>MUZC01004403.1:15117-80813 GCA_002072015.1 Radix auricularia | reverse complement strand
AAAAAAATGTCAGGTATATTCATTACACAAGAAAATTCATAAAAATATGTCTAAAATCTAAACACAATTACTGATAACTACATAATGCTGATATCTAACATAAGTACTGATACATAATACGAAAATGCGCTAACACGTCCTGAGTTCCAATAGGGACCAGGCTTAACATGATTTTTTTACTTTCCAATCTATTTTTTTCTTTATAAATTTGAATTTTAATAGCCATAACAGTTCTTAAACTCAAAAATATATTAAAAGTCATAAAATTTTTATTGATGGGTAGGAAATCAATTCGCATCCAGGCTATTACATAAAATTGATAAATTTTTTCCAATAATCATGACAACCATGAACTTTTCTCAGTAAAATTTATACCTCCTGTGTCTAAAGTGTCTGCACTAACTATGACATTGAGAATAGACTAATGTAGACATCCTGTAACACATTTTATTAAGTCTTTACATGGTGCTTTGATGCTACAATATTATATTGCGAATATTTCTAAAATATTAGACTAATCAGGGTAAATATAAAAAAATAACAACTTACCAGTAGCGTCACTAGGGGTGCAGTGGGGCGGGCCGCCCCGGGTGACACCATCAGGGGTAACACCAGACTGTAAAACTCTATATATCCCCGTTATTTGGAACAAGAAAACTCGGAGTTGTTCTATCGGTTAAATCGTAAGGGGGTGACACCATGAGCTACCGCCCCGGGTGACACCATGAGCTACCGCACCGGGTGACACCAACTCTAGTGAGGCCTCTGCTCAACTAACTACAAGTTAAACTTTTCTTTTTAGTATAAATAAAATGCTTCCAGGATGAGAATTAAACAACAATTGCAATTACAGTTACAAAGTACTCTTTATAAGAATTTTTTTAATTAAAAAAAAATTACAATTTTCCAAGAAACTTGTTTTTTACATTGTATAAGCATGTGGACTGACTGAGCATGGAACACGTGATTTGTGCTGTTAATGGCAATTGTGCGTAGTCGTGAACTGAGAGGATGGCTGGCTATAAATGTAGGGTTTAAAAGGTAATAGGAGTTGACAGAAGTGATTCATTAGAGATAGTTGTAAATCAGACCACAAAGTGTTTAAGTCTTGTTTATTGTCTTTCAATTACGCCTATGCCAATAACTAATATTTTATAAAGTAGATATTAATATATAATAAAAATAATATTAAACATACATACACATATTCAAACATACATACGTACATACATCATACATACACACATGTCAATGGACATAATATTTTTATAGATTTACCGGAGATTATTGCGTAATACGTTTATCAATGTCTTATGTCTAATTTTGCATTTATATTACAGTTTTAATGTGTAGTGTATGTGTGTGTTTTCATTGTGTGCGTATGCGTGTGTGAAAATGTCACTTGAACTTGTTTTCTTCCCTAAAATAAAAAAATAATTATTATGGTGAACCTAAACACTTGTACATAAAATTTATAAAGTCAAATACTTAATTGAAGGACATTACAAAATTATCAGGCACTAAACATAATTAATGTTGGTCAATTAAGTAAAATAGCCTACAAAGAAATACGTGCAAAATCTTTCAAATAAATGATTAAATTAAAGAAAAAAAAAGGAAAGTTTTAGTACAGTTAGGGCGAACCTTTTTTGGCCACTTGCTTAAAATCGAATTAAAACCTACTTTTATCTAGCAAAGCGCCAACACAAAGTGCCAAGCCAGTGATTTTGATTAAGGAAGTAATATTGCAGTTGTGTGCCTACTGATGAGGCTCTGTGTGCCGTCTGTTGCACGCGTGGCATAGGTTCTTCATCACTTTTTGGAACGTTATTACCTTTCGACCTTCCTTTCGTCCACGTTTAGCTTTTCTTTTCTTTGGGGAACGAGATGACAGTCATTTATCTCAAACAACGGTAGAGATGGGCACGCATGTCTGAAGTAACAAATAATTCCCGCTGCAAGTCTAATGATCCTAATGCAAGCTCGAATGAGTTAGCTGCCGCGTACACTCCACAGTCTTTGCTGTTGTGTTGCCGTTGACAAGGAAGAAGTGTTACGTGCAAATTAAGTTGATCGTCAAATCTATTTTTAAACAACTGTTTCAATTGAAGTTTGACATCGTCAGAAATTGACCCACGCTTACTATCGGCAAACACTACTCCATCATCATTAGTAGCTACAGTTATCCAATGGGTTCTATCATGCAATATTTGTACTGTGTTTACATGTACAGCTCGAAAACGATCAACGGTTTGTCGTAATAATGTTATTTGAAAATTACAGCTGTTATTTATGTCGATGGCAACAACTTATTTATTGCATCTATTATTCAGTCGTTAAGGCAATCACCAGTCTCAAGCAATCTTTTGTCAGATTCTTTGAAATTCAACGACGATATCCACATAGGATCATGTTGCATGTTAATTTATTTGTCACAAAAGTCTAAATTATCAATGGATTTAGTTTGAGAATCACTGATTTTTGCCATTTCGTCCTCAGTTTCTTACCAAAGAAGTAGATTACAGACATTCACTTTACTGCTGAGAACTTTCCCTGATGAATCAGTTAATTTATACACACCCTTACCAAGCACTTCATGAATAACATAGGGTCCAATAAAACGAGATTCCAATCTATCTCCCGTGCGTGTGACTTTCCTTGTATTGCATTTCAGCACTTTATCGCCCACATTAAATCTTGCACCCGAATGTTTTATATCGTATCGTTCCTTCTGCTTAGTCTGTGCAGTTTTTCTTATTTTACACTTAGTCTCTGTGATATACTCCATCCTTGCGGTAGAAGCTGTTGAAGGTTCTGTATAATATCCAGTCTCATAGCTTGCTTGCAAATCACTTGGTAGTTTTGCTGGAACGCCAAACATCAGCTAGAACGGGGTGTACATCACTGAAGCCTGCCGGTTAGTTCGGTAGGCAAAGGCTATCAGTTGCAAAAAGTCGTCCCAATTGTTCTTTTCTGTGTTCACTAACTTAATCAGTTGTGTTATTAGTGTCTGATTGAATCTTTCTGTCAGGCCATTACTCAGTTGATGATACGCTGATGAAGTCGATTGTTTTATAGACATTATATCGCACAAATTCTTTAAAAGAGCATTGCCAAATTCTCTCCCCTGATCGTGCAGCAGGAAATAACAAGCTCCATAACGGTAGACAAGATTGAGCAAGAATTCGTGTACAGAAAGAGCTCATTTGTCTTGCAAGGCTGCTACTTCAACCCACTTTGTTAGATATTCAGTTTCTACAATTACAAACCACTTTCCTGACTGTGTTTCATTTAATGGACCGATCGAATCTATACACAAGCTTTCAAATGTATCTGTTACTTATACCGGATGCAACTCAGCAGCCATTGGTTTTATTGTTTGGATTCATCCTCTGACAATGACTACAACTGTTGCAGTAATCACGAATGTCCTCAGCCGAACCGCGCCACTAAAACCTTTCACTAACCTTTCTGAATGTTGCGTCCTGTCCAAAATGACATCCACCATTTACGTTGTCATGCAGACTTTGTATGATATTGATTGTTTTATTTTTGCCAATGACAAGTTTCGGTTTCTTTTGACTTTTACTTTTGTGATAGAGTGTTCCCTTCGTTACAACAAAAGATGCAGCTTGTTCACGCAGTCTTCTTTTGGAATTATTTGTGTTGGATTTTGGAAGCCTTTTATTTTCAATATAATCCACGATATCCGCAACTATACACGGGTCCATGATAAAATCAATAGAACATTACAATGAATGAGCACATATAATGTGCAAATCTGCTTTGAATTTTGACTATTCAATCACTTAACTCTTGCTGTCTAATTCTGTAATGAATTTCCCACCCAACTCACCACCTTATATTGCGATCTCTTCTTTACTCGGGTTATAGCCCCAAAAACCCATTTCTGCCTCACTCACTTGTATGATTATCGGTTAAAATAGGTTTTCCATTGATTACTTGATGATCGTTCAAATTAAAACTATACATAACTCCCTCAAGCCTCCCAGTACGTGACTATTACATTAGATTACCTCATTAGACCATGCAGGTGTCCTTCGCAGGCTTCCTCATAGTTGAGTAAACCATGACTCGACGGACAACATAAATGGTCAGTACGTGCCCGTCTTGAAGCAGTCTACTCATTAGCTAGTCTGGTGCACGCTTAACAAATGACTATTTGTGCTTTCCTGACCATGCCACCAATAAAAAAAAAAGCTCACCATTCAGCTACACCTTCAGTCTTCTGGGCTCTTGCATTCCGTTAGATAATTGACTTTATGCCTAATTAATTCAAGGGCACGCCTATACGCGAATCTGAAACTATCTAATCGAGCGCCTCAACTCAACCCAGATCTCCACAGATTACGTTGATTTATGTTATAGAAAAAAAACTATCGAGTGACTCCAACCCAATCTAAGACATTCATCCTTAAAGCGTGTGATTTAATGTCTGTTTGCCTTAGTTTTGGTATGTTCTGTGTTTCTTGAGACGGCTACACAAAAAGTAATCCCATTTGAAATCTCTTTTAATATAATTCAAAAATCAACTAAATTTTAAAAAATAAATTAAAAATCATTGGTAAATTGAATTTGTTAAATTTATGCTGAAAACTTAATAAGGGCTACCGTCAAAATTTGGTAATACTATTTTTGAATCTTTATAATGCATACATAAAAATCGCAAATTTCGTGTAAGTCATAGCCACAGATGATGCTTAAAAACGCCAATAGTTAATTTTTGTGTGACGTAGTATTACTTGATCATCTTTATTTTTCAAATCATTTGTTTTTTTTTCTTTTAAATAACTCTGGGCAATTAGCCACCTCTAAAAATGTGTGTATCCAGGCATACACTCACTAAGCCCGAATATTGCTACGCCCCTGACTAAGTTATAATTATTGTTGAATTTCCAAAATCATACACAAATGCATGAAGAACAAATACAAACTGTATGGTAAGTAATAAAGTGGAATAAAACAATTATTTATAATTTCCAATAATTAAGGGGAGGATCCATTTTTAAGGGGGAGTCATTAATTTAAAACAAATTCTCCGGGGTTTTTTTTTAAAAATAAATTCTCCGGGGGAGACTTTTTTTTGGGGGAGACTTTATTTCGTGACACCGGCGGTAGGCCGTGCGTTGTTGTTTAAGGTAAAGAGGCTGTGCAGATTGGCCGCATAGTTATCCACTCTTTCACCCAGGCCCTGTTACGGATTGTCAAAGGCAGAGGCCAGGGTGGTGCCATCTCGCTGATCTCCCCAGTTCATTAATGTAAGCTGTAGTAATTTATTTGAGATGTTGATCTCTGTCAATGCCCGGTCTTGGATGTCCTGTCGAGCACATTCTCCCAAGACACCAATGATCCATGTCATCGCTACATTTTTGGCGCTGCGATCAGGGCTATATAGGTGGTGGAAGCGGTTTAAAAAAAAATAATTGAAGTATTAACACAATAAATATATAGAATCATCTTGGAATGTAACAACAAGCATAGCAAGTACAATTTGCTAGTCTAACCTCAGCAGTCTGTGGTGGTTGGAACTATAGGTGTACCCCAGTCCTCAAAATCAGTGGATTGTGACAATAAATTTAATGCACACCCACACAGCACCGCAACATGTGCATAGCACCGAGATACACAATGAAGAATAAAACATATTGTTTCCCTCGCCCCAAATGAGTGTAGGTGTTGAAGTTCCTTGAAATTAAAACAATTCCGGAAGCATACTCAAAAATTTCCCAAAATTACATAGTGACAGGATGAATGGTTTAGTCAGCTATAAAGGAAAAACATACATACATACATACATACACACATACATATATACATATGTATATATATATTTATTTATATTTAATCAATTAATTAAATAATTACATAATCGCAAAATGTAAAGAAAAAGAGGGAAAATGAAATCTTATTTCCTATTGAAAATGTTTACGCGGATTACAAAATTATTTTTAGTGCAGTAATATTTTGCAAGTGTATTTTATTTTCCTTTTTTTTTTTTTGCAACCGTTCCGCTGCATTCTAAAATCAGTAGCGTTACGAATGGCCATACATAGCAAATTGAGTTGTTTTATAAAGTTTTATATGACCAGTGATCTTTATAATTTTTTTCTTTCTTTTTTTCTGCGTATAGAGTCACTGCAATGAATTGAATCTTGAAATGGCTATTGTGAAAACAGCAGCACAAGTAGCAAAAATTATGACAAATGCTACTTCAGGTGAGTTATTTATCTTTCTGGTTAAAATATAACCTCTTAATAATTTATTACAATGAATTATACATTATCAATTTAAAAAATGAGCTCAATTAATTGTGCTTGATTTGGAAGATTTTTGGCCTACTTCTTTACATATAACATTGCAGCATATTTGTCAAACATGCTTGTGGAGTTTTGATATTTAATGATTCTCCCTTTTTTATAAGGACCTTAAGTCTTTGTTATTTTGGTATTTATTTTTTTTTAAAATGGGAAATCGTTTTACAGCTGTGAAGCGGCTGATCGAAGGAATCGAAAATTAAGTTTTTTATTGGGTTTTTATATTTAGGTTTTATTAGCATTCATACCATGGTAACACTTTAAAAAAATGTATTTAAATTACATGCAACCACTGTTAGGAACCAATCTACATATATCATTCACAAGAACGAGCAGAAGTCGAGTGGAAATCAGTTTGAGGAATTGACTCTGTCTAGGTTGGGCAAATCAAAGTGTATGGTTGGCAAGCATGGGTAGTGCAAGGTTGGGAGCAGGTAGCTAAATGCAGTGCGCATGTCTAGTTACAAATAACGAATCGGCGTTCCTTCTACATCCCATACGTTCGTTTGCGTTGTTCTGATATCTGTGTGTTGTAGTTTGTGTGCGTTCTTTCCCCAATTTAAAAAAAAATAAATATGAGTGAGTCTGCGGCGTATGCTATCCAGTGGGTCTTATCTAGTTTAATGTTAATTCCATTACATAATGTAAGTCTTCAAGATAAACGGTCTCCAATGTTATCCTACAAATTTTATAATACAAAACTGAATGAAATTTTAAATGAGATTTCTTTTATAATACCTGTAAGCTCATGTTGAAAGCTTTAAAAAAAAAAAAATTTAACTTACTTTTTTTAAAGTCTGTATGTATACATCTAAAACAAGACTCAGTGTACAAAAACAATTTGCATGATTTATATGGTCTTTTTTAATGGAATGTCTTTGACAGATTGTTTGTGTAATGTAGAAAGTATTTTTTTTTTAAAGGGGTGAGCTTTTAGCTTTGGAAAACTCTTAAAATGTTTTTTTTTATAGATGGCTGCAAATATTATGATGAATGAATATGCGTTTTGTGAAATTTTATGCAAAGTAAGTATATCAAGCGTTTCAGTTCTCTGTCACAATTTTGCAAATGCTTATACGGCAAAGATGTACTTTATTTTCTTCTAAATATTTAGAATTAAATTCGCTTGCTATTTTAAAAGAAATATAGATACTACCAAGCATTAACTTGGATTGTTATATTGGGAGAAGCTAAACACTTTGAAGAAAAAAAATAACACAATATGTTTACGCAAGGGATGAAAAAAGGCACTAGTGATGAATAGACTGTAACATAAGAAAATAAACTTTTTCAAAAAATTATTAAAGAAATTATGTGTATTCCATACTTGCACACTAGTAGGATTTCGGAAATGTATTGCTATTCATCAAAGCCTAATACTTAATTTGAAATACCAAGGACAAGAAACTAACTTTTTTTTTTAATTGAATAATTAAAATATTGCAATAAAAAGAATACATGTATAAAACAATTTGTCGCACAAGTAGCAAATCAAAAGAGATGCAAACAAATGGGCACATTCATAAAGGAAAGGATATGAATAATCATTTCTGCAGGGATAGCTTTTGTGCATCCTAATTATAATACCATTTGAAATACAAAAGAAACAAGAAGCCGAAAGCTCAGTAATATGATTAATTGGAAGAATATATTTATCTTTTTTTTTGTTTGTTTATTTTGTGCGGGCATCTTAACGATAATATATATTTCCAGCCATGCTTGTCTTTAAGATAAGTGAAATAAAATACCTGAAAACGATAAAGTTTCACAAACAAACGTTTTAACGGTTTAATTTTATTTTGAAATTAAACGTTTCTCTAAAAGATATATAATCTATTTATATTTGGAAGTTTTTACACATATACATATGTTCATATTCCCTATAAGAGGGAATACCCATCGATGATTAGTTTGATAAAAATTAGCTGTTCAAGGATTGTGTAAAATTGAAGCCGTTTATGACATTGCTACTGGTAAATTGTTGGACAAGGTCAACGAATGAAAGCTACATAAAACCACACTGGCTCCGATTGAAATAGTACGGGCTTCAAGTAAAAAGAAAGGTCGTGTGTTTAATTATCTGAAATGGTGTGAAAATAATTTGGATGAGAAAGTAAAAAGCAATAATTTTGATGCGATGCCATGTTTGTCTGAGTTCTAGAATATAATATTTCTAGTGTATTACACGGACATTTTAAAAATGATTATATTTCAGTCTGTAAATGTTTGTCGCACTGTAAAAATTATTTTGAATATAATCATTTAGTTCTGTCTCCCCGTTCTGGTTGGTCCACCAAAACAGTGTGTCTTCAACGTGGCTTTGGAGACCAGGAAGGTGTAGACCCGACTTCACCCGAAAATAGCAAAACTGACAACTGGTATTGTCTAAAATTTGTACTCCCAGAAACTAACAGAGCCCGACTCGGCAAGCCGAAGTCCGAAAGTTCCTCCGGACAAGCGACGTAGCGCCAACGCTGCGTCCTCAATGCAATGAAGATTTCTGCCCATCCCCCTTTTATTTGGTCTACAATAAATATTTATCAACAGGACGTGGCATCGTCCTTCTTAACTGCCCCCAAAAGACGATTCGGAGCGTTGTGTCTCGAGGATTGGCCATTGCTCCTCCTCTTGTGCCGGTGACGAATGACAGTCCGACACGAGCTGTAAGTCGAACTAACCGAAAACGAATAAATGCTAAGAGTCAGATCCCCTTAACTCTTAAAGTACTTCAAGTGAATGTGTGTGGCATCAGACAGGATGTGCTCTAGCTACTTTAAGGACATAATGTGGACATAGCATACTTCCAGGAAACGCTTCTGAAAGGGAAGCTATTTATCTTACAGAATATTCTGTTTATCACAGTAAGTGTGGCCCCAGGTGTCGGGGAATAGCCTCAGCGGTACAATACGACCTTTTAATATAAGTACTGGAAATAAAGTGTCTCAACCAAAGTGGTACAATCACGATGAAGGTAAACAAATGTGATAGGGCCTCCACTATCACCAATTTGTATAACCAGGCCAGCTACCCGATCACATTAAACAAAATGTTAAGGAGACCATATTTTACAAAAGAATCATAGCAGGCGATTGCAATGCCCTATCTCCTGACTGGGTTTACGCTGACCTGAACTCATCAGGCCGCTTAATTTAGGACGTTGCACTCAATACAAATCTCAGCATCTCATCACAGCATCGAGTCCCGGCCAAACTTATCCCTTAGGTCCACACACAGTCTGGAAATCCTATCAGAGAAAGCAAGTGACCATTTAACAATTTTGATGAGTTTTGAGCTCAATACATAAAGGCAGAGTGTGTGCAGTGACATCTCAGTTCCGGAAAAATAACTGGGACCAATATTTGAGCGAATCTCTTAAACTGTTACTACCACTAAAGGTCGAGGTGGATGACGTTGATCTTGGTTAAGAAAAACTTTGCAGCCCGTTATTTGGAGTGGCAAGGACAACAATACCGAAATCTAACTTAAAACAGAAATTTCTTATTGTAATAGGAGCCGGAAGAAGTTATTGAAGCTAAGAGGGGACGCTCGGAAAGAAGCTTTGAAATTGAAGACACCCGAAGCTCGTCGAGCGTAAAATAAATTAACAGCCAAAGTATGAGACGTGGTTAAGAAAGCGAAAAAGGCAAAGTGGGTTGGTACCTTGATCTTGACGGCAGAAAGGTCTGCGGTTGGTTAACACCCTTTCTGGTATGGAAAAAACAAAAAACCCTAACCCACTGGTGACAGATTCGAAAACGAAGGCTAGTGAAGAAAAGTATGCATGTGCGTTGAATAAACACTTCGCCTAGTTAAATAGGAAGACCAGAGAGACTGAGGAAAACAGGACCATAAAAATTATGAGAAAGTTGTGGGTCATGAGACAAAGTAACGTCCAACACCTAGAGGTTTTTTACGGAAATTTTCACTCTGAATGATTTACAAAAAAGCAATCGACAAATTCAAGTCAGGGAAACTACAAGGTAAAAAAACAAGATGCTCGATGCTCAAAAGGCCGTGCACTTAAGGCAAGCATAAACTACTGAAGTTTATTAATAGGTCTTACAATACAGGCATTTCCAAGAAGCGGAAAAAGCCACATTTATTGCAATTCAAAAGGAAGAGAAACCAGAAAAAGGCCCGGCAGCGATCGACCTATATCCTTGACATCGTGTCACGAGAAGATAGCTGAGTGGATCTTAAACACCAGGATTTTTTGGTTTCTTGTAAGGAGTAAATTCATTCCTGTGACACAGGGCAGTTTCAGCAAGGAAGCAAGCCGATGGGACAGGTAGTAAGACTTGTTCAATCTTATCACTTATGAGCTGCAGTGACGAAACCACATAATGGCAGTGTTTTTCGATCTACAACAGAACTACAACAACATCTGGCGTAATGGAAAAATGTATAAGCTCGAGCTATTTGGTGTTACCGCAAAAATGCAAGGCTCAATAAAATCGTTCATGGATAATAGAAGGATCAGAACTCGCATGGAGGAGTCTCTATCCAGTAAAGCTCGCCTCGAGAACGGACTCCCCTAGGTGTCTGTCTTTGAGTTTTACGCTGTTCCTAGCATACGTTAGCGACATTCACTCGTCTATCAAGACTAATTTCACGATGTTCGCAGACTAATTGGTTGTCTGGACGTCCGGTAAGAATGTAGCGAACTTGCAGAATCGACTACAGCGGAGCCTCAAAAATATCGAATCATTTGCCAAAAAGTGGTAACTCAAGGTGAACACTCAAAGAAAAAAAAAAAACGTCCATTCCAATTTTCTTAAATGATAGAAATTCACTTAAAAGTTGGCTTGAAAAATTTCATTCTGTGAGAGATGGAACTTAAAAAGTATTTTTTTTTTAAATTTGAATTCTAACTACGTTATGAAAGGTGGTTGTTGGAGACACAGTTTCTTTCAGATGTATTTGATAAACTGAATTCATTTGCCTCACGTCTTCAAAGACCTTTTGAGAACATAAACAAGTCTTTATTGAAGTTGAAGTCATTTAAAGAGATATTGTCATTTTGGAAACGTAATATATTTAAAGAAATATTCGATTGCTTTCGAAATGTTAAATTTTTGATAAGCAGAAAAAAGGGTGATTTAGTGATGAAATATGAAACCATCTCAGTCATCTCCAATCATCTTATCAAAATTATTTTCCATTACTGGACATCGAAGAATTAGCTTGGGTAATCAAGACATTAGCAATTTGTGAAGAAATCAACTTAACCTTAGATGAGGAGGAGTAGCTAATTGAATAAGAAAATAAAACATTCTATCAAACAACGTTCACGAACACGACTTTAGAAGAATTCTGGTTTGAAATCATGAAAGTCTATCCTTAGTCAGTTTGAAAGCGATTAAAACTCTTTTTCCATTTTCATATTATTGTTTCTGTGAATTTGGCTTTTCGGCATTAAATAAAATCAAGTCAAAGAAGCTGGCGACACTCCTAACGGTTCATGAAGAGTTGCGCTTTTGCTTGTCAACTTTGGAGCAACGATGATATATTATTTGTTTCCTTAATCAGGCGGATCAATCATACTGTTATATCACCCTAATAAACATCTCAGTAATATGTAAAAAAAAACAAATTGGTATCCTTTTAATAAAATAAGTTATAATTTTCTTTGTGAGTCGCGAAAATTCTCGAATATTTTTAATATGTCGTTATCCAACAATTTTTAGAAACACTGCACAAGAGGAAAGAAGAACCGAGAGGAAATCAGTATTAATATATCAAACAATCCATTTTAATTTTGAAACACAACACAAATATCATTTAATACTACATTCGTTTTGATATAAGGATAAAAATCATTTCTCATTTAGTATACTTAGCTAACATATACAAATTCTCGTTGATAGAGTCAGGAATTCTGGCGTGAATTGTGTTGCCTGAAAAAACCTGGAAAACCAAAACTTTATCAGCATTTAAAAATCAAATAAAAATACTGGACTAGATACAAATTATAGATACGCTTTCGTCGCTATGATGTTCTGAATAGAAGGCATGTCTATAACAGATCCGATCAGAGGTCGTCAAGTTAATTTTTTTTTAAAAAAAGATTAAAACAATAGAAAATAAAAGAACCAGCAGCAAAGTAATCATAATACATAAATATATTACATTTTTACACAAAGATAACATATAATCCTCCACTTGACTTAGGGATAAAATTCTAATTTCGTATGCCAGACAAAACACATACGTATTATACATCTTCCTGTCTGGAATTTGGACCAATAGACGCATTAATAGTTACAACCAGTGGCGTCACTGGGGGTGTCATCCGGGGCGGGCCACCCCATGTAAGACCATTATGGGGGTGACACCAAAGTCTAAAATTTTACTGTGTTCAATTTTATGTCAGAAAAAATGAGACAAATTTTTCATCTAGAAGAAATTAATAAATGCAATTAAAATACATGAAAATCATAGACATTATTTAACAAATATCAGTTAACTTGCATTAACAGCCTCAACACGCAGACAGATAAAACTAATTACGAAATAAAAAAGAAAAGAAACAGCCACACCAGAGAGATCTCTATAAATGCTGGACATGAGAGAGGCGGTGCCTTCAGTTTTAAAAGACATCAAGCAAACCGAGCTTTGAAGTATTGCCATTATGGACTATTCCCACCCGCCCCCTTCCCTCCATCATAGAGGGGTGTGAGATGATACGATTTTTCTATTTTAAAAAAAAGATGGCTTATCTTTGTTGTTATTTTTAAAGGAAAATAATTAATTGAGTATCTTTGAGTTAATTTCTAAAAAATAATATTTTTTTACACGCATTCAAGCATAGCAATAATTGTTTATATAGAGGTAGTTCATAGGCACATCCCTTTCAATGTTTCCTTTAAGTTTTGAGTTACCTCGCAGATAATTTATAGGGAAAAACCAGAATTTCTGCGCCTTCACCATGCATAAAAATAAATAGCGACTTCTATTTATTTTTCTACCAGGATTTAAGTCCAAGCGTTTGTTGAAATTCGATAAAGAAAACAATTATAAATGTCTTCATTTTTCATTCACATTCAAATCTTCATTCTCTCATACACAGCAAACAGACTGTAGCAATATTATTCAACTCACTTGTCTAACGATAATGCAAGAAAAATATCAAACACTCCCTTTAAAAATAAAAAATAATTGACACTGCTGACTAGCCTTAGAGCAGAACAACGGCTCTGATATCACTCGCCGACAACTTACAAAAAAGACTTTGATTGCACGAAAAGTGGGTGTGATATTTTAATTAAAATAATTGATGTTGTGTTTTGGGTTACAGTGTTGTGAAAGGAGGGTTTTGAAATAACAACTAAGTTTGTCCTCGACATCGGGAGGAGGGCTTTCACGTCAATTCGCTTTACAAGAATTGTTGAGAAATTACATACAAGCTCTGACTGAATAATGTGAATAGCAGGCAATTTTGTATAATGACCCAGTCAATATATATCCGGCATCCTTCCGTCTCGCGAGACGATGGTGCATCACCGTTGGGTTGGGTTGCATTTCCTCGAGTGACTGTGCAGTCCTATCCTTGAGTGACAGTCTTTGCCACAGTTTTTACACACGAGTTCTGTGCTTCCAAATGTTTTGGCCTTTCTCCTAGCTCTTCTGTCTGCAGCCTCCTCCATTCTTCGCTCCTCGGCTACTATCACGCCCTCTTTGACAACTGTGCGCCACGTAGATCGGTCTTCTGCCTTACACTCCCAGTCACTTGTATGTATTTTGGCTGCTTTCATGTCCCTTTGACAGACATCTTTAAATCGCAAGCGTGGGCGACCTGTTTTCCTCTTTCCTGAAGCAAGTTCACCATATAGGAGGTCCTTCGGGATGCGGCCGGGGCTCATTCTTTTGACATGTCCTAGCCACCTCAGGCGTCTTTCACTAAGAATTGAGAACATGCTTTGGGTATTGGCACGCGTTAGTACCTCACTATTAGGCACTTTTTCTTGCCATTTAATACCAAGGATGCGGCGCAAGCATCTCAAATGGAAGCTGTTAAGCTTACGCTCTTGTGATGTATAAGTGGTCCATGTCTCGCTCCCATATAGTAGTGTACTGATGACACAGGCTCGATAGACGCACAGTTTGGTTTTCTCCGTTAGCTTGGTGTTTTGCCAGACCCGCTTATTTAGTTTAGCCATTGTTGCGGCTGCCTTGCCAATTCTGCTGTTTATTTCTTCTTCAATGGACAGTGTATTGGAGACCTTGGATCCCAAGTAGGTGAAGCTGTCCACAACCTCCAAGTTTTCATTATCGATATTTATGGTAGGAGGAGGTCGAGTGTCTTGGGCCATGATGTTTGTCTTTTTCAAGCTGATTTGCAGACCAAATTCTTTGCAGGCATTGGAGAAGCTTGACACGAGTTGTTGCAAACCAGATTCTGTATGTGCTGTTAGTGCCGCATCATCCGCAAATAGTAGCTCTCGAATTAGGACATCCGTCGTTTTGGTCTTGGCTCGGAGGCGGGCAGTGTTGAAAAGTCCTCCATCAGCTCTGGTATGTAACCAGATTCCCTCACTGCTATCCTTGAATGCGTATCGAAGAAGTACAGAGAAGAATATTGCGAAGAGTGTTGGTGCGAGTACACAACCTTGTTTAACTCCGCTGCTGACAGGGAAGGCCTCTGACTTAGCTCCATCGAACTGTACTGTGCCAAGCATATTTTCATGGAACTGTCTGATGATGGCAAGTAGGTGAGGGGGACATCCAATTTTTGCCAGTATTTGGAATAGCCCGTTGCGACTGACTAAGTCGAAGGCTTTTGTAAGGTCCACAAATGCAATGTATAGTGGCATCTGCTGCTCTCTGCATTTTTCCTGGAGCTGTCGTATGGAGAACACCATGTCTATGGTAGACCGACCGGACCGGAAACCACACTGAGATTCTGGATAGACGCGGGATGCTAGGCTTTGTAAACGTTTTAGTATAACGCGGGCAAAGGTCTTTCCTACAATACTAAGGAGTGAAATGCCGCGATAATTATTGCAATCACTCCTATCACCTTTGTTTTTATATAGTGTCACTATATTTGCATCCTTTAGGTCTTGGGGGATGTAGCCCTGTTCCCAGCAGAGGGACAGAATCTCGTGCAATGGTTGGAGTAAAGCTGTCTTGCCACTCTTTAGAACCTCTGGTGGTATTCCATCATTCCCAGGCGCTTTTCCACAAGCTAGACTGTCAATTGCTTTGCTCAGCTCTTCCTGTGTGGGCACGACATCAAGTTCTTCCATGAGTGGCATATCTGGGATGTCATCTAGAGCGGTGCTGGAGACTGTGGTAACTGTTGAATACAATTCCAGATAATGCTCAACCCACCGTTTTAGCTGTGCTGCCTGGTCTTGAATAATTTCTCCATTTTTGGACTTTAGGGGAGCAGCTTTTGACGTCAAGGGGCCCGTTGCCTTTTTGATGTTTTCGTACATGACTTTTGCATTGCCCATGTCTGCAGCTGATTGTATACTGGAACAGAGCTTAAGCCAGTAGGTATTGACACATTTACGTGCAACCTTTTGGGCAAGTGACTTAGCTGTTTTTAAAGCATGCAAATTGTCAGGTGTAGGCTTTTCCTTGTAAGCCATAAGAGCTTTCCTTTTTGCTTCAGTGACGGGTTTCATCTCGTCCCAATGTTCATCAAACCAGTCCGTGTTTTTGTGAGATTTTTTGCCAAAGGCTTGTATTGCGGATGTATAGATTGTGTCTCTCAGTTGCGTCCATTTGGAGTCAATGGTGACGCATGGGGACATCTTTGAGAGACTTTCCTTCACCTTGTCTTTGAACAGCTGCGCTATCGCAGGGTCTTTCATGCAGGAGGTATTGATGCGTGGACTTCCCTTTTTCTTTGTGTGGTACGAGTTTTTCCTCATTATTCGTNTATGAGATACTTTGCTGGCGACAAGGGAATGATCCGTGTCACAGTCGGCACTGTGATAGCTGCGAGTGAGTAGGACGCTAGCTAGTTGTGCACGCCTGGTGATAATGAGGTCCAGCTGGTGCCATTGGTGGGATCGAGGGTGTCTCCAAGATACTTGATGTATATCCTTGCACTTGAAGAAAGTGTTGGTCACACACAAGCCTCGTGAGCAGCACAATTCCAGAAGCCTTTGTCCATTTTCATTTAACTTTCCTCTTCCAAATAGTCCAAGGCAGGTGGGCCAGGCTTCGTGGTCGCTCCCCACTCTAGCATTGAAATCTCCTAGGAGATAGATTGCCTCGTCTTTGTGGATGCCGGCTATTGCCTGGTCTAACGCTCCATAGAACTGGTCCTTCTCTTCCGGAGTTGAATAGAGTGTTGGGGCATACACACTAAGAATGTTTGCTGGGCCCGCAGTTGTTCTGAGTCTTAGAGTGAGGATCCTCTCCGTGCCTGATGACGGTGGTTCAATGGATGGTAGAAGAGTGTTTTTAACAGCGAAACCCACACCATGCTGTCTAGGTTCGTCTTTCGGTCTGCCTTGCCAGAAGAAGGTGTAATTGGCCTCTTTGAGTGAACCGTTGTCTGGGAGCCTGGTCTCCTGAAGGCATGCTATGTCAATCTTTAGCCTTTTAAGTTCTCTATCGATTATTCCTGTCTTCCGTGTGTCGTTTATGGACTGCAGATCATCAGTGATGCCGGGACACATAGTCCTCACGTTCCAGCTAGCGATTCGAAGAGCTGGGGTCTTCTTTTTCTTTTTTGTATTTCTTGGTGCAGGGCTTAGTGGCCCACTTGTTGAGTGGTACTCTAATCTCCACGCACCCAGTGGAGAAGGCAGGCCATGACGGGATAGCACCTATTTGACTGGGGGCTGCCCAGTTTGAGGCGGGCGGTAGCTGTCCAGTGAGACATTGGTAGTCTCTCCCACCGTCGGAAGCAGCCCCTGGCGCCTAGCTCTACGTCAATTGAGCTTTGGCTTATAACCGGTAACTGCTGCTTCCCGTGTTTTGTCGACACCTTGCGGCGACGCTGGAGTGTCCTCTCCAGAGGTGATGCAAGCCTGGGCGGGTATTATGGAGAATTAGCTGCTGCCCATACAGCATATCCCCCCTGTCCACGTCAATGGTGTAACCAAGGGAACGACTTGCGTCGATGCAGCTTGGCTGCCATTGGCGTCGCAGGAGCTGCCGGTATGTACATAAGTCTTATGTATAGACCGCCTGTAGGTGCTCCAATTCCTGATTTTCTTTCAGGGTTTACTCCCTTAGCCTTTCCCGCAAGGCAGGTATAGCCGCAAGGCAGCGGAGGATTTGTATTCGGAGTTTCCTTCTCCTAGATGAACTACCAGCCAAGGTTTTAACGAGCATCATCTACCCGTAGGGGTGCCAGAACCGGGGTTTGAACCCGTGACCGATTTATATTTTTATTTTAGAATTGTTTTGTACCGCAGCGCACTAACACTTTGACCACCGGTAAATGATAATCTAGACAGCTCATGTACCAGTGGAGACATTGAAGTCATCATGGTTTTATTTTATTAGTCAATATATATTGTTCAAAGAAACTCAGCCACACAAAGTTTCAGACTGTTCCTCAGTGTCATTTGAAATTATTCAGAGTACTTGACAAATTAAGCAAGCTATTACAAAAGAAAATTACAATGACCATAAAAGTATACCAGTTTGTTAAAGGAACGCTCAATAGCGTAAGAGGACGCACCTTGGTAAAAACATTCATTGGGCTGCAGAGATTGCTTTTCAGGCTGAAAGAATGAAAACATAACTCCATTTCTCAAGTTCGTTGAATGTCTGAGTTGGCACTTGGCCTCTCGATTTATTGAAAGTGGCTTGATACTATGGCTAATATTTGAGTTCTAAGGTTAGTCGACAAGTCAAAATTTAATTTTGAACAAGAAGAACTTGGTGCACTAGTTTCTAAATACAAAGTATTTTTAAAAGCTATGAAGACATTTTGCAAAAACTTATGGATCAGCATTGTAACTTTAGGTTTGTGCCTGAAGAAAAAAAATGATGGTTGATTCTGACTTTCCACGAAGTGATTCAGCTTGTCATGACTTAGGAATAGTTAAGCGACATTGCCACCTTGTTGAATATTTAAGCTACATATCATGCGTCGTACACTGATTGCGAATGTCGATTTCAAATAACGATTTCTATAAAATCAAAACCTAAAAATAGGTTTGAAGAGTTACATTTAGACAAGGGTATTTATCGGTACTAAAAAAAGGGAAAGCCCTTACTGACTCTACCATCACTAATTCTCCAACTTCCCGGGTACATAGAAGCATGAAACTTTGGGAAAGTGTTGGTTATCCTCTAACGACGAAAATTGGCGAAAAAGAAATTTAAAAATCTCGCTCATGTGGGGCCAGGGGCAAAAAAATATTTTTCCTTATATGTGCTGTAAAAATATTGAAAATTTTACTATTTCCAGTATAGGTAGAAGCATGAAACTTTGGAAATGTTTTGAGTACATGTTCTTGACGATATTTTGAAAAATAAAATCCCACTCATGGGGGCCGGGGCGCATAAAACGTTTTATTTCGTAACTAGCAATTTACACGTCCTATGCTGCGGTAAATCAGGATTTCAGTAGTTGAAAAATGCGTCTTTTGTATATAGCTCATTATGAGAAAAAAAACTATATTTAGGCAATCGTCCCCCTAGTGAGAAAGGATTTATATTTTTTGCCTCTTACCATTGCGGGAATGTCCTCAACAACTTCTTAAAATTTCAAGCTTCTACCTGCACGGAAAATTTTATATATTTATTTTCCTTACCACCATCGCGGGCTGTTACTAAACAGTAGAGAAGGCTTTATACTTTTACCACCACAGAAAATAGAAGAAGCAGTAATTTTCAGTTTATAATGGCTCATTTAATAGAAAAACTACTTTGGGGCCTCCGGCATGCAGTAAGTGATAATTTAAATATTTATTCACGTGTTATCATCGAGGACGTGTACTCAACAACTTCCTAAGGTTTAAATTTCTACATACTTGGCAAAAAGGATAATTAGTGATTTTCAATTTTTATTAAAAAAAAAGAGAAATAGTTATTAAGACCTCGCCCCCACATAAAATGGAACTTTAAATTTCCTTTTCGTCGTGAGAGGGTACTCAACAACATCCCATATTTTTATGCTCTTGCCTACACCGGATGAATTAGTGATGATTGAGTGAGTGAAATAATTAAAAACTAATTTTGGGCCCCAGGCCCCCATTAAGAATATTTTAAAAATGTTTTTATCTGCTACCATCGTGGAAGTGTATTTAAGAACACACCAACGTTGCACGCTTTACCTTTTCGGGAAATAAGGGAATTATAGATTTTCAATTTTTATATAGCTCATATAAGAGGGAAAAATTGTGGGCCCTTGGCCTCCCATGAGATAGAGTTTTAACATTATTTTTTGAAAATTTACGTCGGGAGCGTGTACTCAAAAAATTTCCAAAGTTTCATGCTTCTATCTATACGGGAAAAAGGAGAATTCATGATTTTCAATTTTAATATAGCGAATATAAGGAGAATAGATTGGAAATATGTACTCAAAAAATGTCAAAAGTTTCATGCTTCTACCTACACGGGGAATAGGAAAATTGATGATTTTCAATTTGAAAATAGCCCATATAAGGAAAAAAATCTTTTCGGTCCCCGGCCTCACATGAGCGAGATTTTATATTCTTATTCGCAAGTTTTCGTAGTGAGAGGGTACCCAACAACTACGCTAAATTTCATGCTCCTACCTAAACGGAAAATTGTAGAATTAGTGACGAGTCTGTTTTTAATATTAGAAAAACTATATTTGGGCTCCTGTCCCCATATGAGAAGGAGTTTTAACTTTTTTTTTTTTTTTTTTTTGGGGGGGGGGGGCAAATTTTCGCCGGGAGCATGTACTCAAAACATTTCCAAAGTTTCGTATTTCTACCTTTACGGGAAATAGGAGAATTGGTGATTTTTTATTTTTATACATCTCATGGAAGGAAAAAACGTTTTTGGGACCCCGGCCCCACATGGAAGGGAAATTTAACTTTTCTCCTTCAAATTATCGTCGAGGGCACGTAAAAATTTCCAAACTTTCATGTTTCTACCTACACGGGAAATAGGAAAATTGGTGATTTTCAATTTTTATAGAGCCCTTGTAAGAAAATATACTTTTTGAGACCCCAGCCCCACATGACCGAGATTTTAAAAAATCTTTTTCGCCAATATTCGTCATTTGTGGGTCCCTAACAACTTCCTTAAGTTTCATGCTTCTACCTATACGAGAAGTAGGAGAATTGGGGATGTAGGAAAAAACAGTTTTTGGGCCCCCGGCCCCACATGAGCGAGATTTTAAAAATTCTTTTTCGCCAATTTTCGTACTTAGAGGATTCCCAACAACTTCCCTAAGTTTCATGCTTCTACCTACACAGGAAATAGGAAATTTGTGATTTTCAATTTTTTACAGAGTCAAAGTAAGTAAAAAACATTTTGGGCCCTAGGCCCCACATGAGCGAGATTTTTAATTTTCATTTTCGCCAATTTTCATTGATAGTGGAAACCCAACAGCTTTCCATAGTTTCATGCTTCTACCTACACGGCAAGTTAGATAATTAGTGATGTAGCAGAGAAAAGTTTTTTGGCCCCCGGCCCCACATGAGCGAGATTTTTAAAACTCTTTTTCGCCAAGTTTCGTATTGAGGGAGCACCTAACAACTTCCCAAAGTTTCATGCTTCTATGTACACGGGAAGTTGGAGAATTAGTGATGAATGAGTGTGTGAGGGAATGAGTGAGAGAGTCAGTCAGGGCGTTCCCTTTTATTAGTATAGTTATGCGATATATAAACAATCTAAATCACTAATGCTCCTATTTCCCGTATAGGTAGATGCATGAACCTTTGGAAATTTTTTGAGTACACGTTACCAACAAAAACTGGTAGAAAAGAATGTTAAAAATCCCTCTCGAGGGGGGGCCCAAAATACAGTTTTTTTATAATATTAAAAACTTACTCATCACTAATTCTCCAATTTTCTATGTAGGTAGGAGCATGAAATTTTGGGAAGTTCTTGGGTACCCTCTCAGAACAATAATTGGCTAAAAAGAATTAAAAAAATTCTGCTTATGTGGGGCCGGGGGCCCAAAAACATTTTTTAATAATATGCGATCTATAATAATGGAAACTCACCGATTCTCTTATTTCCCGTGAAAATATAAGCATGAAACTTTGGAAATTTTTTGAGTACATGTACTTAACGATAATTTGAAAAAAAGTTAAATTTCCCACTAATGGGAGCCCCATAAACGCTTTTTTTCCCTATATGAGCTTATAAAAATTTAAAATCACTAATTCTCCTATTTCCCGTATATGTAGAAGCATGAAACTGTTGAAACGTTTTGAGTACACGCTCCCGACGAAAATTGGCAAAACTCCCTCTGTTGAGGGGACGGGGCAACAAATGTAGTCTTGCTAATATTAAAAACCGACTCATCACTAATTCTTCAATTTTCCATGTAGGTAGGAGTATGAAACTTTGGAAAATTGTAAAGTACTCTCTCACGACGAAAGTTGGTGCAAAATAATTTTGAAATACACACTAATGGGGGCCAAGGCCCCCAAACCATTTTTTCTCTTATATGAGCTATGTAAAAATTGACAATCTGTACTTCTTTTTGTAGGTAGAAGAATAAAACCTTGGAATATTTTGAAGTACATGCTTCCGACGATAATTGGAAAAAGAGAATGTTAAGTTTCCCACTCATGGAGGCTTGCGCCCACAACACAGCTTTTTCATTTTATAAATTGTAATAAAAATTGAAAATGACAAATTATCCCATTTCCCGAGTAGGTAGACTCATGAAACGTTGGGAAATTGATAAATAAAATTTCACAATGCTAGGGTGTGAAATCATAGTTAAATTATCCCTTACTGGGGGGGGGGGTACGGGGCCAAAATTTAAAAAAAACCTGAAAATCACTAATTCTCCCATGCAACATGTATGTAGAAACATAAAACTTTAGTTAGTTGTTGAGTACAATCTCGCGATAATAATTGGTGTAAAAGAATTTTGATAATCACAATCATGGGGACGGGACAACAAAACCATTCTCCTTTCTTAAATTGAAAATGAATCATTCTCCTATTTCCCGTGTAGGTAGAAGTATGAAACTTTGGAAGTTTTTCGAGTTCAAGCTCCCGACGAAAATTGGCAAAAAGAATGTTAAAATTCCCTCTAACTGAGGGCCGGGGGCCAAAATATGTTTTTCTTATATTAAAACCCGACTCATCAATAATTCTCTAATTTTCCCTGAAGATAGGAGCATGAAACTTTGGGTAATTATTAAAAACCCCCTCACCACGAATGTTGGTGTAAAAGAATTTTGAAATAAGCGCTTAAGGGGACTGGGGCATCACAATATTTTTTGCTAATATGAGCTTTATAAAAATTAAAAATGACTAATTCTCCGATGACCAGAGTAGGTAGAATGGTGAAACATTGGGGAATTAATAATTACACTTCCACGATGGTAGCAGGTGAAATAATATTTTAATTATCCCTTACTGGAGGCGGGAGGGGGGCAAAAATGTAGTTTTTTCCAAATATAAACTATATAAAAACTTAAAATCACTAATTCTCCCTTTCCCAATGTAGGTTTAAGCATGAAACTTTTAAAAGAGAAAGGGTAATTTCCTACTCATAGGGGTCCGGGGAAAAAATGAAACTTTGGTTATTTTTTTTTTTTGTATACTCTCCCGACAAAAATTGGCAAAAAATAATGTGAAAATTCTTACTCATTGGGGACCGAGGGCCGAAATATATAGATTTTCTTATTTTAAAAACGGACTCATCAGTAACTCTCTAAATTCCCCTGTAGGTAGAGTCTTGAAACTTTGGGAAATGGTTGGGTACCCTCTCACTTCGAAAATTAGCGAAAAGTTTTTTAAAATCTCACTCATGTAGGGCCAGGGGTTAATTTGATTTTTCATATGGTCTCAACAACAATTAAAAATCCCAAATTTTCCTATTTTCCGTGTAGGTAGAAGCATGAAACTTTGGAAATGTTTTAAGTACATGCTCCCAATTATATTTGAAAAAAAAGAGTTAAATTTCTCCCTCATGTGGGCCGGGGCCCAAAAAACTGTTTTTTCCTGTTATGAGCTATATAAAATTTGAAAATCACTAATTCTCCTATTTCCGTATAGGTAGAAGCATGAAACTTTGATAAATTTTTGAGTATATGCTCCCGAACAAAATTGACAAAAAAGAATGTTAAAATTTTTTCAAATGGGGGACCGGGGACCCAAATAAAGTTTTTCTTACATTAAAAACCGACTCCTCACTAATTCTCCTATTTTCCGTGTAGGTAGGCGCATGAAACTATGCTAAATTTTTAAGTACCCTCTTACGACGCAAGGCGGTTTAAAAGAATGTTTAAATAACACTCATGGGGGTCGGGGCCCCAAAAACGTTTTTTTCTTCTTATTTGAGATTTATAAAAATTTCAAAATCTATAATTCACTTATTGCCCGTGTAGGTTGACACATAAAACGTTGGGCAGTTGCTAAATTCGCATTGGCGATGGTAGCTGGTTGAAAATACTTCAAACATCCTTTACTTCGGACCAGGGGCCCAAATGTAGTCTTTTTTCCAAATATATACTATATAAAAACTGAAAATCACTACTTTGTCAATTTTCCGTGTAGTTAGAAGCATGAAACGTTGGGAAATTGTTGAGTATAATCTCCCGACAAAAATTGGCAAAAAAGAATTTTAGAATTCCAGCTAATGGTAAAACATAATTGTTCTTATATTATAAACCGATTCATAACAAATTCTCCAATTTTCAATGTACGTAGGAGCATGAAACTTTGGGAATTTGTTAATTACTCTCTCAAGACGAAAGTCGGTGTAAAAGAATTTTGAAATACACACTTTATTGGGCTGGGGCCACAAAAACGTTTTTTTTCTTCTATGAGATGTATAAAATTGAAAATCTTATTTCCCGTGTAAGTAGACAGAGAAAAATAATTATATAATTTTTAAAAATTTCCTTTCATGGGTCGCTGGATGCCCTAAACTTTTTCACCTAAAATCAGCTATATAAAACTGAATCAACACTAATTCTCCAAGTTTCCGTGTATTTAGAAACTTTAAACTGTTCGAATCTGTTGAGTACCCTCTCCCCCGTGATGGTAAGAGGCAAAAAATATTAAATCACCTCTCACTAGGGGGATGATTACCGAAATATAGTTTTTCCCTATATGAGTTATATAAAAAAAGAAGCATCTTTAAATCTCCAAGTTCTTTTGTACGTAGGAGCCTGAACGGTTGAAGTTAAAATATTTAGTAAATCCATCTTGATTCAGATTAAAATCAATAGGTGTTTTCAATTGGTCTTACGCGGGTTCTCAACGCTAACTGAAATCCTAATGACCTCAGCAAAGCGCGGGTCAATTGCTAGTCATAATAAATACCGCTGAATAGAAATATACATTTATTATTTGTTTTATTTTATTATATTCTACTATAGTATTTTGATATAAACAATTTTTTAACACTTAGTTTGTCTGTTCAATGGGTGCTTGTATTTTTGTGAGATGTAAAAAAAAATGGCATACAAAAATTGTCAACTGTTAAAAACTTTGCACATAAGTTTTTATTTTCATTTAGCACAACTGGCAAACCTTGGGGTGGGGGGGGACCATTGGTCCTCATTAAGCTTTTTTGTGCTTATAAACGAGCAACCATAAATATAAATATTACACGTTATTCCATATTTTAAAAGTAATATATTTCATAGAGTCCTAATTATTTTCAATATTTTAAATACTTTGAATGTCATTAACTGCTTTTATGTTAAGGATGCGGAGCGGAAAGGATATGCTTCATCATGTTGTAGGGCAAGGAAGAAGCTTCGGAGTTAGTCTGGCAGTTTAGACTATTTTAATTGTTTACACATCTCTCTCTCGCTCTCTTTCTCTCTCCACTGTTTTATAATTTTTTTTAAAAAACGTGTTTTAAAGTGGAAAGAAATTGTTTTCTATTTTAAAAATACTTCACTAGAGGGGAGCGACAGGTGCTGAATTTACAAGGTTAAAAAACATTATGTATGTTTCCTTTATTTGGCTATGGAAGTTTGGGAAGAGTTCTATGGATTAGGGACAGTGCAGAAATGATGTTAGGGTGGAGGGTGCTACGAATCTGTGACTATGTGTGGCTAGAGAAAGGGTTGTGTTTAAAAAACGCGCAACTTTAAATATAAGTTCAACTTAATTTTTATTTAAAATTTATTTAACGATGTTTTAAATTCAAATTTAATATAATATAATAGATATTGTGTATTAATGCTATTTTTTATTAGTAATAAATATTTTAGTTTAATCGTTTATATTTTATAAGAATTTAAATCTTTTTTTTTAAAGTGGACAACTATTTTATTGGTGCAAGATTGATTAATGGATCGTGGACCTGGGATTATACAGGAGATTTAGCATCTGAAGTGAAAGATTTGTGGGCTTCTGGACAACCACAGGATGATATGGAATGCTGTTACATAAATAATTTCCAATTGCGCTCTGACTTTTGTGATGTATCACATTTTTTCGTGTGCATGGAAGTAGGTAAGAAATAAAAACTATTTTTTATTTTTAAAAAATAATAATAGTATAAATGTGTAGACTATGTTTTGTCAAAGGCTTTACCCACTTATTGCTATTTTTAAAAAAATATTTCATTCAGTCCAGTAACATTTATTTTCTCAAATATAATGCAGGTAACATTTTAGAATTTCCTAAATTATTTTTTAAAGAGTTTTTATACTAATAAAAGGGAAAGCCCTCAATGATTGACTGACTGACTGACTCACTAACTCATTCATCACTAATTCTCCAATTTCCCGTGTAGTTAGAAGCATGAAACTTTGGGAAGTTATTGGTTACCCTCTCACAACAAAAATTGGCAAAAAATAATTTTTAAAATCTCGCTCATGTGGGGCCCGGGGCCCCAAAACTCTTTTTCCTTATTTGGGCTCTATAAAAATTGAAAATTACCAATTTTGCTATTTTCTATGTAGGTAGAAGCATGAAACTTTGGAAATTTGTTAGGTACACGCTACCGATTATAATTAGTAAAAAAAAAAAAAAAATTTCCCACTCTTGGGGGCCGGGGCACCAAAAATGTTTTTTTTTCCTTAAATGAGCAAATAAAAATTGAAAATCACTAATGCTCCTATTCCCCGTATAGGTAGAAGCATGAAACTTTGGCAATTTTTGAGTAAAGGCTCCCGACAAAAATTGGTAAAAAGAATGTTAAAATTCCCTCTCATGGGGGACCGGGGACCCAAATATAGTTTTTCTTATAATAAAAACCGATTCATGACTTATTCTCCCATTTTCCGTGTAGGTAGGAGCATGAAACTTTGGGAAATTGTTAAGTACCCTCTCACAACGAAAGTCAGTGTAAAAGCCTTTTTAAATACACACTCATGGGGGCCAGGTCCACGAAAACGTATTTTTTTCTAATATGAAATTTATAAAAATTCAAAATCTATAACTCACTTATTTCCCCTGTAGGTAGACACATAAAAAGTTGGGGAATGCTAAATTCACATTAGCGATGGTAGCAGGTTGAAAATAATTCAAATATTTTTTACTGGGGACGGGGGGCCCACATTTAGTTTTTTCCAAATATATACTATATAAAAACTGAAAATCACTAATTTGTCGATTTTCCGTTGAGGTAGAAGAATGAAACTTTGGGAAATTGTTGAGTACGATCTTCCGACAAAAATTAGCAAAAAAGAATGTTAAAATTCCCTAATGGGGGACCGGGGGCCCAAATATAGTTTTTCTTATATTATAAACGGACTCATCACTAATTCTCCAATTTTCAATGTAGTTAGGAGCATGAAACTTTGGGAAATAGTTAAATACCCTCCCACGACGAATATCGGTGTAAAAGAATTTTGAAATACAGACTTATGGGGGCCGGGGTCTCAAAAACGTTTTTTTTTTCTTATATGAGATTTATAAAAATTGAAAATCTTATTTCCCGTGTAGGTAGACAAGGAAAAATAAATACATAAATTGTAAAAATTTCCTCTCATGGGTCGCCGGGGGCCCAAAACTTTAACAGCTAAAATAGGCTATAGAAAACTGAATCAACAGTAATTCTCCAAGTTTTCGTGTAGGTAGAAAAGTTACATTAAAGTTATAAAGGAAGGCGTCATAGTAGCCGAGAAGCGAAGGGTCGAGGAGGCTACAGACATGAGAGCTTGGAGAAAGGCCAAAACATGGGGAAGCAAAGAATTCGTGTGAAAAATTTGTAATAAAGACTGTAACTTAAGGATAGGACTTCGCAGCCACTGAAAGAAATGCACATCAGACCATCGGTGATGCGCCATCGTCTTGCGGGATGGAAGGATGCCGACAAGATAAATCTGGGTCACGGCGTATTACGCCTATTATTGACCACTCACCACAACCATCGTAAAATTATTAAGATTCTAAAACCGTAATTACAATGCTTTGCATATTAAGACTGGTCAAAAGTACATTATCATTACGCATCATAATAATTCGTACATATCTTAATACCTTAAATTGCCAATGCAATTTTTATTATATCATTACAGAAATAATATGTTGGCTATCACATAAAACTGTTGGTATTTTGAAAAACAAATAGAAATATGTCTGAATAGATATCTACGTGCACAAAATCATAATTAAAAAGAAATCAAGCGTTGCTGACGGAGCCCCCATCCCATTTTGGCACCTGAATAAATTTCAGGATTCACCCCCCCCCCTAGCGGCGGCCCTGTGTGAAGTCATATTCACTTACCGTGGTCTATATGTATTTTTCCCCTTATATGTGCATTATAAATACTTACATCACTAGTTCTCATATTTTCCGTATAGGTAAAAGCATGAAACTTTGGGAAGTTGTTTCGTACACTCAGACGACAATATTTGGCGAAACGAATTTTAAAATTCTCACTAAAAATTTGGGGACCCAAATTTAACTCTTTCCTAAAATGACATATATAAGAATTTAAAATCATTAGATTTCTAATTTTCCCATTTCTCGAGTAAATAGAAGCATGAAACATTTGGAAGTTTTTATACTTCAGCAATGGTAACAAAAAAATTATATTTAATATTCGCTCCCCCTGGGGGTGGGGCCTAAAAGTATTTTATTTTATTAAATAAAAATATGGCTTATGTTTTTCCACGGAACCACGAAAGACATTCAGAAAAGACAGTGAAATTAATATATTTACTACTAGAAATATGCCGCACATGCAACGGAAGTTTTTTTGTATGAAACATTCTAGTACGAAGTTTAAATATATATGTTATTGTTTGTTAAGTGATCGATGATTTAGGATAGTTTTTCTGGCAGCAAAATTTAAAAATTGTATCTGAATATAATATTTAGCATTTATTATATAGTTATTATAAATTAAACAATTTTATTATATAATATTGAGCTTATTTTAAGTACAATTAAGAGCACTGGTGAAGTAAACTATAAATTCAATAATGTAAACATGTAATTTAAAACACACTAATAGAATTTAAATAATAAAATATCGTCAATTCACAGACAAAAAAAAAAACAAAAAAAAACAAACAAACAATCATATATAAGACATCCCCATAAAAGATAAACTGAGATTATTTTTATAAATAGTTTACATTTATGAAATGTACAATTTACAGATATAATCAAATATCTACAATGCCTCTGTTTTTTGATGAAACCTTATGTTTTACAAATTCCATCACCCTCATTGTTGGTTTTTTTTCATTACTCACAATTCTATTTTCCATTATAAGGAACTAAATATTTTTAGCGCATTTTCGAGATGTCGAAATCGCTATTGCCCCCGTTTTGTCCGTCTGTCTGTCATCACCATGATCACAGGATCCATAAGTCCTAGACCCATGATGTATATATGTTTTTTGTATGTCCTGACCTGCCATTGGTGCATCAACACTCAGTTACTCGATCCGTTAAAAAACCCCGTTAAAACTACCAAAAAACTTTGCGAATCGAGAGTTAACACTGGCACAAGGAACGGGCGCCATTGCCGGAAGTCGAATACATAGTTTTTCAAGCATTCAAGAGTGGTGTGAAATCGTGCAAAAGAATTAATTAGTGTTTTTTTTAGTTGACGTCATTAAAATATGTGTAAAAGTTTAGAGAGTTTTACTTCATCATTTGTGGTGACTTGTAGTTAGATAAAAGAGAAAATAAAAAATTATAAAATGTAAAGAAATGACTTTTAAATAAATTTTTTTCAGGTATATTCATTACACAAGAAAATTCATAAATATATGTCTAAAATCTAAACACAATTAGTGATAACTACATAATGCTGATATCTAACATAAGTACTGATACACAATACGAAAATGCGCTAACACGTCCTGAGTCCAAAAAGGGACCAGGCTTAACATGATTTTTTTTATTTGTCAAGTTATATTTAAAGTGTTTCTTAAAATTATTATTACGAACTTAAGTGAAAGAGAGACTTAAAGCATGGAGAAAAACAATATTTTTGCTACCCCGGACTCGAAAATATATTAAGTTAGCAAATATAACGCAAACCAACATTGATGCATATTATTTTAACTTAATGTGTTTCATGGTTTGGTAAATAATGATAAGATGTGAGTCTGCACAATTAAAACGTTCCATTTGAGAAGTTTTAAACTTAACGATAAGTGACTGATGGATTAGGCTGTGTGGCGAGAAAGATGTATACTATATTTGACAAGTTGTCTAGGGGTGTAATATTTTAAGTTATCCCCTCTCGCCCACACGTGCATACTTGAGTGATCTCTTGCAATCGATATTCAACAGACTAAAGGGTGAAAATGTAACAATAAATTTATTATACTTTATATACAACAGCGGAATTTACTTCCGATTTGGCCTAGCTTTATCGTCCTTAGGCCTATGCAACTTCATCTAATGATTATGGTGTTAATACGTAAATGCAAAGAGGTTGTCGTGCCCTGCTCCGTGAGGCGGTTAGTTCTGCACGCTCCCCTATTCTGTGTGTGCTGTTCGCAAAAGTCGTGTGTGCGATGAAGCGTTCTGCTTGGAGGTTCTGCCCTACACAAGGCTCCGTCCGTGCTGGAGTGTGTAGTTGGTAACGCAGGTTCCTTCCAGCTGGGTCTGGCTCCCTGGTACTCAGTAGGTGGATTCACCTATGGCCCAGGTGATTGCAGTGATCACGGAAGTGTGAATAACCGGCTTCTATACGTGTATCGTGTGTACCCGTGTAGGCATCAACAAATGCGGCTTTCGTTTGTTGGCGGCAGCTTTACATTAGTCGTAAAACTGGTAAAGCTGAGTCGTCCTCCTCAAGTCCTGTCGATAGGTGCAGGGGTGAGGTAGGGGTAGGATCCGAGTCGCGTGGATAGCGGTGACTCAAGCTCTTGGTCCAAGATATGTCGACACTTCCGTTGGGCGGGGTTGCTGTCAGGAGTTCGTGTTGGCTCCCAATACAGGCGGCTGCCCAGAAACCAGACTAAGACAGAAAAAAACACACATGGGTAGTTTCTCCACTTTGTCTGTTTAATCCACCCCTTTGACTGCCCAGCCTTCAGAGAAAGGTGCCAAAAGGGGATCAAAATAAATTTTCGTAAAACAAATTGTTATCTAATACATTCAACAACATGAGACTGAAAAAATCATGTTAAGCCTGGTCCCTTTTTGGACTCAGGACGTGTTAGCGCATTTTCGTATTATGTATCAGTACTTATGTTAGATATCAGCATTATGTAGTTATCAGTAATTGTGTTTAGATTTTAGACATATTTTTATGAATTTTTAGGAACTCTTGTGTGTTGGTGGTGGTAGGAACTCTTGTGTGTTGGCGGTGGTAGGAACTCTTGTGTGTTGGTGGTGGTAGGAATTCTTGTGTGTTGGAGGTGGTAGGAACTCTTGTGATATACATCATTGGTCTAGGACTTTCATAATTCCAGGAGTTCTACTGCCACTAAAAGAGGTCGGATCGAGTAACTGAGTGTTGATGCACAAATGGCAGGTCAGGACATACAAAATACATATATACATCATGGGTCTAGGACTTATGGATGCTGAGATCTAGGGTGATGACAGACGGACGGACGGACAGACGGACAAAACGGATACAATAGCGCATTTCGACTTCTCGAAAATGCGCTAAAAATATTTCGTTTCAACCACCACAGGGGCAGATCTATCTCGCTGACACCTTCTAAGTGGATGGTGGTATACATATAGTAATGTTATTTGCTACACACCAATATAACTCGATCCACCTACCTGATGGATCGCGTTTTATCACATTTAGTTATGAAATAGACGTAATATATCGCACGTTGCCCCGTATGGTATCATGGGGTCAACATGTTCCAATAATTTCAACCCGACATTGCACAATGGCTAATATTTAGATAATGGGATGAAGTATATTTACAAATGCGAAGGAAAAAAAAGTTAGAGTTCAAACTTACATGGATTCTGGTCAACAAGAATAATGCCGGTCTCCCACTACAAGGATGGGTGCGGATGTAGTTCTATGAATTAAATTCTCACTAGATATCACACTCTGCAGTCATCTGGGCGGAAAAAAGAATGTGTTGTTTGGGTGTGTCAACCTTTATACTTGACGGGTAATTTATGCACCTCTTCCTGATTGGCTTTTAATTGTCGGCCTCACGGTCGGGCAACCTTGACCTTACATGTGCCCCGGTGCAAACCTAATTAGTTCAGACTTCGCATTATTGGTGGCTTCGTATCTCAGAAATAGTGAGAACCCTTCTATTTACGTGGTCAGTCTCGTGCAGGTGACGGGGGCTCCATAAATTTCGTCCCAGGCTGTCATTACCATAGAAAATAGACACACAAAGATAAATAAACAACAAAAATAAAATGGCTCATATTAAAGAGATGCTCAATCGTATGTTCACATGAAACACTCTTGGTTAAAATTGTGTTTATTTTGTAACTTATCGGAATAAATCGCCCTTTAAAAATATTAATACAATATAAACAAAATAAAAACAAAAAAACAAAAAATCCATTTTATCTGGTGAAATGTATTCAATTATAGCAGTGCCATTAAAATTCCTTGACTATTTAAAATGTAGGTTTAACTTGATTATTCATTTTGACGAATAAAAACTAAATGAATAATTTCAATCCCAAATGTACTAAATAAACAAAATTTAAATTTTTCCAAAGAGTCCCTATCACTATCGTGTCACAAAAAAGAAAGATCATAAATATTTACAACACTGCAGCATAACAAAATTTAAAGTAATACAATATTGTAAATATCTATATGATATACAAAAATGAATGGCACTACCAATAACTTAACAAAGGCACATATTACGTAATAAACTAAATTATAAATGTTATAAGATCTATATGAAATTCTCTTTTCAAAAACCTTTGAAATTAACTAAGCCGTCGTATTAAGAAAAATTAAAGAAAATGTGCACACTGTACTTACACAATAAAGGTTAGAGTAACCTTCTGGCTTAAAATAATGTCTTCTTATAACATAGCGGACCAATAATATCATCATTTTTTAACGTATTAATAGTTGTTTTCATTTGGAAAGAATATTTGAAAATATATTTGTGTCTATACTTCACGATTTAACTTTACAGCTTTATGGAATTGGTATAACATTATAAAGAAATTAAATTATTCTTTTCAATCCCTATTACCAATAAGGTACCATAAGTTGTAAATTATATTCCATAACCCCACACCAGTTTTTTCTTCTAAAAAATTTAAGAAATTATACGCCATATTTTAAAATAAAAAATTAAAATTAAAAAAAAAAAAATAAATATATAAAAAAAAATTAACCGCCTTTTTCTGAAAGCATGTGAAAAAATGAAAAAAATGAATTAAAAAAAAGTTTATATACGTTACTCCAACTAAAGTAATTTAAACATACCATATGCAATTCACAATAAAAATAATTAAGAGTTTTCAGGAATAATTTATTTAGTTTAATGTACTTTTGTCAAAAGTTTCGGCAATGAACATTTAAATTGTTTCAGTGTATAGCTTTTGTAAACTTTTCTTCACCTGTAAGTTCAGAATTTAACATAATATAGCTGACCCGTCGCACGTTGCAACGATCTCAGTAAAAATGAATAAATGTACAGAAACGAATGAATGGTGTATTTTTAAAGAAATTATGCAAGAGTCCTTAGCGGAGGTTTTCAAAAAATAAATATATTGATCCATGTTTCATAGCAAACGAATAAGTACATTAAAATGTAAAAGCTTCTCTTCCCCCCCCCCCTTAAAAATGATATTTCGAAGAGGATACATAATGAGTGATCATTTAATCTTTTTTTTTTTTTTTGCCATTAAGCTCAAGCTATATTTCTCAAAATCGTGTAAAATTTATTTGTGATTAAATTATTAACGTGGAGTAAAAGAAAAGGCATTTTTGGCCCCCTGTCTCAGGGAATAAATATTAGTTGTTTATTACCATATAGTAATTAAATGTAGACTGTGAGTTTTCATATTCCTAGCTTAAGAAGATCTAATAATGTTCTCAGTCACTTACAACTATTTTAATTTTGATAATATACGAAAAAATGACACTTAAGAGCCCCGGGGCCCCTTTTGGCGAAATATGTCTTTTTCAATAAAACGTTATTTTTAATTCGGTTTCATCATAGATATATTCGGCAAGATCATATTGAATTTTAATATGGGCTATCAAGTCATTATATACAAAGTTTGGTTAAGAACCATCCATTTTCCAAGTCATTAACGCAAAAACAATTTGCATATATACTTATATAGGTAAAAGCGACATTAACGGCCCAAAGGCCCAATCGATGCAAGACATTGACTTTAAAATAACGGGGTTTTTTCAATCTGAACCATAATATATGAGAAAAAACTATATTTTGGCCCCTAGTCCCAAGAGTGGGAATTTTAAAATCATTTCTTGCCAATTAGCCTCGGTAAAGTTTACTTACTTAACAACTTGCCAAACTTTCATGCTTCTACATACACGGAAAATAGTCGAATGGGGGATTATCAGTATTTATATAGCATTATTAGTAAAAAAAATTACATTTGGGCCCCCGGCTCCCAGTGAGTGATAATTTAAATATTTTTCACCTGAAACCACTGCGGAGGTGTACTCAACAATTTCCTAAAATTTCACGTTTCCACCTAATCAGAAACCTGATCATTCTGGACACGTGATTGTATTTCGCAGTCTGCATTTATACTAATAAAAGGGAAAGCCCAGATGACTCACTCACTCACTCATTAATCACTAATTCTCCAATGTCCCGTGTACATAGAAGCATGAAACTTTGGGAAAGTGTTGGTTACCCTCTAACGACGAAAATTGGCGAAAAAGAATTTTAAAAATCTCTCTCATTTTTTCTTTATATGCGATTTATAATAATGGAAAATCACCAATTTTCCTATTTCCCGTGTAGATAGATGCATGAAACTTTTGAAATTTTTTGAGTACAAGCTCCCGATGAAAATTGGCAAAAAGAATGTTAAAACTCCATCTAACTGTGGGCCTGGGGCCCAAATATGTTTTTCGTATATTGAAAACCGTCTAATCAATAAATCTAGTGGCGTAGCTAGCGGCACTAATTCAGAGGGTGGCTTTTGTGGGCATTTGAAAATCTAAGCCATTTCCCCCAACAAAAAAAAAACTTTCTCTTTTGAAGGGGGGAAACCAAGATGAAACAAAAATATTCTTAATTTTGAGTCTTAATTAACGGATTCGAGCAACATTTGTTTTTATTACATAGTGGTTGTCATAACTAACGCAAAACGTTTAAAAATTTAAAATTGCTCAAAAAGGTAAGGTGAAAAATTAAGTGGTATACGTCACCGATGGCGCTTTTAAAAGAAAACTGAAGAAAAAAAAACTTCAAGAAAAAAAAAATTTAAAAATCACCGCTGGCTCGAAAATATATAACATTACTATCGCCATGACAATTTTTGCGTAACTTATATTACTTTTCAGGCTTCATAAAGTTATTGTAAGGTAACTTATTTACTTATGAAAAATTGACATCTGAAGTAACTAGTAAAACAAGATCAGATGCTGGAATTTTACTCAGTTCAATGCAATCGTTTTCTTTTCTGTGTTATCTCAATTTATGTGAACTCGTATCTGTTTTTAATTAATGCAAACATATTTCATGGAACAAAGATATTTTTATTTTACTAATACAGAACGCTGATAAAGAGAATTAGAGATATCAATTGAGCACCGGGTTATAAGGAGAAAAATATGAGTGGGGAAAATTCAGTAGACGTGGTTCTATTTTTCGAGCAAGAAGTACAATGAGAAGTGTTTTTATCCATAAATGTAATTATAAAAGAAAATAAAAGAACGCGCTGATGAATTACGTGTCCTTGCAAAGAAATATTCGTGTATAGTACCATTTAACCTCCTAAATGAAGAATTTGAATAAAAACAATTTTTTAATTTACAATGATAAAGAATTTTTCGATATTGAAAGAGAAAGGATCCAGGTTTTCATGGCATTCCACAGGGTGGTCTTAGCATTTGCGGGGCGCTATGTAGCTTAGTATGCGAAAAGGATTGCGCGGGGCCCAGTTCGGGTAGGGATAATGTATTAATGATGATTATTAGTGACAATTAAGATAGGTGGGACCTATGAAAGCGCAAGGCCCACTCCGACTGCATAGGTTGCAGTAGCCTAAACCAGCCCCGGCTGTACCCACACTACAAGAAGAGGCATTATGTTAAAAAACGGGGGTAAATCCCCTTTGATCTTTTAAAATATATTCAACAGTATAGATTTCTTTACCCAAAATTAATATTTGGCTAAGAGTTTTTTCAACAATTGCTATCAATGTATCTAGTTGAAGAAGAAATTATATTCGCTCCACATAAAATTATTTAAGAATACAAAATCTTGCAATATTGTTCATATAATAAGATATTACAAATAATTTAAATTTGATAACATAATACACGATTTTTCTACTTTGGAAGCTAGGTAAGTAAGTAAATGTATAAATAATAAGAAATGTGTTTACTCACTGATGTATGCAATGTCTTTGTTTATTTAAAAAAAAACAGTAACATCTATTTAAAAATAAAAGCATATTAATTGTAGATGTTTTGGGGCATGCATTTGGAATATGTTTTGTCTCATTTGGGGGTTGGGGGGGACCTACGACCACAATAACTTTCTTGTGGCCTTCAAAACAATTATCTTGTATTTTTATAAATGTGTATTTATAGGTAAATCATCTCATGAGAGGCCCCTTTTTTTTAATAATTACATAAATAGGGCAAGCTGTGGTAAAATTCTCCCCCACCTCATAAAATGTGCATCGTTTCAATTACAATTATTGTTTATTACGATTGTCCATAAATGACTTCATGTGATTTTTGCTGATGTTTTACCCACAGCCCCCTCGTTACACGGAGTTACGAAACGAAAACTTAGACCCCTTCCTAAATGTGACGTCACAAAGACCCCCCTCCCTGCATAAAAGCCGTATTTTCTTTTTGAAATGTGCATGTTTTAAATCATTTTTTGGTGGTCATTTAAATGTTTTTTAGTGTAATGCTGCAATCACTCTAAAATCGTAATACGCGTGAAACCACGTAAAATATCATTAAATAAAGTGTTGGTAATTATATATTTAAGCGGTAATTTTATTTAAAGTTGCTCGTTTTGAATGACGTCACATGCGTGACTCTCCTCTCCCCCCCGGTGCGTGACGTCATTTATGGGTGTCTCCTAAAAGGGCGGCATATTGGAGTCCGCCCCGGGCGGCAAAAGCTCTAGCTACGCCACTGAATAAATCTCTAATTTTCCCTGTAGGTAGGCGCATGAAACTTTGGGTAATTGTTAAAAACCCCCTCACGACGAATGTTGGTGTAAAAGAATTTTGAAATAAGCACTTAAAGGGGCTGAGGCATCACAACCTTTTTTTGCTAATATGAACTTTATAAAAATTGAAAATGACTAATTCTCCGATGACCACAGTAGGTAGAATGATGAAACATTGGGGAATCGATAATTACACTTTCACGATGGTAGCAGGTTAAATAATATTTAAATTATCCCTTACTGGAGGCCGGGGGGGCAAAATATATTTTTTTCCAAATATAAACTATATAAAAACTGAAAATCACTAATTCTCCCTTTCCCAATGTATATAGAAGCCTGAAACTTACTTGCTGAGTACAATCTCCCGATAAAAATCGGCGAAAAAGAATGGTAAATTCCTACTCATAGGGGTCCGGGGCATAAATGAAACTTTGGTTATTTTTTTTTTAGTATACGTTTCCGACAAAAATTGGCAAAAAAGAATGTTACAATTCTTTCTCATGGGGGACAGGGGCCGAAAAAGATAATTTTTCTTATATTAAAAACCGACTCATCAGTAAATTTCTAAATTCCCCTGTAGGTAGAGGCATGAAACTTTGGGAAATTGTTGGGTACTTTCTCACTTCGAAAAGTAGCAAAAAGAGTTTTTTGAATCTCGCTCATGTCGGAACGGTCAACATCGGAGGGAGAACTATAACTAACCTAAGCTTCGGCCTAGCTGGCAGCGAGGACGAACTAAAAGAATTCATTGAAAAGCTAGAGAAGACAACAAAAGCCTATGGCATGGAAATCAATGCAGAGAAGACCAAGGTCATGGCAAACAATAAATTCACAAGTGAAATACGGATAAATGAGCTAAAACTTGAGGAGGTCCCTACCTTTATATATCTAGGGGCAATAATATCCCATGAAGCCTCAAAGCCAGAAATTCTAACCAGAATGGCCCAAATAACTACAGTATTAAGCAAACCTAAACATATCTGGCAAAGCAAGGAGCTCTCCCTGATATCAAAGATTCGACTAATGCGCTCTTTGACGATGCAGTCTTCATGTATGGTTGTGAGGCTTGGACGCTCACCGCAGAACTCCAAAAAAGAATTAATGCGCTAGAGATGAGAAGTTTTCATAAGGTTCTAAACATCTCCTACATGTCGCTCATCACGAACGAAGAGGTCCTAGATAAAATATGTTCTGTCATTGGCCCTTACGAGGACCTTCTCACCTCAATTAGAAAGAGAAATTTACGATGATACGGACACGTGACAATATTTGGAGGTCTCTCAAAGTCATAATTGCAAGGCACTATCCAGGGAAGAAGGAAAAGAGGCAGACCAATCAAGAGATGGGAGGACAATATCAAAGAGTGGACCGGCCTGTCATTTAGCGATTCCCAGAATTCAGCTCAGAACCGTTACACTGCATGAGATAGTGTGCAGTTCAAAATGGTGCCCCAACGACCCAGCGTCGTGTTAAGGGACAGTTTAGTTCAGTTCAAACTATCAAACATTCAACATATTTTTATTGAAAAAATGGCAAAACTACAACACGATTGTTAAAACCGAAGCCCCCAGATGTTCAGAACTGGGATATAGGTAATGTAGACACCAGCACTTATATGACTTGTTGTCTAGGGTAATTAGCTGTAATTTCTATAATAATACTAGCAATTTGCCCGCACTTTGCTGCGGGAAGATGGAGTATTAGTGATAAGTGAGTGAGTGCATAAAAATACTATATTTTGGCCCCCAGCGCCTATCAAGGAATATATTAAATATTATTTCACCTGCTGCCATCGTGGAAGTGTATTTAAAAAATCCCCAACGTTTTATGCGTTACCTATTTGGGCATTAGGAAAAATAGAGCTTTTCAATTTGTATATAGCACATATTTGGAAAAAACACGTTTTTGAGGTCCCGGCCCCAATGAGTGTGAATTTTAAAATTATATTACGCTAATTTTTGTCGCGAAAGGGTACCCAACAACTTCCTAAAGTTTTATGCTTCTACCTACTTAGGGAACGGGAGAATTAGGGATTTTTAATTTTTATATAGTTAATATTAGGGAAAAACTACATTTTGGCCTCCCAGCCCACAGTAAAGAATGTTTTAAATAATTGTTTACCTGCTACCATCGTGGGAGTGTAGTTAACAAACCCCCAAAGTTTCATGCGTTTGCCTATTTGGAAAATAGGAGAAATATTGATTTTCAAATTTTTATAGCACGTTTAAGGAAAAAAAAAACGTTTTTTGGGGCTCAGGTCCTCATTAGCGTGCAGTAAAAAATTATTTTACGCCAATTTTCGTCGTTTTGAGGGTACCCATTAACTTCATAAAGTTTTATGTTTTTACCTACACGATGAATTGTCGAATTTGTGATGAGTCAGTTTTTAATTTAATAAACAATTATACTTGGGCACCCGGCCCCCATGTGAGTGGAAATGTATCATTCTCTTTCGCCAACTTTCATCTGGAGATTGTACTCAACAACTTTCCAAAGTTTTATGCTTCTACCTAAATGGAGAATGGGGGAATTAGTTATGTGTAGTTTTTATATAGTTTATATTAGGAAATAAACTACATTTGGCCCCCCCGGCCCCCAGTAAGAGATATTTTGAAATATGTTTTCATCTGCTACCATCGTGAAAGTGTAATTATCATTACCCAACGTTTCATGAGTCTACCTACTCGAGAAATAAGAGAATCAGTGATTTTCAATTTTTATAAATCTCATGTAAGAAAAAAAATACGTTTTGGGGAATTTCAAAATTCATTTACACCAACATTTGTCCGGAGAGGGTACCTAACAATTACCCAAAGTTTCATGCTCCTACCTACACGGAAAAATGGAGAATTAGTGATAATATTTTTTTTTAATATTAGAAAAAATATATTTGGGCCCCCGGTACCCAATTAGAGGGAGTTCTAACATTCTTTTTGCCAATTGTCGGGAGCTTGTACTAAAAAAATGTCAAATGTTTCATGCTTCTACCTATATGGGAAATGGGAAAATTAGTGATTTTCAATTTTTGTATAGCTCAAATATAGAAAAAATGTTTTGGGGGCCTCGGCCCCCATTAGTGAGAAATTTAACATTATCTTTAGCCAATTATCATCAGAAGCATGTACTCAAAATATTTTAAAAGTTTCATGCTTCAAACTATACGGGAAATAGGAGAATTATTGATTTGCAATTTGTAAATAGTTCTCAAAGGGGGACACATTTTTTTATGGGGCCCAATTTTTTTGGGGCTCCCGTACCTCTAGAAGTGGGCATTTAATATTCTCTTTCGCCAATTATCATCGGGAGATTAAACTCAACAATTTCCTAAAGTTTCATGCTCTCAACTTACATGGTGAATAAAAGAAATAGTGATTTTTAGTTTTTAAATTTGGGCCCCCAGCCCACCTGTCAGAGAAAATTTAAAAATTATTTCACCTGCTAGCATCGTGAAAGTGTATTTATAAACTCCCCAACATTTTATGAGTCTACCTACTCGGAAAATAGGAGAATTGGTATTTTCAATGTTTATATAGCTCATTTATTGAAAAAATCGTTTTTGGGCCCCAGCCCCCATGAGTGGTAAATTTAATATTCTCTTTTGCCAATTATCGTTGGAAGCATGTACACAAAACATTTCTTAAGTTTCATGCTTCTACCTACACGGGAAATATATTAATTATTGATTTTTTTAATTAGCATATAGCTTATATAAGGAGAAAAACAGTTTTGGGGCCCCCGCCCCCATGCGTGTGAAATTCAAAATTCTTTTTCGCCATTTTTTGTCGTAGGAGTGTCTCCAACAACTTCTTAAATTTTCATGCTTCTACCTATACGGGAAGTTGGAGAATTAGTGATGTAGGCCAAAAAGTTTTTAGGCCCCGCATGAGTGAGATTTTCAAAAATCTTTTTCGCCAATTTTTGTAGTCAGAGGGTACCCAACAACTTCCCAAAGTTTCATGTTTCTACCTACACGGGAAGTTAGAGAATTAGTGATGAATCAGTGAGTCAGTCAGTCAGTGAGGGCTTTCCCTTTTATTAGTATAGATTCATTGGCTCTAGCCCGCAATGTACAAATTACTAATTAGTCTTCAAAAATTAGCACTACAAAAACGCCTCTGTATAAACAACAGAGAAAATATTTAATACATATATATATATACTAAGAATATATTCACGATACGCGTGAATTAATACATAAATAATACAAATATCGACTTCAAACTTACCGTCTAAGACGCATTAAAATTGTACACGTAAATAACAATTTAAAAAAAACATTGTGGGGAGAAGTGCACATTTTTATATATGTTAATTTTTAAACATAAAAATACCCTATATTGAATATTATAAAATAAAAACAAACGCTAAGCGAAAGCATAAATCTAAACACTTCATTTGCAGTAAAAAAAAATGGGTTTGTATTTCTCATTACATTGAAACTTGACAACCAAACGCTAACCAATTGTAAATTTCAGAAAACGAAAAACGGATTTTATACTTCGATATAGAAAATATAATTTATAATTTTAACAGTTATACTGAAAAGCACGCAAAAACAAAAACGGTTGTTTAATAAAAATAATATTATTAATCATATCTAATAAACCATGAATCTTTTTTTCGTACTCTTTACACATTATTAAAAGCTAAAATAATGACGTGACCTCATTATTTTACAAAAAAAATTTACTTCCATATTTTCATTCTTTTAAATCAGGGATTATCTCACATGACATAACGGACGTGATGGAAGAACGTGACAGATGGTTTTAACATACATTTCAAGTTATGTATATTCAAAGCATATACGCGCGCACGCGCGCGCGTGTGTGTGTGTGTGTGTGTGTGTGTGTGTGTGTGTGTACTTACTTTAAATTTGATATAATTAAATATATGTCTTCTGTCATAGCAAAATGGTATTGTTAAATTATCAATAAATAATTAAAACTTCATTGTATACTTATTAGAGCTGCGGAAATAGACGATATATTGATCCATAAATATTAAATTAATTAATTATTTTAAGGCTTAACTGACCAATTACTTACAAATTATTGTAAGACAAAAAGTACAAAATAATTCCTTTTAAGCGGCCGATGGATTATAAATTTCCTGACGATTACATGAAAACGAAAGTTTTAAACTATTGATAAACAAGAATGTTTAAAATGTATATCAAGTTTGCTTAGCATGGTTTTAAAACTTCGCATACTTATCATATTATATGAAAAGGGCATTAAGCAAATGGCAGTAATGGAGTCTGACTCAGAAACAGAAAAGTATGACAGCTCTTTTGATAAATCAATTCGTTAAAAATTGAGATTAAGGTGCCTAAATCCATTAATACTCCACTATAGAAAAAAAATTAATGAACATAGATATCCGATAATATCAAAATTAGTGTATCCCAGGTACATCCATTCCATTTTAACGATACTTCAGATATGCAAGTTATTTCGTAAATTAGATCCGCTTAGATCAACGAATACGTTTAATTATTTCATTTTTCATACATTTTAATTTTTACCTTTAGCAATCCTAATATATATATATATATACGAGCAACAAAGCACGCCCAAGGACGTTCCGACATTGTTTCGGATGCATGTTGTACCTCCCCTTTAACAGGCGTCATGACCGGTCAGTAGTGTGCATCACCTCAAAAATACTTTTCATTATGGTTATAATAAATGACCCGTACAAAAATTGTTTCCTATAAATCCCAACGTATACCGCTAATTTCTGGTTATTATGTTTTAATTTTTACATATTTGTTTATAAAATAAAATATAATCATTTCATTTAATTTAAGAAATAACGTACTACACTGATATCCTGATACATTTTTTTTGCGATAAGTAATTTGCAAAATTCTGATATGGATATCCAGTCCTAATATCCGACATGCCAGATATATAGGTGTCCTCTAGTTGATTACAATAGGAATAGCATTTAATTATATTTGTGTTTATTCTTATCTCTATATTAGAAATATTTTAATTGGGCTAACACTTTCCACATAAAATTCACACACTAATTACATTAGGAGAATAAGAATTTTAAATTAATAACAATATATGTATCTTAACTGAATTTAACAAAATTAAAAATTTCATTTACACGTTCAAAAATATAAATCCATTGCATCGTGTGAGAATTTTAATGAAACAAATTTAGGTATCTATCAAATAAAGAAAGTACACATTTAAAAAAGCCACAGATCAATGTAATATGCGTAATCGAAAATGTACGCAACGTAGTTTGACAATAAGAAAATTTTTGAAAGCCCAAATCTTAAAATAGAATCTTGGAAAAAAATGCTGCACAAAAACTAACACGATTTGAACGTCCACGAAAACTTATACAATGTAAGATTTTTTTTTTTCTGATTGGCTGTCGGGGTCTTTTGAGGTTTGAGGGACCAATCGCTATCGATCAGTGTGCAGAAAATTAACTTTTATTATATGGAATGTATATATATATATGTGTGTACTATGTATATTTATATTGCATTACCTACTTTATTATTTAAATTAAAGTTATTAAGGTAATGTAAGGGTATATAAATTAAAACATCATTTTAAGCACATAATCTCCTTTACACTATAAGCAAATCTGCGGCGTTTTTAAAATTAAATTTGTATTTGATTAAGCTCTTTACATTCGTCATAACCCTGGTCCTCAACAAGATATCATTTTTAAAGTTTAATATTTTTCTAAACTTTTTTTCTTAAAGATTTAACAACTGTCCCGTCAAGTTCCATGGACTCCGCAACTACTCAGTTAGTGACAACATCCAGTACTCCAGAACCTTCAACAACTGTTTCGGCGACATTGAATTCAGTAACTAATACAGTATCCACGAGTAGCTCTACAACTTCTCAGATAAGTAAGGAAATTTTATTTAACTTGATAATATTTCTGTTTTAATAGATAAATAATTATTTAGGTTTTCGAAATTTATTCTATTACAGAAATTGACATGAAATATTAATTTCGTGGTTATTTTCAACCACATATTTCGACTGCAAGTGCTATTTAAAAAATATATATATTTTTGACCGATATCAGCAAAATTTAAAGAAATGATTTTCCTGTTTATATTTCCTGTTTTAAAAGTTAGGTATTATGTTTATTATATTGGACACTTGATTTTTAAGGACTATAATTTTAGAAATATTCTATGCAATGATCACGCAAATTTTTATAGCGTTAACAAATCATCCCTGCAGTTGCTCACGTTTGCTCTGTTCATCGTATTTTTAAAGACTTTATTAATTTTTCAATATTAAATTATCCTTATGAATTTTGGCCATTGTCTATATCATGTTATGAGACTTTTACATCCTGCTCTTAAAAGTTACTTTATTCAGTAGCTACGTTGACCATTTATGCGATTATCTAAATATTTTGTAAGTTTTTAAGTATTCACCTGCGAAGGGGGTCACGTGATAATTTGCATATTAGTAATTGAGAGATCACGTGACGAGAGAGAAAGGACGCTAGGTGGCGCGAGTAAAAGTGAAGCAGTCAGTTGTGTGGTAGAAGTTGAATGAAACGTGTGTAGGAAAATGGCAGGAAGCAAGATAGATTTTATTGATGTATAAAGTGTACATATTTCTAATCTGGATTAAAGTTAATTAGTTATCAAAAACTTTTGTGTTCTTAATGCTGGTTGTCAGTATACGCCTACAACAGTGAAAATGCCTAATTAGAAATGTCAGATAAAGAAATAGTTACATTGGTGTCAGAATTAAATAGTGATGAAAGAGTAGCAAGTTTTGCGTCAGAATTTAGAAATCCAAACTACAACTACAAGATTTGGCATTAGTGCAGAATGCAGAAGGATTTACAAGATATGTAGTGTAGACATCTACAGTAGTTTACAAAAAAGTGTAAACACGTTCATTTTTCATAGGATAAATTTAGTGAATTCAGTTAATGTTCAAGTTTTTTCTGCGGACATCAATGGCGACGTATAACCTACTTGTGTTATAATGGAACTTTGTGAGTAAAGTTAAACACTACAAGTATTAACATTAGAAAGAAGTGTTCGGTGAAATAGTAGAAAAACAGTTTTTAATCTTTAAATCCTCAAGTTCTTGTGTACGTAGGAGCCTGAGCGGTTGAAGTCAATAAATTTAGTATATCCATCTTGATTCAGATTAAAATCAATAGGTGTTTTGAATTGGTGTTACGCGGGCTCTCAACGCAAACTGAAATCCTATTTTCCGCAGCGAAACGCGGGTAAATTGCTAGCATATATATATAAATAAATAAATATATATATATATATATAATATACATATAAAGACCCAATAATACGTATGTTTGGGATAGGAGTGTAGGGAGGAGTGACCTTCAAGTCATAGTTATACCTAGATTTTGGTGAGGGTTATGTGAAAATTAATACGGGGAGTGGGGGCTAAGAGAATTTAGTGACCTTTACAAAGGACCCTTTGACCACAAACCATTTTTATTGTCCGTGACTTTGGGGTGGAGAGATCAAGAGAAGTCAACCGAGACCAGGGACTGTAAGTTGGCCAGCACATAATGGTATGTTACAAAGACCAGACCAAGTGACGACCACAGGACATTGTGTGCTGGCGAGAGTTATGGGAAAGGTAAATATAGGGAGTGTGGGGGATTAGAATGTACGTACCTTTTTCTGACCACATGGCCCTTTTATTGTCCGATTACATAGGATGGGATAGGGGTGGACTTGGATAGGCTTGGAAGAACCTTTCTACTGTCTCATTTAGAGGTATTATAAAAAAGAAAAATTAATTGCTCAACATCAGTTTCTCAGAAATTTACATGTGTGAAGATGGAACATACTTTAGAATATGGATTGACGAAACGAGGTAGAAAATCATTGAATCTTGCTAACTATAAAAACTGGTTTCATAAGAAAAACCAAACAAAAAATACATTGTACGTGTTGCAAGTTTACGTCATTGAAGTGTCACGCCAGGGTAAAGACGCTGAATGACAGGGTTTACACACATTTGACGATTACACTCATGAAGGAAATATGTCCACTTCAATGGCTCGTAAAACTGTAGGAGAAATGAAAGAACTAATGAATGAAACCATTGCTCGACTGTCAACCAGTCAAGCTGTTGTGACTTCCAACTTTCCTGATCACGTGATTATGGCACTACCGAAAAATAACACCATCAATCGTGCGCTGAGGCGTTACAGAACAAAAATTTAAAGTGAAAGGGATGGTGGTCTGTTTTTACCACCAATACCACGTGATACTAACTTTGAAATACCAGAAATTTTTTGTCACCTAGTACTCTATAATTTACGTTCTGTTTCCTGCAATTAAAGGATTATTGTTATGGGTGATCGTGTGGTTTTAGACACAATGATGCGCTCCAAGCTGTGGCTATGTGATGGCACATTTAAAGTTGTGCCAACGATATTTTTTCAGCTATATAACTTTCAGTTTGTCTTTGTAGAGGGCGTGAACCCAGCTGCTCTCTACTGTTTATTGCCTGATAAGACACAGGCAACTTATCAGAGATTGATGACCATCTTTAGAAATTTGATGCAACAAGCAGAACCTTAAGTCATTCCTTACGGATTTTGAAATGGCAGCAATAAATGCTCTACGAGGTGCTTATCCTCAAGCAAGAATAACTGGCTACTATTTTCATCTGATGCAAAGTGTTCTCAGGGAAAATACAAGAGCTGGGGATGAAAGCTGCTTATGAAACTGATGTAAACTTGTGTGAATTCGTAAGATGCCTATCAGCTTTGATTTTGTTCATAAAGAAAATGTTGCAGACATCTTTGATGAGCTAGGTGATGCCATGCTTCGAATCGAACGCATGGAAGAATTAGTAGCATTCTTCGAGCACACATACATTCGTGGACGCCGTGTGCGAGAAAGTGCGGAACAGTATGGGCCATCTATGTTTACCATTCCAACATGGAATAAAAGAATTGATGCGGCTAGAACGAACAACATCTGAGAGGGATGGCATCATGGCTTGCAATTCCTCTTCAGCTGTCAACATCCAACAATGTGGAAGTTTATGGATGGAATTTTGAATGACTGCAATTCGAACAAATCTGTTCTATAACAAGCTGTTACTGGAACACAGCAGCCGAGGCACAAACTTTATATTGAGCTGCAAGAATGTGTCGAACGATCATTGCAAACATACACATCAATGCCTTAACTTACCTGAGAGGAATGGCGCATTTATCACAATAAAAATTTCACAATGTATGTCAAATTTTTGTAAATGTATAGACCTTTTTCAATTTTCCTATGAGAAAATAAATGCTCAAAATAATATTTCCTGTTTTAATATATATTAGACTTTTATATATTGTACTATTTTAAATTAATTATTAAATATGACATATCATTCTTTTTTTCATTTTAAATAGATATTTATATAAATTAAAATACTTTATTATTTTTAGCGCATTTTCGAGAAGTCGAATGCGCTATTGCACCCGTTTTGTCCGTCCGTCATCACCCTTGATCTCAGCATCCATAAGTCCTAGACCCATGAGGTATATATGTTTTTTGTATGTCCTGACCTGCCATTTGTGCATCAACACTCAGTTACTCGATCCGTTAAAAAACTCCGTTAAAACTACCAAAAAATATTTCGAATCGAGAGGTAACACTAGCGCAGGGAACGGCCGCCATTGCCGGAAGTTAGATACGCAGTTTCTCCAGCATTCAAGAGTGGTGCGAAAGCGTGCAAAAGAATTAGTTTTTTTTTTAGTTGACGTCATTAGAATATGTGTAAAAGTTTAGAGAGTTTTACGTTATCATTTGTGGTGACTTGTAGTTGGATTAAAGAGAAAATACAATTTTTTAAAATGTAAAGAAATGACTTTTAAATAAAAAAAATGTCAGGTATATTCATTACACAAGAAAATTCATAAAAATATGTCTAAAATCTAAACACAATTACTGATAACTACATAATGCTGATATCTAACATAAGTACTGATACATAATACGAAAATGCGCTAATACGTCCTGAGTTCCAATAGGGACCAGGCTTAACATGATTCTTTTAATGTACTATTTTAAATTAATTATTAACAATAACATATCCATCTATTTATAAGTTTTAAGAGTTATTAATTTAAAACTATATTATTTGTTCAATAATACTATCATTAAATAAACGTTAAAAATAACTATTCAGACTGTTTTTATTTTTTAGGAGATACTATTAAACTTAAACCATTTATTTTTAATTAAAAAAGAATTTAAAAAATGAATTAAAAAAAAACTCAAACATTTCACGCCTAAAAAGAAAGGGGTCGAATTGTCCGGGGTCGAAACACCGTAGAGTCGAAACGTCCTGGGGTCAAACTGTCCGGGGTCGAATTGTCCGGGGTTGAATCGTCCAGGGTTGAACCGTCCGGGTTCGAATAGTCCGGGGTCGAAGTGTCCGTAATTCGTGATATACAGATTTAGCATATAGTTTTTAAATGTCAGGATTTTTTAAACTTAAAGAATAATTGAACTCTTCTTGTTATTTGTTTTTTAAAGAAAATTTTAATATGTAAACAAAGCAGTGTTTCTTAACCTTTTTGGTGCAATAGACCCCTTTAAAAATGTTAAATATGTCACGGACCCCTCTGTGAAAACAAAATTGTTTAAACGTCAATTATTACAAAATTATCCTATTTTTATATATTTTTATTTCCATAATATAACTGTAGACAAATATCTTTATGTTCCTGGATATAAAATAATAATTGTAATCTATTTTACAATTATGATTTTCGGTTCTCTTGTGCCAAGCGAATATAGAAGTAATGAAATCAATAACAAAAATTTTTTAAAAGAGTATAAATTATCTGATTACAAATAATTACCTAATTTTATATTACATAAAAATTAAAAAATGTATATTTTGCATGTTATAGTTGAATTTATTAAGAAATACATAAAAATTCAAAAATTATCTCTTGAATCCAATTTAGTTGTTTAAGAATTACAGCTGATTCACAAACAATCATTAAATCAGAAATAATTTCAATGGTAGTCAACATTATGCAATATGAATTTTTACAAATTTTAAGAAAATAAAATTTTCAATGTGAAGGCTGTCGCTGCTTTTCCTTGATTAGGAGATTGAATTAAGGCATGGTTTTCGACAAAGCAACGCACATTTCATGTTCGACATTCAGTCGATTTCGATGTTTTGTTTTTATTGTTACGATTGTGGAAAATCGTGATTCGTAAAAATATACCGTAGCAAATGGAATAATGGCTGCCAAAGCTCGTTTTACTACCAATTTGTAGGCTTCTCTTAAAGAAGACCCAAACTCTCCAAGGGTTTGAGTCAAAATCCATTTTTAACAAGAACTTTGTTTTCAAATCAATTAAATCGTCTTTGGTGCATGTCGTCGATACAGTCAATATCACAAAGAAAAGGATTACGAATCCACAACCCATCTATTTTAGTAATTTCATTCAAATTGAACTATTTTTCAAATGAAACTTGAAGTACTTCTAGGTGCTCACAGATTTCAGCCTTTAAGTTATTCAATAACAAACTATCTTGCCGTGATCCATTTTCAAAAAAGAATTCGTCCAACATTTGAAAGCTTGCATATATCCCATTTTGAATTCTTATTTTCCAAACGAACATTTTCGATAAAAATGCATGTAGTTTCTCAGTGGCATCTATAATTGTTGTAGCAGACCCCTGAATTGAAATATTGATATCGTTCATGTTGCTAAAAATGGCTGCCAGGTAAGCCAATTTACATATAAAATCTTTGTTATTGAAATATTGATATAGTTCATGTGGTTAAAAATAACTGCCAGGTAAGCCAATTTACATGTAAAATATTTGTTATTGAAACATTCCAAGAGCGAGTTATCTTTGTCTTCCAAAAATAGTGATACTTCTGTCTTCAACTTAAACATTCGTTTCAAAACTTGCCCTCGAGACAGCCAGCGCACTTCCGTGTGGTATAGAAGCACCTCATGTTCTGCGTTCATTTCTTGACACAATGTTTTAAAATAAGATGATTAAGAGCTCTACTTCTAATAAAATTCACGGTTTTAATAACTATTGACAATACATCTTGTAAGCTTGTTGGAAGAGTTTTTGTAGCCAGCGCAGTTCTATGTAAAAAACAATGTGTCAAAATAACATTAGGAGCTTCTTTTTTTACCATTTGTGCAAAACCAGATTTATTGCCAAGCATTGCAGGTGCTCCATCGGTACAAAGCGAATGAAGTTTTTGTTTCCAGTCAAAATCGTGTTTGGAAAAGAAAACATTCAAAATCGCTAAAACAGCAACTGCCTTTGTAGTTTGGAAAAGAGGCTCACATAATAAGAATTTTTCTTTGATAGTATCAGCTGACACGTAACGAACAAAAACCAGAAGTTGACTAAAAGTCGAGATGTCTGTGGTTTTATCCAGTTGCATACTAAAGGGAAATGGCGATGCTTTCAATTCATTGATGATTTGTTCCAAAATATTACAAGAAATTTCAACTATTCTTGACTGTATCACAACATTGGATAATGGAATAGCCTCAAGTTTTTTTCTCTGTTAAAGTCCACAAACTCATTCAACCAATTCTAGCGCACATGGCTTAATTAATGTCTCTCCAATAGTATGCTGTTTCTTACTTTTGGAAATATGATATGCAACTCTGAAAGATGCCTCAACCAAAGGTTTTTGTGGAATACCAAATCCAAGTTTAATTAATGTACCAGATTTCGAAAACTGGGCTTTCTTCTTTGTAAAAAATTCTAGATCTTTAGATGCATTTTCAGGATGAAGAGATTTGAGATGCTCTATCAATTATGCCGGTTTCATACTGGCGTTTGCCAAAACTTTTCCACACAGAAAGCATTGTGGCTTTTCAACATCGTCCGATTCCTTCATCTAACAGAATCTATATTAAACGTAACTTTCATCGTACTTCCTTTTTTGTGTGGACACTTTGGGCTACAAAAAATATCAAATAATCAAACGAAATTGTTAATAATTCAAAATAAAATTGTTCACAAATGAATTACTAGACTGAACTCACCTTTATTATTTCAAATAAGAGAGTTCGTTTGTACACATACTACACACATTTATTTAAACTTAAAATAGAGCACGCAGCATTAATTAATAATCGCTAAGAATAAAATTATATTTCCGCCCACAGCGGGTTACCGCACTCGCTTCTCTCTTCTTCGTAACGGTGTGAAAAACAAGCCACTGCGCAAGCGCGATGACAGCGCCGCGCTTCGCTCGCTCAATTCAAAATAAAAAGCAAAGGTTACTCAGTGTTTCAAATTTTCAAATTTTAGATGGTTTGCGAAGGTTTTTTTTTTCTCCTGTTGTAGAGGTCACCTTAAGGGAAAAGGCAGACACACGGCTTAAAAAAGTTCGTGACAAAAAATATTTTTTTTAAAAAATTAAAAATTAGGAGCAGAAATTAGGAGCAGTCTGCGAACGCCCAAAATATGATCCATGAACCCCCAAGGGGTCCATGAACCACAGGTTAAGGAACACTGCAATAAAGGATACATTGTATTCATCTATAATAAAAATACGAAAAAAATATATATCAGAGCTTTGATGAATTTATTAATGAGTGAAATGTCGTATAGTTCTTTTTTAATACATATCAATAAAGCAACAAAACACACATAAAATAAGAATGTTTGTTTGCTTTACAAAATTTAATGCAACGAGCATATAACTTATTTTTAGCGCATTTTCGAGAAGTCGAATGCGCTATTGCACCCGTTTTGTCCGTCCGTCCGTCTGTCATCACCCTAGATCTCAGCATCCATAAGTCCTAGACCCATGATGTATATGTTTTTTGTATGTCCTGACCTGCCAATTGTGCATCAACGCTCAGTTACTCGATCCGTTAAAAAACCACGTTAAAACTACCAAAAAACATTGCGAATCGAGAGATAACACTGGCGCAGGCAACGGCCGCCATTGCCGGAAGTCGAATAGCGAGCAAAAAGTATTAGTGTTTTTTTGTTGACGTCATTAAAATATGTGTAAAAGTTTAGAGAGTTTTACGTCATCATTTGTGGTGACTTCAATCAAGATCTTAGCGGCTCAGGGGCAGAAATTTAAAACTTTTTCGAAACAAGCTTCAACATTCAACTACTTTCAACAAGATTGGCAACCACGATCTATAAAACAACAATTGACGGAGTATTTGGGCGATTAGCTGATTACAATTTAGAATGTTTCATTTATGAGTCCTATTTCAGTGACCACAAACCACTTGTAGTTAGATTAAAGAGAAAACAAAAAATTTTAAAATGTAAAGAAATGACTTTTAAATAAAAAAAATTTCAGGTATATTCATTACACAAGAAAATTCATAAACATATGTCTAAAATCTAAACACAATTACTGATAACTACATAATGCTGATATCTAACATAAATACTGATACATAATACGAAAATGCGCTAACACGTCCTGAGTCCAAAAAGGGACCAGGCTTAACATGATTTTTTATTTTGCATCCTAAAGTCCTGTTTGGAACATTGAACTTAAAAACACGTATGCAAAAGTAGTACACGTAATAATAAGTAAAGAATCATAAATGTCTTTAATCTCTTAAGAGTGTGGTAATAAATTAGAGGTGACTGCTTTAAACGTTTAACAGTGTTTATCGTAACAGTAAAATTCACATTGATTGATTAATACTAAGCTATTTAAGAAGGTGTTACAATCAAATAACAATTAAACGTGTCAAATTCTCAAAGATCATTATGCTTTAATTATATCATTCTTAAAAGCAATATGTGTAATCGACTTCCTTCCGTCTCGCGTGACGATAGTTCATCACCGTTGGGTTGGATTGCATTTTCTCGAGTAGCTGTGCAGTCCTATCCTTGAGCGACAGTCTTTGCCACAGTTTTTACACACGATTTATGTGCTTCCAAATGTTTTTACCTTTCTCCTAGCTCTTCTGTCTGCAGCCTCCTCCATTCTTCGCTCCTCGGCTACTATGACGCCCTCTTTGACGTAGATCGGTCTTCTGCCTTACACTCCCAGTCACATGTATGTATTTTGGCGGCTTTCATGTCCCTTTAAAAGACATCCTTAAATCGCAAGCGTGGGCAACCTGTTTTCCTCTTTCCTGAAACAACTTCACCATATAGGAGGTACTTTTGGATGCAGCTGGGGCTCATTCTTTTGACATGTCCTAGCCACCTCTGGCGTCTTTCACTAAGAATTGAGAAGATGCTTTGGATAATGGCACGCGTTAGGACCTCACTATTAGGCACTTTGTCTTGTCATTTAATATCAAGTATACGTCGCAGTCATCTCAAATGGAAGCTGTTAAGCTTGCGCTCTTGTGATGTATAAGTGGTCCATGCCTCGCTCCCAATTAGTAGTGTACTGATGACACAGGCTCGATAGACGCACAATTTGGTTTTCTCCGTTAGCTTGGTGTTTTGCCAGATCCGCTTATTTAGTTTAGCCATTGTTGCAGCTGCCTTGCCAATTCTGCTGTTTATTTCTTCTTCAACTGACAATGTATTGGAGACCTTGGATCCCAAGTAGGTAAATCTGTCCACAACCTCCAAGTTTTCATTATCGATATTTATGGTAGTAGGACGTCGAGTGTCTTGGGCCATGATGTTTGTCTTTTTCAAGCTGATTTGCAGACCAAATTCTTTGCAGGAATTGGAGAAGCTTGACACGAGTTGTTGCAAACCATATTCTGTATGTGTGTTGTTAGTGCCGCATCATCCGCAAATAGTAGCTCTTGAATTAGGACATCTGTCGTTTCTGTCTTGGCTCGGAAGCGGGCAGTGTTGAAAAGTCCTCCATCAGCTCTGGTATGTAACCATATTCCGTCACTGCTATTCTTTAATGCGTATCGAAGAAGTACAGAGAAGAATAATGCGAAGAGTGTTGGTGCGAGTACACAACCTTGATTAACTCCGCTACTGACTGGGAAGGCCTCTGACTTCGCTCCATCGAACTGCAATATGTGTAATATATTTTTAACACCCTTGCACACCAACCAAAAAAGGATTGATTCTTATAAATTAATTGTTTTCTAAAAAGCACTCTCTGCATTTGAAGCACAGAATCGTTACAATTTTTCTTTAATGAGACTTAATTCTCTAGATTAGGATTAACCCACAATATGAACAGGCCACAATGCATGAAACCATAATGATAATTATTAGTTTTATATTTGTAATTTTAAAAATATAAGCAATACTTAAAGCTGACAAAATTTTGTCCTAACAGATGTTTTGATGAAATTTATGGACGCACAATTCACAGATACACCGTGAGTGATAAACAACTAGGAACATAACTATCAAGAAACTAAATTAAGAAAACAGTGTCCACAAATTTAAAACCAAAGATTTAACCGGTGATCTTTAATAGACCAATCAAAATATATTAAATGAACACGTCACCATTACAGTATAAAAGAAAATGGGAGCCGAAATCCGATCTCTATTCTCTCTAAGAGTTGGTGAAATCAACATGTCTCTTATTCACTTTAACAAGGGTTGTTTCATCGACTATATTTAAACACACAGCTGTATTATCTTGTTATATATTTAATTGAGAATTTAATTATTGAATGCTTATTCCATGTACTAATTGTTGAATTCATTTATCTCTGTCGCGCAACCTTACATATATATCTGTAAGAATCAAATGCGGCAGGCCACAATAACCCTCGTGCTTTGCCCCAAGCCGTCTTCTGAAATCGTCTATATACACTATAGACGAATATATCTACTCGCCTTTGCGAGAATTATTGCAGAACCTTGTGAAGCCCGACAAGGACTTGAACCAGTTCAACCTACTCGTGTGGTTTGCCTGACCCCAGTGGCGTAGCTAGAGCTTTCGCTGCCTGAGGCGGTCTCGAATATGCCCATAAATGAAGTCACGCGAAACTTGCAAAGAAAGTTCCACTTTTATACTTATCTTCTCTTAGATATACATACGCTGCTTATATGCAGAAGATCATTGCGTCCACATACCATGACAGATGATCTGTTGGCAAGTGATGCAGTGGTCACAGGTCACGGCAATGAGGGCTCCACGCATTACCCAGCCGCCTAGCTATTGTTAGTTAGGTACCCATTCGGAGCTTGGTGACTCAGGGACTCCTAAGGCCACAGGAACAAATCCTTGCCTTCGCAGGGACTCGAACTCGTGACCATTTGTACGGGACTCGAACTCGTGACCATCGGTACGCCACTCGACAACCGTATCCCGTGACTTAATTTAATAACGTTTTAAGTGACTCCACGCGTGCAACGGCATTATAATGCAGCCTTTCACTAGTCTAGGATGTAGGAAACGATAATTATTGGGGCCTAAGTCCCAAATGACGTAACGTCCGTTTATTTAGGTCATTTCCAAGATGGCGCCGAACAATTGGTTCATACCAAGATGGCGCCCAACACGTGGTTCTGTGAAAGATGGCGTCCAATTTATGGGTAATAACTGCGATTTTATTGATTAAATTAAGTTATTTCCTTAGCTTTTAAATTTTATTTTTATTTTCAATGTAATATATTAAATTATTTCCCTTAGCTTAAAAAAAAATATTTTGCAGTAGTTTTCAATGTTTTAGATATTAGCTGCATTTATATTGTATTTTTCAAGTTTTTATTTAAAAAAAAAAAATAAAAATTACAAGATTTAACAATTGTTCTTAAGTTATTTTACATTAACTACTTATTTATTTTATTTGTTCACTTTTTTTTCTTTCATTTTAAAATTTTTTACAATGGTTCTCAAGCTATTTTATATTAGCTAAATTTTTATTTTATTAGTTTCAATATGACAATGGTTCTCAAACTATTCCATAAGTATTATGTTTATGTATTTTATTTGTTGAATTTAATCTAAGTACGCTTTTTATGGGTTTTATGTTGTTAGGCAGGTTTTGTTGGTGGGGGCGGCTTTAATTGTAGTAAAGTAGTTGGGGCTGATAATGGTACAGGTTACAATCAGGAATGGGGGAACCTGTGGGATATTTGCATTTTTCTTTGTTGTTTTTTTATATTAATATCTTGAATTTGAACTTGAACTGTCCCTTAACCCGACGCTAGGTCATTTGGGAACCGTTTTGAGCTGCGCACTATCTCATGCCAAGTGTCCCGGTTCTGAGCTGCCTTCTGGGAATCGCTAAATGAAAATCCGGTCCACTCTTTGATATTTTCCTCCCAACTCTTCCTTGGTCTGCCTCTTTTCCTTCTTCCCTGGACTGTGCCTTGCAATATCGTCTTTGAGAGACCTCCAGATTTTGTCACGTGTCCGTACCATCGTAATTTCCTCTTTTTAATTGAGGTGAGAAGGTCCTCGTAAGGGCCAATGACAGCAATTCATCCTTGATGTGCGCCGTGTAGGTGATGTTTAATACCTTTCGAAAACATCTCATCTCAAGCGCATTAATTATTTTTTGGAGGTCTGCGGTGAGTGTCCAAGCCTCACAGCCATAAAGGAAGACTAACATCGCCAGAGAGCGCATTAGTCGAATCTTTGATCTCAGTGAGAGCTTCTTGCTGTGCCAGATGTTTTTCAGTTTGCTTAGTGCTGCAGTTGTTTGGGCCGTTTTGGCAAGATTTTCTGGCTTTGAGCCTTCATCGGATATTATATCCCCTAGATATTTAAAGGTAGGGACCTCTTCGAGGTTTTGCCCGTTTATCCATATTTCATTTGTGAAATTCTTATTTGCCATGACATTGGTCTTCTCTGCTTTGATTTCCATGCCATAGGCCTTTGGCGTCTTCTCTAGCTTTGCAAGGAATTCTTTTTGTTCGTCCTCGCTGCCAGCTAGGCCGTCTATGTCATCGGCGAAGCGTAAGTTACTTATGATCCTTCCTCCGATGGTTACCGTTCCGACATGGTTTTCGAGCACATCAGTCATAATTCTTTCTAAGAAGAGTTTGAAGAGGATGGGGGAACTTGTGCATGGTTGCCAACAGTGCTGCATGCCACACTCCGTCAAACGCATTTTTAAAGTCTATGAAGACATGAAAGAGGTCTCTCTGGTGTTGCAGATGTTTTTCACAGAGCACTCTGAAGTTGAAGATCTGCTCTGTTGTGCTCCTTCCTGCTCTGAAGCCTGCCTGTTCTTCTGCAATGATCTGCTCTGCTTGTGGCTTCAGTCTGTTTAGTATTAACATGAGAAAGACTTTGCTGGAGTGACTAATCAGGCTAATTGTACGGTAGTTCTGACACAATTGTAGATTACCCTTCTTTGGGAGCGTTATAACCAGCAATTGAGTCCAGGGTGTTGGCCATTCTCCTGTCTGCCAGATCTTGTTGCACATGTTGGTTAGAATGTTTATTACTGGGTCACCTCCTGTCTGAATCAGTTTACCTGAGATGTTGTCCCCTTTTTTCAGCTTTCGCACAGCCAGCTCCACCTCATCACCCTTTGAGTCTTCATTGTATAGCTCAGAACAGTATTCGGTCAATCTTTTTATCATTTCTTGTTCTTCTGTAATACATTTCGCAGATTTATCTTGTATTGTTGAGATGCGACCTTGCTTGTTGGATGTCAGATCTTTGACAATCTTGTAAGCCTTTTTTGAGTTGTTCCTTAGCAGATTTTCATCGATGTCTGAGCATTGTTGTTCTATCCAGTTTGTTTTTGCTTTATTCATTTATTCATAATATCTTATCCCTACCAAATTTAAGCCTGCTAAATCCTTTTCTAAAACTAAGTTGCATAAAGCCCTGCAATGGCAAAAACTGGGACTGTTTATAGCCATAAAAAACAGTGTTGTAGCGAGGGGGTGAATGCCCCTTGCAGCACTTGGTTAGGGACTTCAAATGCCTTGTTGTTAAATAGTTTTTATTTGGGAAAATAAAATTTTACAAGAAAGTGGAGCGTTTTATCGCAATATAAATAAAGGCAATGAATGAAATGACATTAAACAATAAAGGAACTATTCTAAAGTATGTGAGCATTTCTTCCTACAAAACTTAACATTTCTTATACGCGATAATTTTTTCTGATACGAATGCTATTGTACTGACCAAACCAGAGGCTTAAGTAATTTGAAAACTCGAAACTGATGTTGGGGTAACTTAGATGATTCTTCAAATTTGACAGCCACTACTGTTGTAAAATCAAGCATTACTATTTCCTATTAATTTAAAACATGAGCCCATCGAATGCTTTTAGTAGCAAATTGTTTGGGTGAGGGGCAGCGAAATCCCTGCTGTCAATTAGCTTGTAAATTTGAAAAGCCTTTAAAGAAAGTTTTAAAAAAGAAGAGAAAATCCAAGAAAAATGTAGAAATAAAGAAACTATATTAAAACACGTGAACTTCTCCATTGCCAAAACTTTACACTCCATGATAAAGTCTTTTGAGCTGATAAACACAGGGGCTAAAGTAATATATGAACATGACGCTAAAGTTATGGTAGATATAATTGATTTAAGGTTGGCGTCAACATAAGTAAACTACTGGGAAAATAAAAACTGTTGGAATGTTGAAATGGTGTATTCTTCCAATTGCAAGGCATCATTACCTTAATTTGTAAGTCTTTTGTTTTGTATCATTAACTATTAAAATGAAAAAATGGCTTATCTAATGGAATTAAAACTTTACACACATAAATATAAAAGTATCCACTCATAAATAAGTGCTAAATATTATCAAAGTTGTTTACAATCTGTACGAATCAGAAAACGGTTGCTAAAAATAGACTATAATTAAATAATAAAAATAAGTTGTTATAAAAGAAAAGAAAACAAATTGGCAAGAAGTTCTTGTTAGAATGTTTTAAGTTATTCAATCCAGGTTTTTAAAGTCACTGTCAAGGTATGAGAATCACTGTCACTGAGTTGTTCTGAGTTGTGGTGAAAATGTTTTGAACGGTGTTCAGTTGACGGACATTAGAATGTCACGCCCTGACTTGAAGAGTGCGCGCAAGGGCTATAAATAGTGTGGGACTGTGTAGTGTCCAGAGAGTCGGGTCGAGAAAACGTCTGAGAGTCGTGTGGACGTTAGGCCAGGGCTGTGCTTGTGAGACATTGTGTTATCGAGGTAGCTCGAACATTGTGACCATCGGAGCCTGTATGCTTATAATTGGATGTCTCGATGGCTGTATTGACTTCAGTGTAATGCAGATAGTGAAGGATTTATACGTGTATTTCTACCACAATAAAGAACATATTATATTTGACAAGAGTCTGTCTTAATAAGATTGTATCCAGAACCCAGAACGCAACAGTCACATTGAGGAAAATACTGTTGAAAATAAATGTTAGCTTTGGAACTCCTGAATTCACTTCAAGAATATAATCGAGAATTTTTTAAAGATTTTATTGAAGGAAAATTGAATCTGCATACGAGGTATCTGAAATGATTTCAAATAAAGGATGTTCTTAAAATAATGGACTGCAGATACATAATGTGTTTTAATAATTCTTCGTTGCTGGAAATTTACAGGAATTCAATAAAGACGTAAAAACAGAAAAGCTCAATATCATATTTCTCTTAAACAGTTGCTTAACCCTAATTTATTTACAAGATGCTGCAATTGAAACGAATTCTCCAAATATTTTACAACACTGGAAAGTTTTTACGCATTTATTTTTACATGTCTAAAGACCGTTGGGAATATCTAATTGCTTCTAGAATAATGGATTAGACTTGAGGATACACGATAGTGTATATATATGTAACTCATTTCGTGTTGGGCGGTTTTCACACTGGTAGGCGTTTGCTACAGGCACACTCCGGCTCACATTAAAACAAAGAAGTCCGGTGTAACACTATAAACTTAAATCAAATTCTAGAACTTATGTACACTTTTTACATACACTTTGTATCATTAGAACACATTCAGTGACCATGTTGTCTTCATCTTCACACTTCTCAACTGTCGCGCATTGCTTTCTTGTCTTCATACATCACGTGATCTCTCTCTACCTATTATATATCAAATAATATTACGTGACATTCACCGCCTTTCTTCAAAAAATGTTTTTAACATAAAACATTTTTGGATATAACACGATAAAGTTAATCCTAATTAAAATATTCATTGCAATTTAACTATTCATTAATTACACACACAAAAAATGTATATAATATCTAGACATCAAATTCAAGAATGAAAATTCTTAGAACTTCATCAGTTTCATCTGAAGTAAATGAAACTGACATTTTAACACACACGTAATATTGTGTGATTCAAATGACTTGTAATAAGCACGACAACTGAAAATATACTAGAATTAAAATAAAAAATATTTTTATCTTTTCTTTTCTAAATATTATCACGAAGACAGTTTGTTTCTCTTTTTTAGGCATTTACGGAAGTTCTGTATTTGTTGTCATTCTGCTTAGAATGTCTGCAAAACATTCTCTTTTGCTTTAACGGGTTTGTTGTCAAATTTGTAATCTGCCAATGGCATTGCCCAACGGTTAACTTTTGCGATGCTTATTTTATTTTTATTGAATGCCAGAATGGTTTGTTGTCTGTCAATAAAATAAATGTTCTACCTAACAGGTATTTTTGCAGTTTTTGCAGGGCCCATACTATGGCTAGACATTCTCTTTTTATTGTGCTTTAGTTATGTTAAGTTTTTGTTAAATTCCTGCTCAGATAATGTATTTGGTGCAAAACATAATCAAGCTCCTGCACCAGGCAAGCTCATAATGCAATTGACGATGCATCGGTTGAAATTATAAATGGTTGTTCCTATTGAGGGGTTACTAAAATGGGTTTCTTTCTAATTGATTGTTTAATTTTTTTCTAATGCTTGGGAGCATTCTTCCGAAAATTGAATTTTCCTAGAATCTGTTTGTTTCATAATCTCTGTTAGTGGGTAGACAATCTCAGCATAGTTTTCAATAAAAGGTTCTGTAAAAATTGCAAAGTAATAGCAGGACATGGTTTTGCTTTTTTATTTTGGTATGGATAAATTGAATATCTTATTTTCATTCTCTGAGGTTTATAGTGACTTTACCTCCTCCTATTCTGTATCCTAGAAAATCTTTTTTTTTCCAATATTTATTTTATCAGGTGAGGTTTTGGTCCTTGAGTCGTTTTAGTACAGCTTCAAGTGTATGTAAATGCGTTTCCCAATCTTTTGAATGCATGCATATGTTGCTACATAATGTACTACATTGAGAATTCCTTGTAACATCACTTTCATAAATTTACTAAAGTTTGCCGCGCTGTTTTCTAGGCCAAATGGCATCACTAGCCATTCATATACTTCATCCATGGCTATAAAGGCAGTGTATTTGATAGAAGTGGGATCCATGTTTATTTGCCAAAAACCTCTGTTTAGATCAAATGTTGTGAATATTTTGGAATTACCAATTCTGTCTACAATATCTCTTGGATCTCCAATGGGTTCGTGGTCTAATTTTGTTATGTTGTTTAATTGTCTGTAGTCACAGCATAGTCTAATATTTCCATTCTTCTTCTTTACTATCACAAATGGTGAGGCAAAGTTAGTTTCAACTCCTTTTCTTATTTTGTTTTCTTTGAGAAGATAGTCAATTTCTTGTTTTACAACGTCTCTATAAGCCATTGGAATATGGTAGACCTTAGTTTTTAATGGTTCATGTTCTAGCAGATGTATTTTATGAGTCATATTTTTTGTGTTTCCTATTTCTTTTGTGATGATGCCTTTGTGTTTTGAAAAATTTTCATCACCCTATCTTTCATAGTATCTGGTATGTTTGATGAATATTATCTATTTTTGTGCTTTTGTTTTTCAGTGTGTCCTTATCATTGTCATGATTGTCTTTGCTGATGACATTTACTGTTTGTATTTCTTCATTGTGGTCACCATAAGCCCTTAGTTTATCAATATGTAGTTTTTCCCATGTCCTTTAATTTTGACATTAACTGTGACATCAATGAGTTTGTCCTCAATTATGGAGGGACCATGCCATGTTATTTCATTCTTTGAATTGGGCAATAACACTAACACTTGTTGTTTTGGCTCAAATGATCTTAATTGTCTGTGTTTATTTTGCAGTTCTCTATGTCTTGTACTCTGTTTGATTAGTCTTTGCTTTGCTGTTTCTATTCTGTATAGTATTTTATCTCTGGTTTCGGACATTAAATGATATATATTCTGGATGGCATCTTGCTTGCTTATAAGTCCGTCTTTATAGTTCTTCAAAGGACTTGCAGGGTTTTGCCCAAATATTAATTGAAAAAGACCTAAAGCAAGTGCTTTCATGTTTGCTGATGTTATATGCAAATAGCACTAAAGGTAGTTATTCATGCCATTTGTTTTCATGATAAATTGTGACTTTGGCTACCATGTTCTTGATTGTTTTGTTCAGTATTTCAATTACTCCAATTGATTGTGGATGGTAAATTGCACTGAATACCCGTGTAACGTTTAGCATTTTCATAATGGCTTGTGTCATATGTCCCTTGAATTGGCTGACATTATCTTAGAGTATGGTTTGGGGAAAACCATATCTACTGAAAACATTGAGTAGTGAAGTGAATATGCTTTCTGCATCTATTCTTTTCAGTGGAACAACTTCAGCCCAATCGATGGCTTTGCCCACTATGGTAAGAGGATATATGTGTTGTTAATGTTTTTCTGGAATGATCAAATACGGTCAATAGCAATTTTCTCAAACAGGACGTTTGCCTTGTCAGATGAATATATTGGTTCTGTGTGTTTTCCACCTTTTATCTTGAGTTTCAAACACACTGTACACTTCATTATGTACTGTTTAATTTGTTTTTCATCTTTCTGCAATTGTAGCAATTATTTTCTTGGCGCCAATATGTCCATCTAATGGACTATCATGTGTAATTTCTTCTTTTAGCTTCTCGGATATAACTATTATTTTGAATTTTCCTTCTTTTGCAATGTTTATTAATATGCCCTTGTCTAGTTTATAATATTTGTTTTAGTCTTTTACATCTTCTTTGCTAAGTTTCAGTTTTATTTTAGTTATTGTTTTATCTTCCTCTTAAAGTTTCTTGAAGTCTTGTTTTGACATAAGTTGGTTTCCTAAGGCATTAACTTCAAAGTCTAATTATTTTTTTCTTTTCATGGAGGCTCTAGTTTGCACACTAGCACATAGTTGATAGTTGTAGTCACACCATTCTTTGGACATTTCATCTGAATTGTCAACAACACCTTCAATGTATCCTATTATGAGGTCACAAATGGCATCTTTTAAAACTCTTACACGAACTTCACATTGGAAACATGGTGAGTTGTTGTTGAGAGTAGCAGTTTTACTATCTCGTTTGGTGCCATAATTAATTATGAATGTGTATTTTTGACCATCATATTCATCTTATTGTACCATTCTGTGTACAACAAATGTAGTGAATACAAAATCTTGATTAGTTTTTTCTGTGTCTTTCACATTTTGGTGATCATTCTTCCTACATGGCTGATCATAATCTCCAAATCAAGAGTTAGGGTTGTATCTACCTCTCCATGATTGTCTACATTTCATCTCAACATGATCTTCTCGAGATCTCTCTTCTGATTTTTCTTATAATGCTTCCATTAAGAGACACCTGTTTTTTTTCTTTTATTGTGGTAACACTGCTTTGCAATGTGTCCTGGCTTGTTACAATACCAACAAATAGTATTTCTGTTGCCTGATTTTTGGAGACTGTGATTTCTCATACCTTGCCTATTTTCAGGTCTTTTATTTTGTATTGCAGCAAACATGTATTGTCCATTATCTGTCTTTAAATTTGGATGAAAGTCTTTAAATGTACGTAATGCATTTGTTAATTCTGCTTGAGTACGCACTTTCTTATCAGTTAAGTTTGTAAAGAGAGCTGAGGTTGCAACTTCCAGAAACTTGTAAATTAAAAAAACATGTCTAATAAGGCTTTTAATTGACTGTGTCAAGACCTGAAAGTTCCAGCCATTTTTCTCAGTTTAACTTGAGTTTCATGTACTATGATTTGTGGATTTTTATCTCTACTGATTCTTATTTCATGAAATTCTTTTCTATTATAATTTTCTGACTTGGCAAAATAACATAGAAGTGCTTTTTTGACATTTTGATACATGTTTTGTCTTCTTTAGCTACACTGTTGTTAACTTCAAAAGCTTCACCGGTTAGCTGAGCCATTAATTGTGTTGACCAATAAGTCTCGTTATAACCTTATACAGCCTTTACGGATTCAATGTAGTCTAAGTAGACATCCATTTTTTTCTTTTTTGACATCATATTTTCTTACTTTGAATGCATCCTTTGTTTTTGGCTTTTCCTTTGAGTTATCATCTGAATAATAGCCAATAATAGAACTCATGTACACTTTTTACATATAATATGTATCAGTTGAACACATTCAGTGACCATCTTGTCTTCCTCTACACACTTCTTAAGTGTCGCGCATAGCCTTCTTGTATTCATACATCACGTGATCTCTCTCTACCTATCATATATCAAATAATACCATGTGACAATATACAATAGAGACATTTTAGGTTATTTCGTAATCTAGAGAAAAATTGATAGGGGCAGACGAAAAGCTCAACACATAAAGAGATGCAGGAACTTTGATGAAACAATTAAATCTTATTATTTTTGACATTTGGTAAACATATACTTTAATGATGCCCGAATTTATTTGCAAACTTATAGGGCTAAATTAGTTTTTTAAAGAGGCCACTCACATAATACATAAATGATGCTTTGACATTTGCTTAAATTGTATGTGCAGACTTAAACCTTTTAATCGAAAATTGCAATCCAAAAACGAGAGAGCAAATATTTGGTGATTGAAGCGAATATATATCTATTTTATGTATAAAAGCAGTTGAGAAGAAAGTTGTATTCTTCATAAGATGAGATTAATGAAAAAGTTAATTGGAGGATTCAGCAGTTATATGAAATTAGGAAAACAGATATCATTTTCATACATAAGCCAATCTACTGCACTTAAAAATGTTGCCTTCAAATTAGATTTTTTAAAATATCTCACATGAAATTGTAAAGCAAGGAATATTTTACCTTAAATGTTAAAAAAAAGAAATAATTCATTTAAGACCTGTTTATTTATTCAAATGTATTATTACTTAGGTTATATGTTACCATGTCTGAAATAATATAATTAAATCGCACGTTGCTTACAACTGTCTTAAGCTATGCAAAGCTTTAGGTAGCTTCTCTAAATAAAGTAAAATGATTAACTAACTACTCTAAATGATGAATACACCAAGATTGACTATTTTTTTGCTTTTATTTGCTAATACGCGTGACATACTGACAACTTTGGTACAAGAAAAGTTGTGCTATGACAAAAAACAGAATACATCAATTTTATTCTAGACATGAAAGCTTTTCTGTTCCATTCAAACATAAAAAGATGTATACTGTCCTTATATAGCTTTTACATAGTTTGTGGTATTTGTTTGTGGAGGCAGGGCGGAAAATTTGTGTTCTGCCCCGCGCGGCACATTCCTACGCTACGCCGCTGATAAATACCTGGTTCTTTCAATTTCAATAACGAACTTTTCTTTATCAATGTTAATAAAGAAATTTATTTGATGTTCAAATTCCTCATTTAGTAGGTTACATGGTA
>MUZC01004402.1:464500-489423 GCA_002072015.1 Radix auricularia | reverse complement strand
TACCCGCCCAGGCTTGCATCACCTCTGGAGAGGACACTCCAGCGTCGCCGCAAGGTGTCGACAAAACACGGGAAATAGAACTATAGCAGCTACATAATGTATGGATGGCCCCGAATTTTACAAAAACATTTTTTCTTTGAGTAACTTTTTTATGGATGGTAACTTTTTTTTTTTTTTAAAAAGAAGACTTTTTCAATATTTTATAATATTCAGTTTTTTAAAGTTTTAGTTGGTCATTATTGCCTGCCCCAACTTTACCCTGTCTTCCCCACATTTTTTTTAGCTTAACCCAGCTTTCTTTAGTCCTGATTGACCTCACTGCGTTCTTACGTCTGTTTACGTAGCTACTGAACTTGTTTGGTGAAGTCTATTGATATTTGCGCAAAAGAAAATCAGCATAAGCAAAAATTGCTAGTAGACAAGAGTATTGTTAAAAAAGTGTCATATTTGTAAAGCTGATTTTTTTTAAAGTAGATAACCTGCATAAAAGAAATATTACCATTACATTCCTCCTGCTGACACCATAACACTCGATACCCTGTTAGAAGTATCTGACTCTTCTTGGTGCACAGAATTTTCTGCCACACAACAATTGCAGATTCTGTGTCTGGTTGTATGTCTAATATTATAGGCGCTGGCAAAGATGCTGGAATGTATTTTTAATACTTTTAACGGTTATAGACAAATATTTTTTAAACATTTTTTATTGCCGTTGAAGGTTTATGTACAAGATTTTCATAAGATATTAAATATTCAATAATTTTTTATATTTTTTATAGGGCTGTTATCGATTTATTTAAATTTAATCATTTACTTTTGAAAAATTACAGAATAATTAATCGATAATTTTGATTAAGCTAAAAATAAAATGTATGATGTCATTAACTTAAACTGAAAATTTCAAGGGAAGTAACAAAAAGGAGGCAATTAAATTAATTAATATTTTTTATTTAAATATAAGTAGTTCAATATAATGTCAATGAATTTAAAAAGTTGTTTTTGTTAATTAGTTAAAAACAATGTTTACTTTTTATATCATTTTTCTTATAAAAAGAGCTTATTTCAAAGTTTACACTTTTCTTTTTTTTTTCAATGGAAAAGTTTGTGCGTAATAAAAAAAGAAAACTATTATCTATAATTAATTATTTATTAATTAATCGAAAAAATCACAGCAGCATTCTCTCTCATTTTAATCGCTATTTTATCTATTAAAATAATTTTAATCTAATTTTTATAATTTTAACATTTTAAATTTTATGTTTTTTTCTTTTAAAAAGAGTAATATATAACAAGTAATTCTAAGATTGTCAGGAATTTTACCTGCAAACTTTGAGTTTAAGACAGTTGGAAAATGCATTAGTAATTGTTAAATGTTGCACCTAACAATGATGTTTACAAAAATGTTTCTCTGTTTTGTAGTATATTTTCATGCCTTATATTATAATATTTAAAGGAATGCATTAGTTCCAACCTCTTATAAAACAATGCATTCAAGGCAGAATAACATGAAATAAGTTATGCTTGATAGGTGGACATAATCATCAGATTCAACGCTTAAAGTATTTTTGTTTCTTTAAACATCAATGTCGTATATATATTTAATATATGGTGATTTGCACCTTCTAAGAAACATGTTAAATTGTTAATCTATCACATTATTAATTAGTTAACTAAAACGTACCAATAAATTATTCAATTTTTGTAATTGTTGTATATTTATTTATTATCAATTATAATTAATATCATTATTCTTACCAGGTTGTGGATTAAACAAACAATCTGTCCAATGTATTCCTGATACTTTGTCATCATATCTCATGGCCAAACCAAAATGATAATCCATTACTTTTCCAGGTATATCTGCAATGTCCAAAACGGACTGAGTCTCAGGAACATGCCTCCAGTAAATTGGTCCCTGTATGAGTAAGACAAGTAAAAATTTCAACCTAACTAAAATAAATAGTGGTGATTCACAATATTGTTTTATTTATTTATAAAGCACGTTACAGACTTTGTTTTTATTTTTATTAATACATGAAAAATGTTAACACACTGTACTTAAAAAAATATGTGTTCATTTATTTGACAGGGTAATTGATCACAAATTAAGACACACAGTTTATTCATTTTATTTCAATTGTTAATAAACTGGTTCCATGCCATTAATTTTATTTTATTTATTATCTCTGTAACTTTTCATTTTCTTCCATAATAAAACTGATTTTGTTTCATTGTCCTAAAAATTGAGGTTTTTGGCCCTTTTCTGTTTATTAAATTAAGATTTAGATCACTTTGCTTCAATAATAGGTAAACACTAATTTAAGATTTAGATTTAGATCACTTTGCTTCAATAATAGAACACTAATTTAAGATTTAGATCACTTTGCTTCAATTATAGGTAAACACTAATTTAAGATTTAGATCACTTTGCTTCAATAATAGGTAAACACTACTCAAAAGAGTGAATAGTTCAAAAGGACTATTTACCTTACAGGGAGATTCTGCATCTTCAATACACCAAAACACAACAAAGCTGTTATTCATATTTACATTCCTAACATCCCAAGATGCCTTGGCATTAGTTCCATTCAATTCAATAGTAAAAGATTCTTTCACTTCCAAAGGCACTGAAACATAACCTTTATTTTTATCAAAATAGCTGATGAGCTCTACATGGCAAGATTTTTAAAGCTTCAGCTCAGCAATTTTCCATTTTCTCAACTTTGACAGTTTTTAATTTTTAAAAAAAACACTACTCAGATGAAAACAAAGGAATTATACATCAAGCCTAAACACTATAATTTTTTGTTTAACTGATACTATAAGCTAGTCAAAATATCTATAAAATATATTGATTAGTATTTAACCTTTGAAATCGAAGGGTGCTAGCCGAATGACTGATGGTATGGTAGATTCACCAGCTGAATTCACGGCTACTATTTCCAAATCAACGTGTTGTTTATGACAAGACACCTCAACAGTTGCACTGTGACTATCACTTGACACAACCTTTAAAACTTTTCCTTCTAGTTTCACAGAATAATTTGTGATTACACCATTTCTGGCTGACTCAATAACATCCTGAAAAAAATGTTGCTCTTATATTAAGACCAGAGAAGAAAAATATAATATTAAAATGTATGAGTATGAGTGATTATAAATAAAATCTTCCCCAGTAGTCATGTAATGTTTGCCAATTTAATATTAAAACGTACCACTGCTCCTATGTTTTTAAGACACAAAAAATATGCAGTGTTTCCAAATTTATAAATTATGCATTATAACTTAAAAACACTATTTGTAAAATGATTAAGTCTATGACATCTTTAAATGCTGCAACCTCTTTTAAGCTTTTAGTAGCTGAGTAAATTGAGCAGAGAGTGCTGCCTTCTGCAGTATTTACTTTCAGGAGGTGTCAACAAAAGCATTTTGGAAAGTAGGCCTCCAGGGACATATCTCTTTTGTAAGAGCAGGCACATGACTGGGTGAACACCATATTTCACCACACATAGTTAAATCTCTCTATGAATTCTATGTAAAACTCAAAAAACCAAATAACTAAATCAAATTTTTTAAAAATTGTAAAATTTATTTAACATCACTGTTATCAAATTTGTTCTACACGTTGAGAATGGGTATTGGAACCAAATGAAAAGACCACAAAAAAGCATTGAAACAAGATAAAAATGATCACCTTCCAGAAAACCATTACTTTGCGACTATTATTGTCATATACACATGATTCACTGAGATCATTGTAGCTACCATTAGTTGTTTCAGGTCCTAAGGATGGGGCTTTACACGATTGAAAAAAATTGAATAGAATATTATGGCCGGCTAGAAAAAGAATGTTACTGAGAAAAAATTGTATTCATTAATTAACAAAACAGTAAGAAGTTGTTGGTACCCCTTGAAAAATAGATTTTATGAACTGGTTACTCATATCAGTTGCTTAAGTTGCTTATTAATATCAAAGTGTTACATATAGAAAGCTACTTTTGATTATAAATTTTGTTTTTCTCTGCACTAAAATGAAAGAAACTTGGTCTCACATAAGACATGATAATACTTTATACAAATAGTTAATTTTATGGACTCAATTATTTGAAAATATGAATTAACACCTTTTTTAACCAAGAGTAAAAAAAAAACCTACAAAATTTATATCATCTTATGAGTAATTGTAATGTATTTACTATAAAATTCTTACGCTGTTCAGGTGTGCGGTAGCTATAAAACGTTTTATCACTCCAGTAACCAGAGTAGTTAAGCGCAGGGTAACTTTGGACAAAGAACATGTGCATGGTATCAGGACTCAGTTCATAAGTAAGACTTTTGTTTGTAATGTTATTTGCGATCATCTGATGAGGTTTGAAAAAAAGATCATTATAAAGCATAGATTTTCCAAATATAGCAATAGTGGGGTTGTTCAGATTAGCTATTTTCATATATCTTAGTCTTAGCATTTTGAGGTATTTTATTTAAAGTTATTGCATAACAAAAATGTCATTTAGCTCTATTAGTGTCACAGGAGTTCAGGGATTTTCAATAGTGTCAATGTCAAAAGACCTATAATGTGAAACTGTTTCTTGGTTTAAATTAAGTTTTCCTTCTCTTAAATGAGTTGCTATAAATTTATGGGCTCTTGTGCAATTTCATCAAGTAAGGACTGTGCACATTAGAGAAATACACCTGTTTAAGTGTCAATTTAGTTTTCAGCTCTACAAAGCAGTTACAAATTTAATAGAGTAGAGTGGGCTATTGAAATAAAGGTTGGGGGAAGTTACAATAAAAATGGTAAGTGTTGTGAAAGCAAATCAACACCACAACTTCTTTTGCTATTATTAAAAACAATTGGAATTCTTTGTATACCTTAAATATTAACACAGGTACAAAAATGGAATGTGATTCTATGTATAAAATATGTAACAAAAGTCATATTAATGAATTCCAAAGCATACCAATACCAAATTTTAATCATTCTTTTAACACTGCCAGTTCTAGCCATGGCCTTAATTTCCAACTAAGTGTTATATAATTTTAAAAATAATATATTTTAAGTAGATAATAAAGGAAGATTTCTGGTTGGAGATGGTTGAGGTGTAGCTATTTTGATGAAATAAAGCAAGAGGACTCAAGACCAGTCCATAACAAAATTTGAAATGAAAGTTAAATAAAAATTAGTATTTTACAGTATATTTATTAGAAACTAATGTGAGAACATTTGGTATTTTTTTGTCATTTTTTGCTATAGATATTCATGTGTTAAGACTTTTTTCATGCATCATTGATGATATTTCCAAGAAATAAATTAGCATTAAAAATATTTAGAAGATAAAGAAATACATATAAATATATGTATAAACATAAACCCATCCACCAAAGAAAATATTGATAAGTTAGAACAAATTCAAAAAAGAGCTGCCAGATTCATTACTGGAGAATATTCAAAACTGACAAGAGTAACACCGTTAGTTAAATCATTAAACCTTGAAACACTAGAGGATAGAAGAACCAAGAGTAAATTAGAAATTATACATAAGGCAATTAATTCTAATTTAGAAATACAACACAAAGATAACCTAATACAACCCTCAAATTGATTCAAAGTTACAAACACCTTTCTTATTCCATATGCAAGAACAAACACATACAAATTTTCTTTCTTTCCGTCTGGTATTGGGGCGTGGAATGGGTTGCCTGAAGAAACCAGGAAAGCCACCACTTTATCATCTTTTAAAACTCTAGTAAGAATACAGGACTAAACACAAACCATAGAAATACGTAGGACGCAATAATCTTCTGTACAGAAGGAGCGTCTGTAACATATAAGATAAGATAAGATATATAAGGTTTGGCCATTTTTTAATATAGCAATCATTTAAAGCCTTGTCTAACCTTGTAATCCTCATCTAGGGGAAGCTTCATATATGCTTGAAAGATTAATGGCCAGAACCCTTTTCCTTCCCATGATAAACGGAAGCTATTTTTATTTGTAGTATTTGTTATTAACAAGTCAGTTACAGGAGATGGTTTCACTGAAAAATAAATAATATATTCACCATGAGTTACTATAAGTATAAGACATAATAAATGTAAAAGGCTGGGGAGCCTGAATTTTTATTAAAAATAACCCACATGAAGAAAAGATGTGATAGTTTAATCTACAGTAAAACCTCTCATAACAAGTTTTTAGCATAACAAGCAAATTTTCTTTGAAAACTTTGCTCCCTTAACAAGCGAAGATTCGCATCAAAGTGACGAATAAAGGGAAAGTCCCTTTATCATGGAAATTCATTTTTGAACGGGCACTTGCACGCGATGTATTATTCCGTCTTAAGCACTTGGTCTGTTAGCGTATTGTTTTGTGTGTGATTTATAAACCATTTTTACAAATTTTGTATTCAGACAGCATTTGTAATTTTTTATGTGCAACGTTTTATAACTTGTGCTAATATGTATTAAAAAAACACAAAAAGAAAATCATAAGCAGTGCTTTTTTTTTTTTAAATAGGTCCCGATACTCAGTAATGGATTGCCTAACTTTTAACTACCAGTTCGCACCTCAATGCAAGCTAAATCACAACTGCAAAGATACTAAATGTCTAAAACAATTTTATTTTATAATTAACCAATTTAAATTGTTTTATTATTATTTTATTATTATACCATTTACATTTGTTATGATTTGTAAAATTTAAATTTCTTGATTTACTCTTTAAAAATTTTGTTAAGTTTTCTTGTGTTTTATAGGAAAGAACACTGTTAAAAATGAAAATGAAATATAAATGTTGAATAAATTATTCATAATGAATTCCAAATTCTTATCTGACGTATACACCCGACTGCGTTCATTGCTGTTGGTATCTGTGGCTGAATGTCTGCCTCTAAGCAACCATGAATCAACGGAAAGCAGTTCTGCATTTCATATTTTAATTCTTATTACGCGCAATTTTAAAATAAATCAATTTTTAACAAATTAATACTATAATAAATTAATAAATTAATAATATTTATTAAAATACATGAAAAGTAATAATTTTTCCCCATATTGAAAAAGGTGCTGGTATGCCATACCGTGCATAGAGGCACAAAAAAAGCCCTGATCATAAGAGAGAAAAAAATTAAAATGGCTATTAAAATTAAATATAAAAACCATTGAAAAGTGAGAACGAGGTGGCTAAGCTAGCGAGAAACTACCATCGGCCAACATCAATGATCTGCACTATTCTCAAGAACAGTTAAGGAGATGGATTCTACAAAAGGAGTGTCAAGAATGTCTACAACACAGTTTTTACACATTTTCCTCAAATTTTGAAGCGTCAACAAAAACAAATGTCTTTGGACAGTTTTGCAGATAAAAAGGAATAATCAATTGTCATAATATCATATTTTTGTTTACAATTTTTGTTTCCAATCTAAATTGTATTCTTGTTACACTCTTTAACAATTCATTAGTAATTTTATTTGAATAAATTTTAATACAAATTTTTTTAAAAATTAGTTTATTTTTCAGGATAGACTGAATTATTGTAATTTACATTGTATTTGTATGGGAAAATTTGTATTGTGTAACGAGTGTTTTGCTTATGAGGAAGACTCTGGAATAAATTAAACTTGTTATAAGAGTTTTGACTGTAAATTTTACATACAATGGGTGTGCCTGAGCCTCACAGGAAGCCACAAGAAAAAAAATACCCAGTAAAGTTTTATTTTGATATATAACACATGACAACACTTAGAAATTAAAAATATCAGAATCAACTACACATTTCTGGGGAAGTTAATTACGTGTGCTTTGAAAGAAAATAAAATTTATTCACAATGCCCGACAAAGATCCCTTTAAAGTTCGTTGGTCCATGTGCAAAATGAAAAAAACTTATGGGCAAAATTGCGCAGCATCCATTTTTTGTGCAATATTTTACAAAATTTGCTGAGTGGCAATTCTAGACCCCTGCGTGGCGTCTGTCAGATATCTGCAAGGCCGCACAGCTGCACAGCTTAAAGGGAACATTGGTGCCTGACCTCGTTTACATCAAGTTCATTTTTAAATGAGTGTTTAACTAAGATAAAAGTTGTATTTTATTTACTATAAAAACATTAATTATAGATTTGTGTGTTAAACATCAATAATTACTTGACAATTAACCATAATTATTTGTCTATATTAAAAATTTTACTATAACAGCATGAACAATACAAAGTATTGAAAGCTAAGTTAGCAAGTAAATATATTTAAATATTTCAAGAAGGTCTTTACCATGTTGACTTGGTTGCACAATAAAAATTTGACTGGCTACATCATTAGTTTTGTTGTTGGTTACATTCACCTCAATAATGTATTTGTCACTTCCATTTAAACCATCCCAGAAACATCCATTGTAGTTTAGTTTTGGACATGGAGAAAATGACGAACTTTTGGTTTTGAAATTTTAAAAAAATATATATATATTAAATTTGATGGGATAAGTAGAGAAAATAAAATAATAATTTGCCTGGGATATTTTGAAAGTAAAAAATGGAATAATTCTTTAATTAAAATAATGAAAAGATAGAATTTTGAGATGCAACAATATTTTTATATTAAGTTTTAGATTGTTTCAAAATTAAGTTAAAATTTGAACCAAAATTTTGTTAAGGTAATCAATTATTGAAAATTTCCTAATAATCATAACAATTACCTTTGTTCATCTGTACTGTAGAACAAGGAGACATACATGTCACTGAAATTTTCATCATACAGTACAGGATGTTGCCAGGTACAATTCATGCTCTCGTTAAAATTACAAACAACACAGGAAAAATTAGTAATATTTTGAGGACGATCTGTAGAATAAAAGAACAAAAGTTAAAAGCATTTTGTCACATCCGGCTAATATTCTTTAAAGAATCTACTATCTTAGTGGCAATTTAAAATATCAAAATTAGTAAATTAGTAGATTTGATTCCATTGATTTAAAATACCTAGAAAGTATTTTCTTATAAATTTTAATACAAAATTTTGTTTTGAAACATAATTTTAAACAACCTAAAAGGAGGTCAAAAGTCATTCTGTATTTTCATCCTGGCTATTAATTTGTGTTGTTATCATTTCAAGATTCCCATCTAATATCACAAAAATGCAAATAACCTAATTATTTATTTCATATAAATATTTATACATTTGAAATGAAATCCTGAGCAAATTTTTAAAATGTCAAATCACTGCTTTTTTTTTCTCCAAACTAAAAGCTTAACTAAAAAAAATACAGAGTAATTAAATCTATACTTTACAAACAACAATATTTGTGACAGATCAGGCTTAAATTAAAGAAAGCTCTTTGTAACTTGCAGGTAAAGCTTGCACATAAAAAAAAAGAAAAGAAAAGAATGTTCAGTCAGTTTTTTTCTTAAATATCACTGTCAATGAAATGTCAAATATAATCTCTTTGAGCTCATCTATAAGATATTATTATTATTATCTTATCTTAGATATACAGACGCTCCTTCTATGCAGAAGATAATTGCGTCCACAGACCATGAGAGATGATCTGTTGGCAAGTGATGCAGCGGTCACAGGCCACGGCTATAGGGGTTCCACGCATTACCCCAGCCGCCTAACTATTGTCTAGTTAGGTACCCATTCGGAGCTGGGTGACTCGGGGACTCCTCAGGCCGCGAGAACAAATCCTCACCTTCGTGTGGATTCGAACCCGTGACCATCGGTATGACAGTCGAGAGCGCTACCTCTTGACCACCACGTCCCACTTATCATTGACAAGGCAAAACAAAAGATCATTTGTAATTACATAATATAGAAATGTCTACGGAATCAATCAATTCATCAGATGTTGTTTCTTTAAAGCACAAAGATGAGCCCGTGTAACATGAATACTCTGCTCTTCCAGCTCTGCTGATGTTAGGGACTGAAAGCACTGCTGTTGTTTCATTGATCACTTTGACATACTGCTGGTTGATACATTTTCTGGTATTCTCTTTAGTCTGTTTAAGTAGATTTTATAAACTTAAGTTTATATATATATATGTATATTACGGCTGCGGAAATTACCGATTAATTTCTCGATTAATCTGTAAATTATTTTATCGATTAAAATTATATTAATCGATAGAATAGTGATTAAAAATAGAAAAAAATCTTTTTTATAAATAAATAATTAATAATAGTTTTTATTTTATCATTATTTTTTTACGTACAAACTTCTCCTTTAAGGAAATTCACAAAGAGTATACTTTAAAATAACCTGTTTTATAAGGACAACGATAAAAAAAAAATTGTCTTTAACTATTTAACAATAACAAAATTTAAATTCATTGACATTATATTGAACTACTTATTTTTAAATATACCCCCTAACAATAGTAGATCTATGTGTTTTAAATTTAATTAAATTAAATACTTAGGTTATGGGCATTTTAAAGATGCAATAAAAGGGCATAAAATATGAAGGAAAACGAAATAGTGAAAAAAGAGATTATGAGTCATGAGGTCTTAGTCTAAGAAAAAAAATCATAGCTTTCGAACCACTTGGGCCTTGGGATAAAAAGATGATCTTTATGTTTTTACTAATCATCAAACAATTTCTATACAGCTGTATTACTTTTATATTTATAAAAATTAATTTGAAATTTTCATTCAAGTGCCTCATTTTAACACGTTATTTAACTTGTTTTCAGTGCTAACTGTTTTAAAAATAACTTAATGAACTTAATGTAAATACCAATTGACTGTTTTCATTACTTCCCTTGAAATTTTCAGTTTAATGACGTCATTCATCTTTATTTTTAGCTTAACAAAATTATCGATTAATTAATCGGTAATTTTTCAAAAGTTAACGATTAAATTTATTTTAATCGATAACAGCCCTAATATATATATATTAATACTACGTTTTTCATTTGGTTTGATAAGTAGGGGAAGTGTTAGATAGGGAAACTTTATCATTATCATTTTGAACATTGCCGTAAGTCAATAGTTCATTACCAAAATGTTAGTGCCATCATTAAAGCTGCTGCAAATAACTGAAATCACTGAAATGCACTTATCAAATTTTTTTTTTTAAACCCAGGCAAATTGTTAAAGATATCTGAAATATTAATAAGACTCACTTAAAGAGATCCCTGGCTAATTGGTAGATGAAGAATGTGAATGAGGAATAAGGTTTTGACAACCCACCGAAGAGAAACTTTTATTTTTATTTCTTGAAAAAAATAATTCAAGTCAAACCTATTCTCGTTTATATTAATATTTAAATTAATTTGAAATTTGTCCCACGTTACGTGTATTTCATAGATCGATCCTTAATATTGTGAATTGTGGATCTGCAACAATTTTTTAAAAACTGAATTAACTATAAGTAAAAGTATAAATGAAAATGTGAATCCCTGATATTTAATCATTAAATATTTAATGACTTGATTATCACAATTTTCAATGTCACTATGTCACAATACCTCATCCTCAAATGGATAGAAGACAGTGAATGTTAAGTTGCTGGCTGCGAATTCATAATTTTCTATGACACAAATTAATTGCAATTCATCACCGACATAAAAATTTTCTCCTCCAATCATAATTATTTTCCCTGCGGGCCCTGCGGAAAAAACAACATTGATTCATTTGACATTTGATCATTTGATGCAATTTTACTAAAGGCAGGACAGCCATACAAAGTTAAGTTACAAAGAGTATTTAATTAATTAATATACTTATAAACATTCCTACCACAAAATGTTTATTTACATGATATAAACTTATGATACATACATACATATATATAAACATTTATATATAGGCTATATATATATATATATATATATATGACTGAATAAGCACCCATAGCCATGAAACTCTTTATTTTTACTTTTAAAGAATAATCTTAACAATGGAAGTGATTACCTTTAAATTATGCACAAGTTAGAGAGAAAGCGGCAAAGTAATACATAATTAAAAATTTTAGCTTTAAAGAATCTTTCATTTAAATAAATCTGTGGCAAACTTGCAACAGCTGGTTATTAAGTTGTTTAATTTAATTCGTGGTACATATATTCTAATGATACAACATTATAGAGAGATTGATTAGAAGGTGAACTTACATTAAATTTGTCTAGTTAATACTTTTATACCTTATCCTACTATACTATTCCTTTGACCTTTATTAACTATTTGAAAATAAAGCACCTATGCCTATAGCCTATACAAAAAGTTTTAAATAAATAGGTTTCATCAAGTTTACTGAAGTTAGTGTTATCATAAGGATAATGGTTTATATAAATACTCCAGAACATAAACATTTAAAGCAAAATTTTCGTTTCACAAAAAATTCTTAAAATATGCATTAAATGAAATAATTAAATTAAATTTTTGAATCATCGTCTTATCAAATATCAATGTCAAGAGCAATGCAAAGGTGTACTGAAGTGCTTCAGGGGTTAATCTATTTAAGTTTAAGAAACAGAACACCGACCTTTATTTCCCGTTAAAAGGCTCAAGATATTGGTTTCTTGTGAATTAACAGTCACAAGGAGAAGAAATATCAAGGGAATGTGTATAGAAACCATGACAAAGTCACGCGGTGCCACCAATACTCTGAAAAAAGTAAAGAGAAGGGAGTACACATATATACACATATACAAAAATTAATGTTAAAAATGATTTTATAATGTATATAGCGCATGCATTTAATCTAAATCAATCATATCCTAACTACCACAAAAAGCAACATATAATGACATGATGGTGCACATGCACACGGTATAATGTTTGTCCGTCGTAGTTGACGAGGACCACTCTCATATTTGTCTTGTGCTTAGGCAGCCCAGCATATACTCTTGTGCTTTTTAGTCCTATTCTTCCACGAAAGGTGCGTCTGCGTGTCGGACAAGATATGGGTGCTGCCTTCCAGGTGTCACGCTCAACGTCAAGCGCCTTTAGTGTGGATTTAAGCGTATTTTTGCAGAGCTTACGTGGACCTCCACGGGCTCTATGCCCATCAGTAAGCTCGCCATGATCCGATGATCCGGCACGCGCACGACATGCCCCGTTCGGTGTAGTTGGCACTGCATCAGGCTTGTGTAAATATACGCTGTAGTCCTGCCCTGTCTAAGACTTGGGTTTCTGGAATTTTTTCATGCCATTTTATGTTTTTTCTCAGGCTTTTTGTGTGAAAGTGGCTCAATATATAAATAATTTATACGGAATCTCAATAATTTTGATCATAGTTAAAAACTTTGGCTACCAAAATTTTATTCTGCGTTGTAATGTGATAAACCATGAAGAAGATATCAGCAATGCAGGAAACTAGGTTTATAAGGGGTACATTTAGGGTGAAAGGAACTTGGTCCCTCAACACAATTGAGTATGTGTGATGTGATGTCTGTGCGTGTGTGTACGTGAAGGGTTGGGGAGGTTGGAAACATGATGATATAGATATCAATTAATCAACGACAGGCGACATTTTAGCCCAACTGTGCATGACACCATGAAGCAGAGGCGTCACTATAGGGGAATTCGGATCTCACCGGGTGACACCATCACAAGGGATGACACCGAAATGTAAAATTGTGTATCACAATATGCTCAGGTTAATCGGCACCAGAAGACTCAGATGAGATCGTGAGGGGGTAACATCATAAGCTGCCGCACTGGGGGACACCAATCCTATTGACGCCTCTGCATGCAAGTATTGATGCAGTCAATCTTAACTACGGATCATCCAGTGGCGGATTTAGCTATAGGGCAGGGGGCGGGTTGCCCCCCCCCCCGCGCTCTAGTTGGGTCTTAAATTGCGCCCCCCTGAGGCGCCTTCATGAACACTAAAAGGTGTAGCTAGAGAGAAAAAATGTGGCTATACAGGAAAATTTTTAATCAACACTAAACTGCAATACGAAAATATTGGCTTGCTAAATATCGCATTCAAAATTGTAATACCTGGTTTGGTCAGTCAGGAGCGTTGCCAAGTGGAAAGAATAGAGAAATATTGAAACGAATGATAAACGTGACGTTTTTCTTGGTTCTTAGCAAAACTAGGTTAGCCATTCAGAGTACACAGAGAAAATTCTTGCTTGAGACTTTAGTGATGGTAGTTTGTTGAAAAACTTGAAATATTTGTCAAATCTTAAGTTTATAAGCGAACTATGGTTCCAATTTGGACAGTAATATAGAGTTTAAAAGAAAAATGAAATCTATTTAAGTCATTGATTTAATTCAATCATTTGCATCTGAATTATCGGCAGTAATTGATAATAAAGTTAAGTCTTCACATTTCTTTTCTGTAATTATCGATTAAACCATTGATCAATATAAAATTGATAAGATGTCACTTAACGCTCAGCTTCAAAATCAGGAAATGTGGAAAGATTTATAGGCTTTTATACTTTTGTAAACAGCAATGCTGCATCCGCATTTGCTGAGAAGATTCTAACGGAGCTACACATTACAAACGCGAAACATTGATATCACAATCTGCGGAGGAAAGGCATATGATGGTGCATCTGTGATGTCTGGAATTAAGAGTGGCCTTCAAACTTTCACACTATTCCATCTATGTTCATTGCTGTGCCCATGTTTTAAATTTGGTCACTCTCGACGCAATGTCCGTAAACAGTGATGTGTACAGTTGTTTTTGGCATAGCTGAAATGTTGTATGCATTCTTTACGTTTAGTTTACCACGTCTACATACTCTTAAAAACATAAATCTCAATATGAATCAACAATAGATACTCTGAACTGAAATGACTTTCTGATACAAGATGGGCAAGCCGTAGGCCGTAAATAAGCATGCAGTTGATGCAGTTATTGGATCATTCTCTGCTTTTCTAGCCACTCTAGAAGATATAAATTCAAGGCCATCAACATAACATAAAGGAAGTGTTAGAGCAGAAGCCATTGGACAATCTGCATTAATAACAAAATATTCTTTAGTTTTTTTCTGATGCTATTTGTACAAAATTTGGTTGATATTTTCATGTTATCAAACCACTTGCAGCTCAAGAGTATTGACATTGCAATTGCAAAACGATTGATCGATGTTGGAAGAAATAAGTTTGTTGAAATGAAAAGCGATCACGCTTTTTAAAATTCTGAAAGTAGAGGCTAATAATTTATTGACGAAAATTGTTCGAAACTAGATGTTAAAAAGAAATGCGAATTTCAGAAAATAAAAGTAGGGCAGGTGAACTTAATAGAGATGAAAGGGCTAATGATCCAACTAACAGTTTTAAATCTGAAACGTACTTCACTATCTTGGATACACTTCTAAAATAAATAGATGATCGATTTAATGACTTTAGGGGCACAGCTATTTATTTCTATTGTATTGATCCATCAAAAATGTTGGAAGAAAATACAGATCCTCTTCGAACTTTATGCAAAATTTACAAACACATTAACCTAGAAGAAGCAATCGTTGAATATTATTTCTTCAAAGATTTGTATGCATCACAACGTCCATCACTATCTAGTGAGCTACGACTTAAAGAGTTGCTGCAATTCTTGACTGAAAAATAAGTCTCTATAGTTTGTCAATATTCTATAAAAATTTACTTGAATCTTCCTGTTAGCAATGATTGAAAATCATCAAAAATTATTTGCGCTCAACAATGACAAACGAACGTCTGTCTGGATTGGCAATAATTTCAAATGAACGTGATCTAGGTGAGAACGTTGACTTTGAATCAACGATAAATCGTTTCGCTTCACGTAGAAAGGAATTTAAATAAGGCTCAGGGCTCTATATAAATTCGTATGAACTAAGTTTCTTTCTTAGATCAATAAATATACTATTGAAATCAATATAAATTACAATGTTGAAAAAATATATGTTTATATTTATTTCTTCTGTGTGACTTGTTTGTTAAATTGGAAAATTTACTAAATTAATAGGCTAATAATTAGTATTGACAATGACTGCGGAAATTAACGATTAATTTCTCGACTAATCCTTAAAAAGTTTAAGGATTAAAATATTTTTGCAACATTTAATCGACCCATAACTTAAAAGTAATTTGAAGTAAAAAAAGTTAAAAAAAATAATTAAAAAAAAATATAAAAAAAAGGCCGATAAATAATAAATTTCCTGAAGATTATACGAACATTTTGTTTTTAAAATATTGACTGACGGCATGTTCAAAATATTGATAAATTTTGCCTACTTATCAAAGCAAATGAAAAGCGTATTAAGCTAATGGCAGTATTCGCGTTTGATTCAGAGACAGAAATGACGACAGCTCTTCTGGTGAAATACTGCGCTACAAAATGGAGATGAAAGTTCTTGAATCTATTAATGTTTTACAATGATGGAAAAATAATGAACATCGATATCCGATAATGTCATTCCTTCCCAAGACAGTTTTGAGCATACCAGTTCCATGTGAATGATTGTTCAGCTCGGCTAGTTATATTGTCAATTAGATCCGCTCATCACATGAACCTAATAATGTCAACACACTTGTGTTTTTGCGTAGTTGTTTAAAAGTTCATATATAAAGGAGACATGCCAGCGTTATTTAGATTTTCAACAAGAACTTGAAATAAATGTTATTTATAACATCATAAATTAAATTTTTTGGCTTTAATCGAAGTTAACGATTAATTAATCGTTAATTTTTCAAAAGTTAACAATTAAATTTAAATTAATCGTTAACAGCCCTAGTATTTACCCAATGCTCTGATATTAGTAAAACCTTTCGGCGCCCCCCAGAAAGTCTCATGGCCCCCCACGCAGACAAAGCTAAATCCGCCACTGGGATCATCACGTAAAACAATCACTCTAATTAATTACTTTATAAATTAATTGTATCAACAAGATTTAATTCCTAGCAAATTCACGCATTATCGCTGCCAATGTTTGGTCTGGTAACCAATCAAATTTAATGAACCGATGCTTAAATAGCATGACGTGGTTGAGTTACGAGAGGTCACGAGTGAGAGCCCTGCAGATTTTCGTTCAAGAAAACAATATCTTTGGAAAATTACTTTCCTCTCTAGAAAAGTAATAAACTTTAAATAAATTATTGCTTTAAACCAAGAATCAATGTTCCCTCTAAGGTTCGTTGGTCCATGTGCAAAGTATAAGACCTCATGTGCGAAGTTGCATAGTATCCATTTTTGTCTGCAATAATTTACAAAATTTGCTGCGCGGTAATTATAAACTGCTGCGCGGCGTCAAGCACGCAGCTTAAAATAAACATTGCTAAGAACCTTTTAAGTTTGGTTAATTGCAAGGATTCGTAATTTTAATTTAAGACACATCGCTATGAGTCAAAACTGAAAGGGAAAAAAACTTTTGGTTGCTTGAATTCATAATTTGGTGGTGGGGGTGAGGGAGAATACATAAAAAAGCACAACGGAGAAGGGAGATTGCGACGCTGATTATTAGCCTAATGGTCTTAACATAAAAGCGCTAGTCAAAGGTATTCCCGTACGGCAGTCACTTTATCCAGCGTTCCTTTAATAGGAAAATCACTGTCCTGTCTTGATGCCTAATGTTGACAGTTCCACGAAATATTGATGACCCATTCTAAAACACAATATGGAATTAAACCACTCCATTTCTTTACGGGAAAACATTGAGGGCGAGGCCTACATCAGTGGGTGATGAGACGTCAAAGGGCCGAAATAATCGGCCTCCATTCAACAAAAAAACATGTCAACTTCAAAATAAGTAGATTGATAATATGCAAACATCCATCTACTCACCCGCGAGCCTGATTGCAGACTCACCCAAATTTTGTTCACAACTTTAATATATTGCGGGGGGGGGGGGTATTTGTTGCTGTCTTTTCAAATTCGCAGGCTACTGCGTGCCGCACAAAACTCCATATTAGGCCGCATGTGGCTCATGGGCTGAATTTGCTCACCTCTGCCATTCTGTACACATTTAGCTAGTTGCCATGGTTAAATACAAAGTGTTATTTTAAGTAACATACATTTTTAATTAGCACTACAAGCCGTCATGCTTACCTCCAACTTCACTGGTGAGACACACTTTAGAAGCATTCAATTCTTTATCCACCAAAAGTAAACAATGTCACCAATGCAATTAAACTTATGCTCAAACTCCACAGATGAATCTTAGTGACAATAATGTGTCCGCCCAAAGTAGACAGCGCGACTTGCCAGGTCATCGTAACCTCTACCCTCACCGAATTCAAAACAAGTTACGCTGAACGCCCATCCCCCCTCTCCGCCTCTGACATGCACTAACACACGTGCTCAATGAGGACAGACGTGAGACCAACGTGAGGCTTAATGTCACCTGGTCGATACGCGTCTGCCATATGGCGCCACACAAACACAGAGACAAAGAAATATATTATTTTTAAGCCTTCTTTTTTTTTTAACTTACCGGGTAAAAGTAAAAGTTATATTTTATATAGTCTATGCCTTAACAAAGAGGTTGATTTAAAAAAATATTACAAATCCAATCCTTTTAGTTTATTGGTTCGTCACCTGGGGTCGGGGTGGGGAGCATCCTGTGCCGGTCTCAGACCACTGCAACCTAGTGGGCCCCGGACTGTCATAGGGCCCGCCAATCTTAATTTTCGCTTATTATCCTTAATATTTCCTTAAATCCCTACCTAGATTAGCCCTCCGCTCACTCCGTTTCGCTAACTAAACCGCATAGGGCACCGCAATTTTCAAGACCGGCCCTGTGTGCATCCTACTGTAGTCTATGTTGGAGGGAGCGTTCGTTTCAAAATTATTATCATTGGTGACAGGAGAAATATTATAGGGGTTGGGGAAGTTGAAGCAACGATTATTTAATATTTGAAATGTATATCGTCTTTTAAATATTACATTTTACGATGGACTTGCTAGTGCGTAATGACAGTTATCTATTCAAAGATTTTCTCACTTTGAAATGAAGGTTTAATATGTAAACAGAGTTTGAGGGAGCTTAACAAAACAACGAACGTTTCAGCAAAGAACCTTCCTCGACGAACAAAAAGTACACAAATAAAACGAATAAAAATAAGATAAAAATTTAGCTGGATTTCACAGCAGCTAAGTTTTTATTTTTACTCGTTTTATTTGTGTACTATTTGTTCATTGAGGAAGTCTCTTTGCTGAAACGTTCGTTGTTTTATTACGTTCTGTCAGGCTCACTCACGTTGTTTTGTTACGTTCTGTCAGGCTCACTCACGTTGTTTTGTTACGTTCTGTCAGGCTCACTCACGTTGTTTTATTACGTTCTGTCAGGCTCACTCACGTTGTTTTGTTACGTTCTGCCAGGTTCACTCACGTTGTTTTGTTACGTTCTGTCAGCCTTACTCACGTTGTTTTATTACGTTCTGTCAGGCTCACTCACGTTGTTTTATTACGTTCTGTCAGGCTCACTGACGTTGTTTTGTTACGTTCTGTCAGGCTCACTCACGTTGTTTTGTTACGTTCTGTCAGCCTTACTCAAGTTGTTTTGTTACGTTCTGTCAGGCTAACTCACGTTGTTTTGTTACGTTCTGTCAGGTTCACTCACTTTGTTTTATTACGTTCTGTCAGGCTCACTCACGTTGTTTTGTTACGTTCTGTCAGGCTCACTCACGTTGTTTTGTTACGTTCTGTCAGGCTCACTCACGTTGTTTTGTTACATTCTGTCAGGCTCACTCACGTTGTTTTGTTACGTTCTGTCAGGCTCACTCACGTTGTTATGTTACGTTCTGTCAGGCTCACTCACGTTGTTTTGTTACGTTCTGTCAGGCTCACTCACGTTGTTTTATTACGTTCTGTCAGGCTCACTCACGTTGTTTTATTACGTTCTGTCAGTCTCACTCACGTTGTTTTATTACGTTCTGTCAGGCTCACTCACAATGTTTTATTACGTTCTGTCAGGCTCACTCACGTTGTTTTATTACGTTCTGTCAGGCTCACTCACGTTGTTTTATTACGTTCTGTCAGGCTCACTCACGTTGTTTTATTATGTTCTGCCAGGCTCACTCACGTTGTTTTGTTCCGTTCTGCCAGGCTCACTCACGTTGTTTTGTTACGTTCTGTCAGGCTCACTCACGTTGTTTTATTACGTTCTGTCAGGCTCACTCACGTTGTTTTATTACGTTCTGTCAGGCTCACTCACGTTGTTTTATTATGTTCTGTCAGACTCACTCACGTTGTTTTATTACGTTCTGTCAGGCTCACTCACTTTGTTTTATTACGTTCTGTCAGGCTCACTCACGTTGTTTTATTACGTTCTGTCAGGCTCACTCACGTTGTTTTATTACGTTCTGTCAGGCTCACTCACGTTGTTTTGTTACGTTCTGTCAGGCTCACTCACGGTGTTTTGTTACGTTCTGCCAGGCTCACTCACGTTGTTTTGTTACGTTCTGTCAGGCTCACTCACGTTGTTTTATTACGTTCTGTCAGGCTCACTCATATTACTTTTACATATTTTTCTACTAATCTATAAGCCCGACGATTGCAATCTCACCCACATTTTGTCCACTGAAATTAAGGTTTGTGGGATTGTGCGTGCACTATTTCCACTATTCTCTCTCTATCTGTTATCTTATCAAGTTGTCATAAATATGCCATGCATTTATATATTTTTTTATAACTTAGAATTAAAAATGAAAGTTTTTTTTAAAACCCACAAAAAAAAATTAAATATTAACATGTCGGACATGTCCCAATTAAGTGATGGATGATGGAATCATATACCTCCTACCAGTCAAGGCTGTCTGATTAACCGATATTTTAAAGCCTCCAAATGTGCACTAATTGAATGACAACTCATTTCCTCGGCAGTGCGTCACCACTTACCCTTGAGTGGTATATACATACGTATTTTTTATGCATTTCAGTTTCGAAATTTTTGCTCGTGTAGATTACATTTTTTTTTACATTTTCACACTTTCATGAACAATGAACTATCTCTCTTAAACCTTAGGTGACATCGTTAGGTCAATTTTTTGCCTCTCGCTTTCGTGAAATTTAATGGTGACGGAAGGAGCTAAACACTGTTACCATAAATCCAATCCCACACCTACCTCTGAATACATGCACGATTTTATGATTCACCAGGTCACTTTTGACTTTCAATGACGCGCTATAAGTTGGCCTCTCGGGATAAGAGCGCGGTATGGACCCCAGGCCTAAGAATATCACTATCACTACAACATTCCCTTTGCATGATAACGAAGAACGTAACATTTGAAAGTAAGCACCAAAATTTGACGTCCCGTTTTAGTAGTTCAGAGGTATCACATTGCTTTCAACTATAATAATTTCAACCAGCTTATTTTCTCCCAATTCTTCTCTAAAACGTAATTGGAAGGGAATGAATTTAAATACCATCAACATATTTGCGTTATGTGTTTAAAAGTACTGTATTTTTAAATACATTTTTTAAAAAACTGGTTATTGCTTTTGAACATGTCATTGACACAAAGTCTTTTTTCCCCCTTTATTACGTCTTTTTATTTAAACAAGAGAGAAGCGAAATATAGGTCATTCATAGTTGTTAAAGTCGCAGTAATCAAAATATAGGTCATTCATAGTTGTTAAAGTCGCAGTAATCAAAATATTGGCCATTCATAGTTGTTAAAGTCGCAGTAATCAAAATATTGGCCATTCATAGTTGTTAGGGTCGCAGTAATAAAAATAGGATGGGCTAATCTTGAAATTATTTTTTCAAAGACGTGCACGCGACGATCTCTAGATTATTTTCCATGTCTGTGTAATATATCTATGGGAGCATAAAACAGTGACACACGACAATTGTATGAAATCAGAGTTAATTTACTGAATAAATTCTAACACAGAAACTAAGTCACAATACTCATTCTTTTAGTGATGTAAACGTGACGCCAAGAGTAGTCAAGACCAATATTTTATCTTTCGCCCATCGGAAACTATATTTAATTTTAATCAATGCAAGTGTTGCTTGTTTATTGTATTTTATCTTCTAATTATCTCACTCAATACTTGTATAATTGTAGTCCCCATTGGTTGCCCTGAAAAAATATTAAGGGACCGTCCATAAAGTACGCCACGCACCAGAGGGAGGGTGTAAGAAAGTGTGACAGTGGGGAGGGGGTGTCCAGCAATGTGTGACGTCACGGTGTTTTATATTAAATTTTTATTATTTAGTTAATAAAAATATATGTTTTTGTTCGAAAGTGTGACCTACTTGGGGGGGGGGATTCCGAGATTTGTGACAGGGGGGAGGGGGAGTTAAAAACAGTCAAAAATGGCCTGACGTTATGGACGGCCCCTAACTTGCATTAACCACTCAGCACTTGATTAGAAAAATTAAGTTCGATTTGACCACTAATCTTTGATAGAACAATGAATATTAATGTTGTATTTTTTTCTCTTCATTTTTAAATGTAAATTTTTAATTTCATCCCAGATTGTGTACAATATACAAAGTGACGATCGGATTACTTACCATTTATTAGAGCAACTTCAATTCGAATTTCCAGTAAGTCAGTTAGACATAATCCCCTCTGAAGAAACTTGTGTTGGCTATTATCATAGTAAACCACGTGATTTAATAAATGTTTTCACTTTTCACATATTGAAGTTTTAATCCTCAATATTTTTTTCTTTTATCAGCACGCACTCATCTCCCAACTTTATTGAGCGTGTCCACATTCTCCAGCTGTGCATGCACTCGTTGGTAAAGCCTTAGGCGGGGAAAACGTTTATGAGAATCGATACCAAGGAGAAACAGCAGCGTGAACCTAACACGCAAATGCTGGCGCAAGTAAAAACTTTGATGGAAAGCATGAGAAATCCACAAATGTATTATTTGGAGTCAAATACAGGAGATCAAAACGTAAAATGTCTTCAATGATATTTTAAGATTTATTTTTCTGTCGCGGAGGGGACTCGCGTAGGACTAGAGCAATCTTTATTAGCTGCATCTATGGCGGATTTAGGAGGGGGGCTGAGCGGGCTAAAGCCAGGGTCCCCCAACGGTTTGGGGCCCCCAAACTTTTTATATTTTATAATAAAAGTGTACAAATGTTTGCACGAACCCTTGAAAATATAATAAATTAAATACATTTATAAATATTATCTATTAAACTGATCGCGATTCAGACCTGACAGTCTTAATAATCTACAAAACTTGGCTCACTTCGAGAATATAGTATAAAATATTGTTATATTTTTAAAATTTCTCAATTTAGATTAGCTCCGCTGGCCGTGTGGAAAGAGCATAGGCTTTTGATGCAAGCGGCGTCGGGCTCGATTCCCAGCGATGGAAAGTAAATTTTCTCTTTTCACACTCAATTTTTAACATACCGGCGAACATTTTAAACAGTTATTTCTGCGTGTTCGTTTTTTTTTAAAAATTATTATTAATATTTAGTTACAGTCTTATATTAGCTGTTAGCAATCATTTTATTTTAAGGGACGCTGGCTGGATAGGGCTCCGTTTGATTGCAGCCAGGGGCCCCGTCCAGTCTTAATCCGCCCCTGAGCTGCATCAATCACTGTGAATACACAAACGGAGGAGACTCGCGTAGAACTAGAACAATCTTTATTTGCTGCATCAATCACTGTGAATACACAAACGGAGGTGACTCGCGTAGTACTAGAACAATCTTTATTTGCTGCATCAATCACTGTGAACACACAAACACTTGCTGTAGCGTAAAATCCATCTGTCCTAAGCTACCTCTAAGACAAGGCCGACCCATGATCATTAAACGCGTGGTGATATTAATAGATATTGGTATTCCCAACGTGGGTTAGTGATGCGACATGAATTCAGCTTTTATCAATTGTATTTTAGACAAGGTGCAGCCGACAGTGTCGTTTATCACTTCTAGTGAGACCAATCAACAGCGGTCTAAAAAATAAGAGAATTGGAGGTTACTTTATAACTGCGGTTTCCAACCTTTGGGTCGCGACCTCCCTTTTCTGGGGGGTCACTAACCATCGACTAAAAATATTCACTAAAATGAAAATTTGCTCCATTTTGTAAAAACTTTGTTGAAAATAACATATGTAAATTTCATGGGGATCGCAGGTCATATAGCTTTTATAAAATGGGGTCACCAATTCAAAAACACTGTTGGGAATCGCTGCCTTGTAACAAGCAATTATGATTGTATCATTTTTGTAACATTAAATAAAATGATGTAACATTTAGTAGATTGGAGCCTCAACACACAAACAGAGAAGGAAGTCAGTTGCAAATTTAACACTGATTGAAATGACTGCCCTGTCAAAGAGGAAGCTATAAATTTAACACTGATTGAAATGACTGCCCTGTCAAAAAGGAAGCTATAAATTTAACACTGATTGAAATGACTGCCCTATCAAAGAGGAAGCTATAAATTTAACACTGATTGAAATGACTGCCCTGTCAAAGAGGAAGCTATAAATTTAACAAAACACTATTAAAATAATAATAACAAAATACATGCACTATTTTCCGTAAGGAGGCGCAGCAAGTAGCCAAATGTAAGGAGTGGGGGGTTGGGGGAGGGGGCAGATCGTTTCAAGCGGCCCCTTTTTTGTTTAAACAGAGGTTAGTGGCTTCGCCAAGGGGGCGAGCCGCCCCGGGTGACATCATCAGGGGGGAGACACCAAAAGCTAAAATTTTACTGAGAACGATCTTCTGCCAAGAAAGAGACGACACATTTTTATCACTTAGAAAAACATTACAAAATACAATGAAATATGTTCAACGTGAAAACTTTTTAATAAATAAAAATTATTTTTAAAAATCAGCTTTCAGGCCAAACAAACTACCATCTAAAAAAAATTAGGGGTAAAAAAAGAGTTTAAGTTGTCAACATTAAAAAAAAAGTCTGGAAATCAAAGAGCCGGTGTCTTTTGTTTTAAATTTAAATGCAATTAAATATACTGGATTTTGACATCATACTGACACATTGAGTAAGCAGGGGAGACAAATCCCACCTCAATACTTCCTCCACCACAGTAAATGAGGGGGGGGGGGGGATAAATATATATAT
>MUZC01004402.1:432775-444416 GCA_002072015.1 Radix auricularia | reverse complement strand
TTTTGCTTATTAAAATTCAAGAGTTTATAAATAATTAATATAGGAAACTGAACTCTTTATGTTCATTCCTTCGGGTAGGCGGCCTTAAATTTTTTTGTAATGCCCGTTAATAATTTAATAACCCAAGCAATTTTGCACTATATTGAGAAACATAGCTTGAATAAAAATGATCACTTATTTTAGAGCCTAGCCCTTTAATGTCGCTTTTTTCTTTTTTTTTAAAGCTTTTAAATTATAATTTTGTTTATCTATTTGCTATGAAACTTGGACTTTCTTTTTCAAACTTCCGTGTAGGTTTCCGGCATAATTATTTTTAAAACATATCACTCATTGGATTCTTAAATTGTCATTTTTACTGAGATCGTTGCAACGCACGACCGGGTCTGCTAGTAGTATATATATAACATGAAATTAAATAATCTTGTAACAAAAACTTTGTTAAACAAATTATGTAATAAAATATATAAAAGATGATGTCAAATAAAGTTGTAAAAAAACTTTGTGAAGAACATCACATCTTAAAATACATTAAAATGACAAAGGATAAATTTTATAAGTAATATGCTAAGTTTTTTTTACTTGTTCCTTAAACATTTTGTGTTTGTTCCATTGCAAGTTTCATTTGATCATGTCTAACATTGATTTGATCTACCAATTTTTTAACTTCAAGATTTAGTGTCTCAAACTAAAGCTGTCCTTAAGAGTAATTAGAGGAGTCTTCCCACCATTTTTACCCACCATCAATTTTTTTCCACCACACTTACACTCTTTCTCATGCACCATGAGCGCTGGCACCAATAAAAAAATTTCATGTGAAATGTTGCCTGGTATGGTCTAATTCCCCTGTTACCTTGTATGGTCTAATTCCCCTGTTACCTTGTATGGTCTAATTCCCCTGTTACCTTGTATGGTCTAATTCCCCTGTTGCATTATATGGTTTAATTTCCTAATGTCTTTTACTATGGTCTAATTCCCTGTTGCCTTATACTCTGATGATGGATTAACTGGGTGTGACACATTATCTGATGATGTGGGAACTGGGTGTGACACATAACCTGATGATGTGGGAACTGGGTGGGACACATAATCTGATGATGTGGGAACTGGGTGTGACACATAATCTGATGATGTGGGAACTGGGTGTGACACATAATCTGATGATGTGGGAACTGGGTGTGAGACATAATCTGATGATGGGAGAACTGGGTGTGACACATAATCTGATGATGGATTAACTGGGTGTGACACATAATCTGATGATGGATTAACTGGGTGTGACACATAATTTGATGATGGGAGAGCTGGGTCTGACAAATTCTCTGATGATGTGGTAGAACCAAATGTTGATTCTGTAATCAAAGTATTCAACTCCATGAAATCAGAATGAATCGGGATTTGCTCAGAAATATTTAAAAATTCCATTCTTTGGATGGCATTATTGGTATTCTCAACTGGAACATAATCTAAATGTGTAGTGACAACTGGTTCAGTTGTGCTACTTCCAGTAACATCTTCCATTCTCTTAGGGATGGTCTCTTCACATGTTGAATGTGAGATGAGCCTAGCAAAATCTTCTAAGTCATCAGGAAAACTCTGTAAGGATTCCTGGGAAGACTTGGAAAGTAACTGTTTTAAATTAGTCTCTGATGATACCTGGGTCATACTAGAAACACCACTTGATGATGTAAGAGCATCTTGCAAGTTTATCACTTTAGGTATTGGTGTGTCTAAATTTATCACTTCAGGTATTGGTGTGTCTAAATTTATCATTTTAGGTATTGGCGTGTCTAAATTTATCACAAATTTAGGTATTTTTGTGTCCATCTTGCTCTGTAGAAGATCAGGATTCTGACCCACAACCGCCCCGTCGGCAGCGAAGATATTCTCTAGAGAATCTCCCTGGCCTATTGTCATGTACTCCTCAACACTATCCAAACTTGGAGCTTCTCTTTCATTTGGTACAACAGAGACGGGCAACTTATCCGCTTGTAAAACATTAATGATAATAGGCAACTGATGTCTGTTATTAACATCCGCTGGGTTTTCATTCAATCTTGTCATCTCTTGATGGTTGCGCCCCCTATTTTTTTCTGTGTTACCAGAGCTGGTCGTTACTTTTGTGTAAGATGGCATGGCTTCTTTACTTTGGTCTGTGGAATGAGAAGCTAGGGAGGAAATTCCATGTAGTTCAGACAAACCCTGGTGGTTGGGGCCCCCTACTCCGAAGGACTCACTTTCATCTGGAAGAGATCTCTCCTGGTCATTTGGTATCTCTGGGCCAGTGGAACCTTCAGGGGTAGGGGGGATGGGTTTTTTTGGCCTGACGTGAAAAGAGACCAACTCGTATTTTGAGCCTTTGGATCTTTGGGATTTCTTCATCTTTCTGATCAAAAATCTTCTGCTGTCAGAACCTCTGCCTGATGAGTCAGAGTAGCAGGAATCAGTAGCAGTGTCTGCAACAGTTGATGGACTTTGAGCAGTGCTTCTGTTGTTTCTTAGGTTCATTGGAACTTGTGGACTCTGGAGAAAAAAAACAAGTTTCTTACTATGACCATCCTGCTGTGCAACAACAATAAAAATTTATTTTTCCTTAATTGAATTTGTTAAAAATTACTTTTGAGTTTCTACTGATGAATTGGAATTTTTACCACATTTTTAACTAAAGAAAAGAACACTATAAAAATCAAAATGAACATTCAAAAGTGTGGAAAATATTTATAAAACAAGTATATTAATGTAAAAGAAGTATATTAATTAATGAAAATACTCCTGAGGTGACTGTGTCATGGATTTGAAATACAGTTCTCAAAATAACTTGCTTCCTAGAAACTCCTTAACCTGTTATTTAATATACCTTTACTTTATCTACGATTTAAAATTAATTTGAAAAAAAGATGGGGAAAAATCAAATAATAAAGCAATTTTAAATAAGCTGATAGTTGATAAACTCATTTTTATCTAGATCTAGATGAGTTAGAAATGTTTTGAAAATTAAGTCAATACTTTTTTGTTCAATAATAAGATCATTAAATTATACGAGAATTATATTTCTAACATAAAATAAATGTAAAACTGAGTTTACCTCTGGTTCTTTAGGAGATGGTGGTACATCCATATCTTCCAGTCTTGGGGACACATATGTTGTCTCCTAGCCATTGAATTGTATTTGTATTTATTATAGAAAACAGTAAAATATTTTTAAAAAACTTAAAATGTATCTTCAAAATGATCAAATAGTAAGACCAATGAACATTAATAGCCAAAAACATCTTGTTGAATAAAAAAACTATTATATTTGTTCTAATTCTTTAACTCTTAAGAATGCCATTTTAAAAAGCATTAACACAATCTCTCTGATATTCGCATGCAAATTTTAATTTAAATATATAAACATTATTTTTCAATACCATACATATGCATATTATGTGAGAAGTTTTAGGAGTAAACTTTAGATTAAAACACACGAGTCAGAGCTAATTTTTATAGAATTTTGTGCACTAAAAGGGGGTCAATGTCATGATTACCAGTAATGTTCCTCTGTATTATCTCACAAAATTATAAAAATCACAGAATTTCAAAGTCCAAGTTTACCCTCGACTTATCTACCGGTCATAGCATTTTTCTTAATTGTTGCTCAAAAAGCTATGTCGACTTACAGACAAACTCCATTTATAGACGAGTAAATATGTGAAATCATATTATCATTTTTAAATATATTAATTTCGGTGATCAATTGAACTTATTTTTATATATGACTTCCTTTGAAATCATATATTGATGAAATAAAACTTTTAAAGTGCTCACCTCAATTTGAAGCTCTTTGGCACGCATCCTTGAAAAATTACACTTCCTAGAATAGAAGACAGTGATTTAAATTAGTATTAGCTTTTCACTTGAAATTTTTCAAAGCAATTCATTTTCATTTTCTCCCCTCCTTATAATATTATACATTTTTAAACATTACACCTATCGAAATTGACAATTATTAAATTTATTATAAATGTTATCCTTTGTGTGTACATTGCCATTTGTTAAGTCCTTGCCACTTATGTATTTTGTGAAATATGTCCAGGTTATCCACACACAAACAAATATAAACACCCCCAAAATATAAATATATAATAATAACCCACATGCCAAAATAATGCACTTGATATATATTCTTTTGGCCAAAAATTAAAAAATGGCCAAAAATATTATAAAAAAAGGTCAGTTAGGTGGCTTTTGAACAAAATTTGATTGTGTAAAATTTTGGATAGGACATCAAGTTCAATTTTACTGAAATTGTTTTAAAATACATAACACTAAACTGTAATAACTTCTTAAAGATTTACTTGTATAATATCACAGCACCAAGAATTAAAAACACTATGGCTATTGCAGACACTGATCCAACAATTTCGGCAGATTTGCTTTCTGGGGAAATAAAGCATAAAAACTAGTTAATCTTGTGTATTTAATTAGGTATGCCTAATAGACATTTAGCTGTTTTTAATAGTTAATCTCACATCTGTAATGTCCTGCAGTGATTGTTCTAACGCAGACATTTTTTCCTTTAATTTAAATACCAGCATATAACATTAATTCTGATAAAAATTTGTAATACTTTTTTTCACAGCAATGTCTTTTTAAAGCAAGGAAATATGTTACTTAATTTGACACTTAACAAGATAAGTTGATGATATGCCTGATACACTAAATCATCTGTGTTATCTTTAAGCTGACTAACCAGCAGGATTTGGTGTGACTTCTTTCCAAAGTAATTCTTTCCCCAACTGATCATGAACTTTACCCAGCACTGCCACTTTGTAGATGGTGTTGGCTTCTAGTCGGGATACCTTGAAAGATGAAAGGTTGGCTTCTAAATCAGCATTCTGAAACTTGCTTGAATCTGCATGCATGAAATGTCAAATAATACTTTTTTTACATTGCTTTATGTCTTGGTTTGTTGAGATACTCTATGCAGGGTTAACTTTTACACCTCAAATGAAAAACCTGTGTTAACTTAACTTTTCAAGTCTTAAATTTATTTTAACAAGTAAAACAAATGATAGCTTTTAATCTCAATTAAATGTGAGAATCAGTTTTATTTTTACATTTGAAAGATTATCAGCAAATGAGATGTTCAAAGTTTTATGACTTATTTTAATTAGGAGCAATTGCTTGGTAAAAATATTTGTTAAAAAATTCAATCATTGATGAACTTCTGAAAACCTTACAACAAAATCTTACCATTACATTGCGGTTGTGGACACCACACAACACGATACCCAGTTAGTAGTATCTGGCTCTTCTTGGTGCATGGAATTTTCTGCCATACAACAGTTGCAGATTCTGTGTCTGGTAGTATGTTTATTATTGTAGGACATGGTAAAGATGCTGGAATATATTCAACATATTATTTAATTGAGTATGTATCATAAAATAATTTTCAAATAATATTGCTGTCTACAGGTTGGATATGGGAGTGGAGTATTATTAAAATACTTAATAGTTAGGATTTTTTTTTTTTTAAATAAAAAAATATGACCTTGTAATGTTTATATATGTGGAAAATTAATTAATTATAAAATGTGCATACAACTAACTCTGGAAGATTGTATTTTATTTTATTTTAAGTATGATGAAAGCCAATTCCTTAAAATTTGCATCACTTATGTACTACAAATTAATTCATCTTTTTTTTAAAAAAAAAATGCATTTTTTAAATTTATGATAATAGTTCTAAAGTGTGCAAAACAACATTTTTGGTTTAGAATCCAGATTTCCTCATTAGGTTCAATATTAGCCATGAGCCTAATGATCTTCTTTTATAATGAGATAAAAAATTTAATGACTGCAGTATAACAGATCTATTATTGGAGAACATAATAAGATTATGCGTTAAAAACAACAGGCTTGTAATTTAAAAATTCATCAATTGACTAAAATTTAGAACTTCAAATAGATTAATTTATAACTTGAAGAAAAGGTAGTAAATGAGAAGACAAAACTTAAAATTGCTTCCAAGTTTCAACTGAATTTAGCCCTTATCTTTTTATTAAGTCAAGATAATCATTTTCTTTGTAATTTTTAATTTACAATCATTAAAGCATTTAACTAGAATAAAACTAAGTGTGTTAATAAAATTAATATATAGATATTTATTGATGCGCTGAAATGTTTCAAGGTATTATAAAGTCTTACCGCGTGTATGTATTTACTTATTGAAACCTCATACTCTTATTTATCAGTAGTTAGACGCACACAATTTATTTGATTAAGTGATCATAATTACTTCTTTAAAAATTATTTGCGATAACTTTAAGTTACTGAATATTTATGTTAATTACTTGGCTGTACAAAAATGAACAAAACATAATGATTGTAGTAGATTTGATTTATTTATTTAAAAACTGCCCATAAAATAATTCTTACATAGTTTTGGATTAATGAAGCAATCAGTCCAATGTATTCCTGATGTTATGTCATTGTCTCTCATGCCAAGACCAAAGTGGAAATCTGTTACTTTTGATGGCAACTCTGAGATGTCCAAGTAGGACTGAGTTTCTGGAACATGACTCCAGTAAATTTCTCCCTGTAAGAGTTTAGATGTGGAAGTTACTAATACTAACAGAGTAGAATCCAAAATCAAAATTGAAAGATTTATTTGTATGAATTCAAGAATGTGTAAAATATATAATCAAAGTATTTATTTCTTCTTAAAATACATTAAGGGGCACAATTTACTCTGCTTTAATAAATTAGTGCTCTGATTCATCTAACTTCTTTATTATGTCACAGTCAATATCCCACAATACAAAAAGTTTGTAGGTCCTTTTTTTTCTTCATATTATGTCATGATTAATAAGATATTTGAAAATAAAGTTTACCTTACAAGGAGATTCTGTATCTTCAATACACCAAAACACTATGAAGCTGGCATTGGTATAGTTACTCGTTACATTCCAGAATGCTTTAGCATGACTGTTATTCAATTTAATAGCAAAGGATTCTTTAATTGTTGAAGGCACTGAAACATAGTTGTAATTTTTAAAATAAGCACTTGAAAAGTTATATATGCTAAAATATTTGTTTAAATGTTAGTGAGATAAATTTGAATTTGATGTAAATGAGAATGTGTATATCACAGTACCCCAGTAAGCTGCTGGGCTGACGCTGCTTCACATAGAATTAGTAACCAATATATTTATAAATGCATTCGTTTTAAAACATTCATTATCTCATTACAAAAACAAAATGATTTGCTCAAGAATAATTTTTAAAAAGGTAAGAATTTTATATTTTCAAAGCAAATCTAAACATATTGCTTTTGTGATTTTTTAAAAAATTCTAAGAGCAACTAAATGGAACCTAGTTGTCAGAGCTAAATTTTAATCTTACTTTAAGATTAGAACACCGATTGAAATGTTTAGGTTAGCAATTTACCTTGGAAATTAAAAGGTGCTAATCTAACAATGGAAGGTTTGGTTGATTCACCAGCTGAATTCACAGCTACAATTTCCAAATCTATAGGGTTTTTACTACAAGATACTTCAACAGTTGTGCTGTAAAAATCACCAGATACTTTCTTCAAAACATTTCCCTTAAATTTCACGATGTAATTTTTTATTACACCATTCCTGGCTGACTCAATTACAGGCTGAAAAAAATTGCAATTAAATTTAGCCTAGACTGTGAAAATGTTCATAAAAATTGAGAGTATATAGTCAGCAAATAATTCTTTCAATGATTAAATAAAAATGCCAACTTTACAGAGAGATTTTACTTTATTTTATCAAATAATCCAAAAGAATTAACTTTTTATTAAGCAGTGCTATTGAAAGGAAAATATGAGTATGGCATACATTTCTGTACAAGCAGACTCCACTAAAAGTGACTGAAACTATTTCAAAAAATCAAACATAATCTGAATGATTTCAATCTTAAACAATAATTTACTATTCTTTTCCTTAACTAATTCAAAACTTTTAACTATTTTTTTTTTAAAATAAATAAAACACTAAATTCAGAATTAAATAAATAGTTCAAATTTAAACTCTCATATTATATCTGTACGTGGGCATTGCTACTGGATATCATCAACACCATTAGAAATAATCACCTTCCAAAAAACAATCACTCTGCGCCTGCCATCTCCACACGATCCATAGAGATCGCTGTAGCTGCCATTTATTGTTTCAGGTCCCAAGGATGGTGCTGTACAAAGTAGCAGGAAATGAAATAAACGCTATGTCATTAGGGAACCCATAGCATATGAAATTTAATTGAATTCATCTAGAAACTTGTTTAATCAAATAGTTATTTAGTTGTTTTCATAGGTGGTTTTTTTTCCCTCTTAATTTTCTTTTAGCAATAAAATACATTTTTAGTATGGCTTAGCATTAATCTACAGAAAGCCTACATTTAATTTGTATTGTTAATTTTCTTTTAAAATTGTTATTTTCTTTCTTTGTTAAAAGTTTTCCCTGAATAATCTTTTTTTAGAAATAAATAAGTCTTCCTTAAAGTTTAAGCTAAATTAAAGATATGAGACCCAGAAAGACTATTTTTTTTTTTTTTAATGTATTCAACGGAATGTATGAATATGACTAAAACTGAGGAAAGATTAATATATATTTTATTTTTAATGTCAAGCATTTTTTATCACTTATATTAACTTCACTGTCAGCTCTCTCTCTTGGTCCGTCCGTTGGGCGGAAAAACAAAAGTAAAAAATGACCCACCTTCCATCATGCTATCGAGCTGAAATTTTGCACAGACTTGTGTCACCTAACAATGCATTGTATCAAAATTTCAGATCGGTCGATTGTACGGTAATTAAATTAATGCACTTTTAGTTTATCTCTATATAAATGTATGGTAGCCGTCTGTTGTTGACATCCACGTGTTTGCTGAAGTTCAGTTTAACCATCAGTGACCAACCCCCCGCCCCCCGCGCGCCCCCCCCTTTTTTTTTTTACACCAAGAGAGTTCAGCCACGTTCAGTCTGTAACTGTTTGTTTGTCACGCAGTGAATATTATTTTTAATATAATCAATATTTTTAGTTCTGTCTCATATATATAGGATTTATAGTCAAAAACTTTGTTTCTAAGGGTTGTTTTTTTTACATAATTTTTTATCTTGGAGGATAACAACACTTAAATTTAGTTTGAGTATAAATGTATGCCTTTTTTCATCCTTACCACTTTCAGGTGTGTGGTAGCTGTAAAATGTTTTTTCACTCCAGTACCCTGAGTATGGATCTGCAGGAAAAGCTTGAACAAAGAAAGTGTGATTGGTATATGGCCTCATTTCATTTTCATGAAGGGATTTTTCTTTTTTAGTGGTATTAGCAATCATCTGGTGATAGTTGAAAAGAAAAACAACAGTTCAATGAGTGTAAAATTTTAAAGCATAGCAGATATATTGAAGATATTTTTTTCTTTATGAATTAAACATGCCATTGCACAGAAAACTTAAGTTGGTGAATCAATTTCAAACTAGTTAAATTTGATGCATTTAAAACAAAAATAAATTTAGATAACATGGCTTCCAAAAGCAGATTTTCAATTTATTTAAATCTAATCTATATGAATGTATGATGCAACAGCACAATAGATCACTCACATCTTTTGTTTATTATTCTCTAAAGAAAGGAGGTTTAGTAATTTTAGTGTAAACTATCATTATAATATTACTAAACAATTTTAATATTTGTTTCATTTAAATGAGTGTGTTGAAAAGGTTTTAGCATTATGAATTTGTAAAATATATGAAGACTTAGCTCTAGAAAAAAATCGTATCTCTTCACAAACAAAAAGTTATTTTCTCAATAGCTATGTAAGTAGCTCCTGCTAATAATAAATGGCTTTTACACAGTGGCGTAGCTAGGGGGGGGCGGAGGGGTCGGTCCGCCCCGGGCGGCACTCATCTAAAGGGCGGCATTTTTGGGCATTAATTTGAAAAATAGAGCCATTTCCGACAACAGCGCTTTTTCTTTGAAGGGGGAAACCAGGGTGAAACAAAAAATACTCGAACTTTAATGAGCGGATTTACGCAACATCTGTTTAAATACATAGTGGTAGATAACTAACGCAAGCCCGTTCAAATATTAAAAATAGCAGAGAAAAGGAATCAATTTGTTTGGAAAATTAAGCGATATGTGTCTCAAATGGCGCTATTATAAGAAAACTGAACAAAAAACAGCACATCACCGCTAGGCCTAATAATATGTACTATTAATATCACGCAAAACACAATATTCAATATGGAGAATGAAGAAGAAGAATATCACCACGAAAGTTTTTGTGTGGAATTGTCGACATTTGCAAAATGATGCGCTAACAAGTAGATTCTACCTACATGATATGGTGGTCCAAATATTGTGTTTAACTTGAAAGTAGTAATTTACATTACTGTTTCAGTAACTATTTTATGTTACTTTTTTTTTTTTTAGTCCCATAGCCTCTTTTTATCGAGTTCGTAGAGGATGCCATTAGAATATTCTCGGGCTTCATAGACACTGGCGGCGCCCATCCCTCTCCAGGTCAGCGGAGGGCTTTCTAAGCGTTAGTCATTGCACAACATTTTTATGGTGGCTTTTTGTGGGCTTGAACCCACGCCCCTCAGCTTGTGAGACGAGCGCACTATTGACTTCGCTACCCAGCCGCCAACTTACTAAAAATTAAATGTATTTTGTTTTTATTGCATTAAAGTAGCACACATAATTTGTGTTTTTCATTAAAATATTGTTATTCATTAAAATGCTACGTCTATTCAATTAAAGCAATGCGTAAATAATTTGAATTTTTATATTTTATGGAAAATTATTAAGATTTAGCGCAAGAACACGAAAGTATTCAAATTTATCCGCTAATAAACATCATAATAACATAAATAATTTCGAAAATGGCATATTTAAAAAATTTCATACTTCTTGGAACAAATTGACACCTGAAGAAGTACCTAGTAAAATGAGATCAGATGCTGGAACTTTACTCAGCTCAATGCAATATTTTTCTTTTCTATAGTATCTCAATTTTCGGGAACACATTTTCTTTAAAATAAATAATGCCAACCCACTTCATGGAACAAAGGTATGTTCTAATATAGAGAGCTGTTATAGATTATAGAGAGTTGGATATATATATATCAACTGAACGCCGTGCTGGAGGGCGAATAAGTATGCGTGGAGAAAATTCTTTAGAGCAAGTCGTACAACGAGAAATGTTTTTATTCATAGATGCAATTCTAAAAGAAAGTAAAAGAACCCTCTGATGAGTTGCATGTACTTGCAAAAAAAATATTCGTGTATAATACTTACATGTAATTTACTAAATGAAAATTTTTACCATCAAATAAATGTCATTATTACCATTGACAAAGAACAGCTCAAATTGAACGTAATAGGGTCCAGGTTTTCATGGCTGTACATGACCTCAGTCTTTGCAATTGAGGCGCCTTATGCAGCTTATTATGCGAAAATGGATGCGCGGGGCCCAGTTTGGGTAGGGATAAGGTATATCAATAAAGATAATAAGTGAAAATTAAGATAGGTGGGGTCTATGAAAGCGTGAACTCAATGCGGCCGCATAGGTGCATGACCGTGGCCTAAGACCAGCCAACGCTTTACCTAAACTATAAGAAGAGGCATTATGT
>MUZC01004402.1:388668-409613 GCA_002072015.1 Radix auricularia | reverse complement strand
TTTATTATTTTTATTTTCTTAGTAAAATTTTATAGTTTTAAAAATAACTTTCAAAAATTTTGTGAAACACTTGAATTAAATTTATGACAAAATAGCATGAAATGCGTATCTTTTCAATTTGTTGTTCACAATTCCTCATGCTAGTTAGGAGCGCTAGTATACTGTTGCGACGCCTTGTTTTATGTGTAGCCTTACCGATATTCAGGGGTAATATTTGTATAATATAATCATTATTATCATAAACATAAAAACGATTATATTAAGTTTCTTTAAAATATATATTGACATTTATATACCAGTTAGGGGTCGTCCATAAATGACGTCACGCTCCTTAAAAAAAAAGGGGGGGGAGGAGGAGTCACACTTTAGTGATGATGCATGACGAGGGGGGAGGGGGTTGAAGAAATGTGACGTCACATCTAAGGGTACCTTGAAATAAAACTTCCACTTAAGTATTTGTTCGATTACAATTTATTTGATCATTTTTTAAAATTTTTTTATTTTTTTAAAAACAATCAGTGCTTCTCAAAGTGCGGGTCGGTAGGTCATCAGACGCCAGTTAGCATAAGTTATCAAGAAATGAAAATTAAAACTTATTATAATAATTAAAATCATTAAGTTTGACAACCCACAAGAGAACTATGAACTTAATATCCTGCGTCGTTTGATGTTGACATCAAAGCATTTATGATGTAATCTCCTCTCGGTTTGGTTCTCTTACGACAGGAGTCGGCGAACTTTTCTGCGCGTGACTATAAAATATACACGTTAATGTGTGCGTTACCCCCCCCCCCCTCTTCCCACCGGAAGTATGACAAGTGTCTAAAAAATGATCTGAATAGGATTATGTGAAGATATTTAAGTAAAAATGACACGGACAAACCTTTTTTTTTTTGGGGGGGGGGGGCTATTAGATTAAGTAATAATCGTTTTAAGTTCAATATAATTGTTTGGTTTGTTTTTGGTCTATTCTAGATTTAACGTTAAATGTGCCCATTAAATTTTAGCCAAAGTATTCATTAACTTAATTGAATACATTTCTTGACATCGCAATTCGAGTATGCATAAAACAACTTTTCTTAGCTCAGTTTATGAGGCATTAATTTTAAATGTCACAGCTAGGAAACGTGATACAGCCAAGTCATGAGAATTAAGTTTATTGTCACTCGTCTCAATATAAATGAAATTATGGTGGATTTAGGTATCTTCGTATAGCACGTAGGTAAGAAATCAACACAATAGTCAAATTTAAAAAATGCTTTTTCTGGAAGGAACCGGTTCAATGGTGGGCATCAGTGGCGGATTTAGCTATAGGGCATGGGGGGTCGCCCCCCACCGCACCCCTGTTGGGTCTAAAATGGCTCCCCCATTAAGACACCCTCGATGAACATTAAAAAGGTGTAACTAGTAGAACTAGAGCAGAGAAATGATATAGCTAATCACGAAACTTTTAAGCTACACGACATTATTGGCTGCATGGCTAAATATCGTATTTCAAAACTGTAATATCTGGTTTGATCAGTCAGGAGCGTCGTCAATTGGAAAAGAATAGAAAAGTATTAAAACGAATGTAAGACGTGACGCTGTTCAAGGTTAGCCATTCAGAGTACACAGAGAAAATTCTTGCTTTAGTGATGGTAGTTGTAGAAATGTTGGACATATTCGTTAACTCTTAAGTTTATTAGCCAACTATGATTCCACTTTGGACAATCATCTAGAGTTTAAAAAGAAAAATGAAATTTATTTAAGTCATGGTGTGCAAATTTATTTAATTCAACCATTTGCGTCTGAATTATCAGCAGTAATTGATAATGAAGTTAAGTCTTCACATTTCTTTTCTGTAATTATTGATTCAACCATTGATAAAATTGATAAGATGTCACTTTACGTTCAGTTTCAAAATCAGGATACCTTGTGGAAATATTTATATTCGTTTATACTTTGGTAAACAGCAATGCTTCATCCGCATTTGCTAAGAATATTCTAACGGTACTACACATCTCAAAAGTGAAACATTGACATCACAATCTGTGGAGAAAAGGCATACAATGGCACATCTGTGATGTCTGGATATAAGAGTGGCCTTAAAACTTTCACACAATGCCATTCATGTTCATTGCTGTGCTCATGTTTTGAATTTGGTTCCTATCGAAGCAATGTCTGTAAACAGTGAAGTAAAGTTGTTGTGGTTTTTTTTTGGCACAGCTGAAAGCTTGTATGCATTCTTTACGTCTAGTTTACCACGTCTACATACTCTTAAGTTAAAAAACATCATAAATCTCAATATGAATCAACAGTAAATACTCTGAAATGACTTTCTGATACAAGATGGACAAGCCGAAAGCCGAAGGCATGCAGTTGTTGGATCATTCTCTGCTATTCTAGCCACTCAAGAAGATATAAATTAAAGGGAATCAACGTAACATAAAGGAAGTGTCAGAGTAGAAGCCATGGGGCTCAGTTTTAATAACAAAATATTCGTTTGCTTTTTCTGATGCTTTTTGTACAAAAGTTGGTTGATATTTTCGTGTTATCAAACCACTTGCAGCTCAAGAGTATTGACATTCAATTGCAAAAAGATTGATCGATGTTGGAAGACATAATTTTGTTGAAATTAGAAGCGATCAAGCTTTTTAAAATTCTGAAAGTAGATGTTCAATCATTTATTAACGAAAATTGTTCCAAACTAGATGTTAAAAACAAAATTTAAAGAAACACAAAACATAAAAGTATGGCAGGTGAACTTAGTAGAGATGAAAGGGCTGATGATTCAACTAATAGTTTTAAATCTGAAACGTACTTCACTATCTTAGATACACTTCTCAAATAAATGGATGGTCGATTTAATGAATTTAGGAGCACAAATGTTTATTTCTATTGTAATTATCCATCCCAAATGTTGGAAGAAAATAAAGATTCTCTTCGAAGTTTATGAAAAATTTACAAACACATTAACCCTGAAGAAGAAATCGTTTAATATTATACCTTCAAAGATTTGTATGCATTAAAACGTCCATCACAACGTCCATCATTATCTAATGAGCTACAACTTAAAGAGTTTCAACCATTCTTGACCAAAAAAAAAAATACATGGCATCAGGTCTCCCCAATTTGTCAATACTCTATACAAATTTACTTCAATCTACATGTTTGCAATGACTAAAAATCATCAAAAATTGTTTGCGCTCAATAATGACAAACGAACTTCTGTCTGGATTGGCAATAATTTCAAATGAACGGGATCTAGGCGAGAACGTTGACGTTGAATCAACGATAAATCGTTTCGCTTCACGTAGAAAGGAATTTAAATAAGGCTGAAAGGGTTCTATATAAATTCGTATAAACAAGTTTCTTTCTTAGATAAAAAAAATATACTATTGAAATAAATATACATTACTCTTTTGAAAACATATATGTTTATATTGTTTGTTATGTTTGACTTGATTGATGATTTGGAAAATTTACTAAATTAGTAGGCTATGTTAATAATTGGTATTGACTAGGGCTGCGGATATTGACGATTAATTCCTCTACTAATCCTTAAAAAGTTTAACGATTACGGGTAAGTTATTTCTTACGATTTATCGACCCATCACATACAAATAAGTCAAAAAGTAAACACAATTTTTTTTTAATAGCGTCTGATAAATAATAAATTTCCTGCAGATTACAAGAACTTTTTGGTTATAAATTATTGACTTACAGGAATGTTCAAAATGTTGATAAAGTTTGGCTACTTATCAAACCAAATGAAAAGCGTACTAAGTTTATGGCAGTAATGGAGTTTGATTCAGAGACAGAAACTATGAAAGCTCTTCTGATGAATACTGCGTTACAAAATGGAGATGAAAGTTCTTGAATCCATTTATCCTGTACAATGTTGGAAAATTAATGAACACCGATATCCGATAATGTCATTTTTTGCCAAGAATGTTTTGAGCATATCAGTTACCTCAGTTCCATGTGAATGATTGTTCAGCTCGGCTGGTTATATTGTCAATTAGACCTGCTCATCACTTGAACCAATTAATGTCAACACACTTGTCTTTTGGGAAGTTGGTGAAAAGGTGATATATAAAGGAGACATTCCAGTCTTATTTAGATTTTGAACAAGAACAGTTACTTATGACATCATAAATTAAATTGTTTGGCTTTAACCGAAATTAACTATTAATTAATCGCAATCTTTCAAAACTTAGGAATAAAATTTAAATTAATCGTTAACAGCCCTAGTATTTATCCAATGCTCTGATATTAGGAAAATTGTGCGGCGCCCCCTAAAATTCTCCTGCCCCCCCTCCACGCAGACAAAGCTACATCCGCCACTGGTGGGTGGGCATATGTTCCAAGCGTACACGTACACATGACGTATTTTAATCACTTTTTTTCCAATTTAAAGTCGAAATTAAATTTGGCTTTTCCAAATAACTTGTGCCGACTCAATTTCAGTGCAAACTCATGTATTTTAATATATCTAGTGGATTGTATTGGCTTTTATATGTCCCAAATGAGCCTGCATTACCCCGAAGAATTCCCTTTTGACCCCAGATGGGGTAATTTACTCCTTTTCGGTTACTCCTGTCTTACGGGATGCCCGTAAGTTAAATGAGGGTGTTTTTTTTTTTTTTTTTTAATTTTTTTTTTTTTTTTATTAATACATTTAAAATATATCATTTTAAAGTATTTTTTTCCTAAACAAATAAGTTAACAGCGATGATTAATAGTCAATGTTTTATGTATTAAAATGAAATATAATCGAAGGATTTTAACACAGTTCATTTTTTAAAAAGGCCGGTTAGACGTTTTTAAAAAACGGACCACTTCAATGGGATACCTAAAAAAATGAAATTATAAATGTTTATAATAATATTATTGTTAACCCAAAAGGAGAGTGTTCTAGCAAATTTTATATGCCCACAATGATTTAGCATTAAACTCCCGAAAGTTCCCCTTTTACTCCAAACGAGATCATTTACCGCTGTTCAACGATCCCTCCTTTAAACCGCCCGATAGTGGTAGCAATTTATTTTTCAATAGTTTATAAACTCCACAAGAGAATGCAACAATTTAAACACTAAGTCCATTGATGACATTATATTTACAACACTTAAGTGATATACGGGAAATAGTGGGGGGGGAAGAACACACAGACACACAATCTCGTGAGCTTAAGAGTAAAAATTTATGATAATATTGGATATTGTATTAATATTATAGTGTTTTTCACTCTTGAACTAGCAGGAATTACTGTATTTTGCGACGCACAAGATTACTTTCCTTTACAAATATGGAGTTTGTACAGTACTCGACATTTTGCTCTTCCAGTGCATACTTACTAATTTTTAGAAAAACATGAGATTTGACATCAATGTGGTAGATTAAGTGCCTTTGACGTGCATATACTTAGAAGGAAAACTGTCACTATAAGATCGAAATCAACTAGAGGAATCGTCCTGTATCTATATTTTTTTAGGTCTATCAACGATGAAATGATTCTTGCAATATCAATAGTCACACTCGCGAGCTTGAATGTTAATAAAAATCAAAGGGTTTTGGCATTACCACTGCATTGTTCGTTAGCTCTTTTGCTATGCCTTTGCAACTAAACATTTTGTTAAAAATTAATACTTTAATAAACAAGCCGAATTCATACTTAATTTTATAGGGCTTTAGGCTTATAGGCCATGCAGGGGCTCATTTCGCTATCACGTCAGTACAGCGAAAATCACGCCCAAACGGGAAAAGAATGCACCGGTACCTAGTGAAATTGAAAAATTCCTGCGGTCGTCAAATACGAAAAAGTTTTAGAAGCACTGGCTTACAAAAATGACAAAAAATTGATTTGAAACATACTTTTTAAAATTATTTTTTGTTGGGGGGGGGGGGTGTTCAAGATTTGTGACGTATTACTGGAGGGTGGGTCTAACTTTTTGGGACGACGCGTGACGGGTTGGGGGGGGTGAAAAATCGGTCAAAATTGCGTGAAATCATTTATCGACGGCCCCTTAATGACATGAACATTTATTGGACTGTTCCATTTTTTAGTAAGTAAAAGGCTAAAAGAAACGTGGTGGTCGAGAGGTAGCGCTCTCGACTGTCATACCGATGGTCACGGGTTCGAATCCACACGAAGGTGTGGATTTGTTCTCGCGGCCTGAGGAGTCCCCGAGTCACCCAGCTCCGAATGGGTACCTAACTAGACAATAGTTAGGCGGCTGGGGTAATGCGTGGAACCCCTATAGCCGTGGCCTGTGACCGCTGCATCACTTGCCAACAGATCATCTCTCATGGTCTGTGGACGCAATTATCTTCTGCATAGAAGGAGCGTCTGTATATCTAAGATAAGATAAATTATAATTTCGTTTTTAATAGAGGTCAATACATGGATAAATATTCCTACTGCCCGCTGTAACAACCCTAAATGGAAAAGACGTAAGCAAGGTAAGGGTTAGACTAACGGGACGCAACAAAACAGCGAACGTTTCGGTAAAGAGCTTTTTTCAACGGACATATAATACACAAATATTGTAAGAGAAAAAGAACAGAAACCGTCGCAGCAGAGAGATTTTTTTTTTTTTTTTTAAATGGAGATAAAGCCATTTAGGCTTTGACACACTAACAGCATGAATGAATCCCACCTCACTATATCCACCACCTAAGTGGGATGTGGGGGAGTACAATTTTTCTCAAAAAAAAAAAATAAAAAATAATAATAATAATAAGATGGGTTTTCATTGTTGTTGTTTTTCATGGAGTAAAATCTTGAATTCAATGTCTTTGAGTCAATATTTTGTTATATTTATTAAAGACGCGCAGCATATAGATATGCATGTTTGTATAAAGGTAGTCCTCCGGTAACGACGGTCACATCCCGACTTATGCTGTTTCATGGTTTCACACTTTCCTCACAAAGGATAATATTACACGTTACTCTGTATTTTGTAATGTTATTTTTTCAACGCCTGTTTTTCGTGGGGTAACGAAGTTTTAAATAAAGTCAGTAAAGCTAAATAAGCTTACAGTCTGCTTATAAGTTCCTTTTCAATACTCGTTTGTCCAATAAAAATTCTAACTAATTTTTATATTCTTTTCAACTTTAAAAATGATCGCTCTCTGCTGCAGTCTGAAGTCATCACTGAGCGATAGATGCGAAGTGCGATGTTACAATAACTGAAACTTAGCTCATTCAAAAGCAGCTAAATTGTTATCTCTGTGCATTTGTTTTTTATTTTCGCAATGTGCTACTTACTTTTTCTCACCCTAATCCTGTGGCTGGACAATAACTTTTTTAAGAGTTCTGAAAATTTGACTAATTCTGAAAGTAAGCAGTCTTCGATATCACTATTCTTCATTAACTTGGCTGCTGCCTATCGAATGGCTTCATTGTTGAGCTCAGAATGAAAGTCTTCTTATGCGCTTAACCAATTTTGTAGGGCTCAAAATAATTTGTCAATGATTACCAGAAATTGAATTTTGGTGATGTCCTTTATCAAACTGACTTTCTCTTCTTTGATAGTATTGACTATTTTTATACTCTTTTTTTTTCAAGGACTTGTCCTTTCCTTTTGTCTTCTTATGAATCAAATTAAAAATGCAGTCTTTTAACAAACTCAATGAGAGACTTGGCTGAAATCAAAGATAATCTCGGCTCTTGAAGGGATAAATTCGTCTTCTTAAATATCTCTAAAATTGTTTTCCTAAATTCAAGTAACATAGCGACTTTAAGTTGTTTAAGTTCCTCCCGAAATCTTTCTGCTTCAAGTCAAAAGACACGGGGTTGATTTTCGTTAGTTTCCAATTCTTTCAGTGCTGCAATAGTTGTGTTGCTATGTATTGACATGGTATGAGCGTGCGAGTTGACTGAGTATGAAACACGTGGTTTGTGCCGTGAACGGAAAATAGTATGTGGTCGTGAAAGGAGAGAATGGATGGCTATTAATGTAAGGTTCGCTATGTAACAGAGGTTGAGTCTAAGATTCATTAAAGATATGTGTTACTCAGACCACAAGGAGTTAAAGTCGTGTTTCTTGACTTGCACATTTATTTTTAAAAAAAAACAATATTCTCATAGTATAAGTTATTAACACACCTTACGGCAAGGCCGGCTTGATGGCATAAGCAACCGGAAACCACCTAGTGCCTCCGTTTAGTCTCATTATTAAGGGTGCCTCGCACAATAATCGTTCAATATATATTTTATAATGTTCTATTACATTTTAGGCAACCAAATTCAATTCGTTTAGGGCCTCCAATTCCCTTCAGGCTGGCCCTGCTTACAGCATTATGTCGGGCTGACCATCTTGTGTCATACAAGGTTTTGTTAACATGTATCAATTTTATGTGTTTTTGAAATACCTGTCAACGATGAGTAGATGCAAAAAGCCAGGTATAAAGATTTTGCAGAAGACAATAAAAGGCTTACTGCGTCAGGACTAACTGCTCCACGTTTCTCAAGCAGGTGACAGGAATGAGGTGTACACGGCACATAATGAGCAGGACTGCACTTCTTACAAAGAATAGCCAAGACTCCGTTAAACTTCCAACTTGTATTTGCAGCATTGACTTATGACTGTAAAAGGCATTTTCAGGGATTCATACAAACATTTGCCCATCTTATTTATACATAATTAAAAAAATTAAATCATTTGGGGCCCCTGGCCTTAGCCCGCTCAGCCCCCTCCCTTTATTCTACCATAATGGGAGGGGTCACGCCTCTGTGACGATGTGTGACTAGGGGGGGGGTGTTTAAAAATGTGACATCACATAAAAAAACCCGCAATTTTAAATAAAAGTTGCCCTTAAATATTTGATTGCTTACAATTTATTTTATGAAGTTTTCAATGGCTTCCCGCGTGTTACGATATTAGAGTGCTTACTTTAAATTACGCTAAATACACTTTTTTTAATGAAAAATATTATTTATTTATTTGCAACATGCTAATTTTTATAGAGAAAATATGGCTTTCGATAGGGTGTCTAAGCTTTGTGACATCATAGCGAAAAAAGGGGTAGGGGTTTACGATTTTGTGACAAAGTGACGCGAGGGGAGGGGGGTGAAAATGTGTACCCTCCCGTGACGTCATTTATGGACGTCCCACTTAAATCATGAAGGGGTGACACCATGAGCTAACGCCCCGGATGACACCAACCCTAGCGACTCCCCTTAGTACTTTTTTTATTACTCATTTCTTATATTACTACCATACTCCAATATATATATACTTGGCTGACAATGCAAAATCGGTTTGGTAATGGTTTTCCAGCGAATATTTAATATTTTAAATTAGATCAACGATAGCCAAAGTCAAAGACTATTACTATTACGACAAGGGGATAGAATTAAAGGGGTTCAAGTTAAAATACACTTTCAATAGTATAATTTTTATTTGTATAAGATCTGTTTTTATTGTAAAAATATTTAAAAGTTGATAAACTAAATAGCGGCTTCAGCTCGATAAAGGCGTATTTTATGCGCCAGTTTGTGTTAGGACAACCTGACGACCTATTACTAATTACTCTTACTATTAAAATGACAATTACTTTTCAAAACAAATTCATGGCCTATTTTAAGAAATATTGAATGGTTTTAAAAAATATATAATATATATATATTTTTCCAGCTTTTCAAAGAATGATTTCTCCCCTACAATTAGAACAAAAAATACTGTGGATTATGAAAAGTAATGTCTTTAGTCTTAGCATTTACTTAATTTAAAAATTCTTTTTTTCATAATCCCAAGCAATGAACTCTTTGCTATTTTGAAATCAAATTAGAACTCTTGCTTTAAAAACGGAACCGTCTAATTTAGCGGATGTTTATATTGGAATCACAACCATGGTGTTTACCACGTATTCAAACTATTCGAACTTCTTTTATTTGCAACTCTCTCTTGTTTTACTCACCGCTATAACAATTCGTATATGTGTGTCACTGTGGGGATATTCTGGTAATATTTTTATTCTTAGCTAAATTGTCATCATGATAGGCTCAATCAATATTGTTTAATCAATAATCTATATAATATATAATTTAATAATTTATAAATTATATTAGTATTAGTATTAGGCATTAGGCATTTATAATTATATATAAATATAATTTAATATATAATTTAATATTGTCTAATTACTAATTGAAATTAAATTACTAATACTAATTTATAGAGTTAATATTAATATAGTCATAGAATAGTTATGTATAGTAGTATAGTCTAATATAGTATTTTATATAGTTATATAAGTTATAGAGTTATAGTTATATAGTATAGATAGTACTAATAGTATAGTATAGTAAATATATTCTCTACTAAGACTAAGTCTACTATACTATACGGGAGCGTCTATTCGCAATCGATTGCGAATAGATTTCAAACCCTATTCGCAATCGGCGCGTGCGCAATCGGCGCGTGCTATAAATAGCCTAGGCAATCGAGAATCTCGCGGAATTGAGGTTGTCTTTCCTTTCCACGTTCATTGTTTATAAAATGATGTTTAAAAAATTGAAGAGTTACAAGTATTCACTGCGCCTTTCATTGAACCTCCGATTCTATATGTGCATTCATACAATCTCTAAAATCTATGACTAAACCTAACCCAAAACCCTAAATACTATCACTAAACCTAACCCAACCCTCAAAACTATCACTAAACCTAACCCAAACCCTAAAAAGCTATCACTAAACCTAACCCAAACGCCCAAACCCTAAATACTATCACTAAACCTAACCCAAACCCTAATGCCTAATAACTATCACTTAACGTAACCCTAAAGTCTATCCCTAAACCTAACATCAAAACAAACCATTTTTTAAAATAAAAAAAAATCTTATTCATTATCAATTCATGTAGTATTGTTTGAAAAAAAAACCAAAAAAAAAAAAAATGTGGATCAATAAGAAATTGAACCCCTGACCTGCGATGTAGCGTACTAGTACTATCTTACTATCAATATGACCACCAGCCACACATTCACCAATGAAATTTTTAACCTTATAAAAAAATGTTACCAAGAATAGCAATAACCGGAAGTGAACGAGCGCGCCGATTGCGAATAGGGTTTGAAACCTATTCGCAATCGATTGCGAATAGTCACTTCGATACTATACTCTATATAAAATAATAGTAAAATTATTAGTCTATACCGTACACAGTATCTTATCTTATCTTAGATATAGTATATACAGTATATACAGACGCTCCTTCTATGGGTCTATGCAGAAGATAATTGCGTCCACAGACCATGAGAGATGATCTGTTGGCAAGTGATGCAGCGGTCACAGGCCACGGCTATAGGGGTTCAACGCATTACCCCAGCCACCTAACTATTGTCTAGTTAGGTACCCATTCCGAGCTGGGTGACTTGGGGACTCCTCAGGCCCCGGGAACAAATCCTCGGCTTAGCGTGGATTCGAACTCGTGACCATCAGTATGACGGTCGAACGCGCTATCTCTCGACCACCACGTCCCACAGTATACTGTATACAGTACAGTACAATACTAGTTACAAGTTACTATTACTATTACTATTACTAGTTGTTGGTAGTATTAGTCCAAGAGTTTTAAACTTTTAATTAATTGGTAAAAACTAGTCAACCGTAAACACTGGGGTGAAGAGTGTTTGAAGAAGAATGTATTTAAAAATTAATGCAAACTTAAATTTAAATGAAGTAATAACTAATATGGACCATTATATATATTATGGATCCCACACCTGCACTAACTATAGACTATAGCAAATCAATTGACTACACTACACATATTTTAGAGAAATATTAGTAACCAACTACCAAATGGACCAAGTAGGCAATTGACCAAGTAAAATGGCCAAGTTTAAATTTAAGCAATTCATGAAATGCATGATAATATTTTAATTAGGGGAAATTTTTGAGTTTGGGCAGTGTAATTGCAAAGGCTTGTCTAATCATTTTTACACATTTATCCTCCTAAGAAATGGCCCACTTAGAAATGATAGCACTTATTTTGGCAGATATTCATTATGACTCCACGCCCACTTAGTCACAAATTTAGGTCCCTAAACGTGCACAGCTATTTAGACTCGTAATCATTGTTGTGGCCAAGATGGCGGCTCGGGATGGTGACGTTACTTTGATGCTACGGTTGCTATCCTGAAGTTAGAGTTTTGTTTTTCCTCGATTACTTCCCCTTGCCATAAATCTTAAGACATTTTCTTCATAGACCTAACTTGTCCAAGTTTGGAACAAAAGGGGTGTTGCATGGAAAAGGTCCTCCCTCCCCATTTTAATTATTAATTAAAAAGAAATGGAAAAGAAAAGGGAGGGCTTCCTTTCCCTTCAGCTATTTATGAATCTTGTGAAACGGGGAACTTTATGCTATTATGCGCATGCACAACAGCCCGGGAAAATTAGCTGCGGGCCAATTCTTTAAGCAGGAAACTCTGGGGGCAGTAGCATCGCATTTGAAAATTTTATTAATTTTTTGTTAAAATGGTTCTAAAGGAAGTTGAATTTTCGAAACTGGAAGTGTTAGGGTTAGGTTTTGCTTTAGAATTGTAGGGTAAGGTTTAGGTTTAGCTATATAATTTTAGGGTTAGGGTTAGCTTTATAGTTTTTAAAAAGTGTACCCTTTCCATTTTTTGTGATACAGCCGCAAAAACAGTATTATTTGTTTCTTCATATTTTGCGCATTTTTCGCTGTTTTCCAAACTCCGCAGGTTGCTAAAATAGCCTATAACTTAAGAATCTCCACTACACTAATTTTTTTAGTAGCATTTTTGCTGTTTTCCAAAATTGTCATGTGGCTAAAAAAAGCCACAGATTTGAGAATCACTGTTTCCCCAAACCCTCTATAAATTCCAATGTTTTGCACTACTTTTCCGGTCATGTGCCATAGCTATAAATATGGCGGCCGGAAAAGACCCTAATATAGCATGGCTACGACAACGATAATTTTTTATTCATGGCCATGGCTTTGAGAAGCCAATATTTGGCTAATGATTACTGTTTCTACAGTTACTACAGTGATATCTGTTATTTTCACTTATAAAAACACAAGGAAAGATTATTAGTATCATGACAATTAAAATTACATGTGATAATTTAACATTATAGGCTATTTATGGATTGTTAATATTTTTAATTTAAGATGATTATTTTTTAATTAATTTTTTTGTGATTATAAATTTTCCATCGGCACTCAGAAGCAAAATCAATACTTCCCTCATCTAAGCCTAAGTGTGTACATCTTGTATGAATTGCACCTGTCAATTTTTTAATAATAAACAATATGAGCTATGTACATGTTGATTATGGTATCTGCCACTATTAAGTCTTTAAAACATTGAGAAAACCATAACTCTCTCATATATTCAGTCTTGTACAATTAAGTTCATCTTATTAGCTCTTGTTGTTTTCTATCAGGTGATGGGAAACCTCCAATGTATGGAGATTTTGAAGCACAAAGACACTGGATGGAAATAACTGTGAATTTGCCTCCAGAAGAATGGCATGTTGACATTCATTATTTACATTTTAAGCTTTAATTAGTGAGAGATATCTCTATTAAATCTATAACTGAAAAGAAAAATATTTTGTATTTAAACAAGATTTAGAAAATTTAAAGACATTTATAAAGTGACATATAAGCTGATCCATCAAAAGGAGATAAGTATTTAATACTGTTTAAAAAATTTTTTATTTTTTTTTCTGAATTGTGTTATAAATTAATGCAACTTTCATGTTTTAACTACATCATATCAGTTGACATAGTTTAATTATTTTTAATTATAATTAATTTTTTTAAAATTTGTATTGTGAAGACATTACTTCTCAGATATTATAAAACTTTGGAGTGAATAATTTTTTAAATAAAAAAGTAAAAATTCCTTTAAGAAATATTTCAGAAGTTTTTTCATATTGTCACCAACAATCAGCTCATGCATCCCACTGAAAGATTTTATTTATAATACAGTGGAACCTTAATATACATCCTTAATCAGTTCCAGACCTGTGGCCGTATACTTAATTGGACATATTTTTTACAAAAGAAGTACAAGAAAAATTCTATGAAAAAAAAATGCATAGTTATTTATATATTTTACATTTATTAAAGTGGCTGTATAAACTAATTTAAACACTGCGTAATACTAAAATACATGAATAAAAAGAATGAAGACAAAATTTTTTCTGTTTTCCTGTTATTCAGGTTAAATTTTAAATAGGTTCACGCATGTTATGATATTTGAGTGCAGGCTCAAATTATACATAAACTCAATTGACAATTAAGTTATTATTGGGCTTTTATTGGGGGAGGGGCGCAGTTTTGTTATGTCATGTTTGAGGGAGGTCTAAGTTTTTGTGATCACATGAGACAATGGCGGCGGGGGAAATCATCGAAAATTGCATGAAGCAAGCAGGTTGTATTCAATAACAATTGTCGTAGACCATGCAAAATTTCTCGCTTCCAAACATCACATGAATCAGGTTGGACTTATACCAAAGCAGTTGTATACCGAGGTACCACTGTCAATCTTTTTGCTGTTAGGACTAAGTTATACAGTCCGACCTCTCTAATTTGAACTTTCCTTAGTCGAAAACCTCCAGCTATCAAATTAATTGTTAGGTCCCTTGATTAATCTGCACCTATTATGCAATTTTTCCTTACTCAAAAACTCAGTAAGTTGATTTATTTTTAGGTCACTTTGAATTCAACTTAGTGAGGTCCAACTGTATATTCATAAATGTTTCTTTATATAGGTATGTGGATACAAAAAACAATGACTTACAATATTGGGGTCTTGACTACCCACCTTTAACAGCATATCACATGATGTTGAATGGGAAGATGTAAGTTTTTATGTTGTTGTTGTTGTTTTTTTGTGTAGTTAAAAAAAATCATTTATGTAGCATTTTATTTCATATCTTATTTTTAGATCAAATACGCTATTTTTCTGCATTTTGCATTTATTTTTTCTTGTAATTATTACTTTCAGAGCTCACTATGTGAATCCTCAGTTTGTAGAATTAAACAAGTCAAGAGGTATTGAAGGTCAAAATATCAAATTCTTTATGAGAGTAACAGGTAAGTCAACTTAAATCTAAGGTGTACCAAATACTGATGAGCCTCATGTTAAGAAATAAGATGCAAACCTATCAAACCTCTAAAATTTAGTAAAAATTTTAAAATAGAAAATTAAATATGAAATTGAACATTTAAACTTTAAAATTAGCTCAATTTTATATGAGCTTCACAGTTCTGGTAATTTTTTGTAAAATACCACAGATCCCACTTTTAAAACTATGTTGTTATTTAAGAGCACACACACACACATATATGTATATTAGGGCTGCGGAAATTAACAATTAATTTCTTGATTAATCGGTAAAAATTTTATTGATTAAAATTATTTTAATAAATAAAATGGCGATTTAAAATTAAATAAAAATTTTAAACAGTTTTTTGCGATTTGTTAATAAATAATTAATAATGGTTTTACGTACAAACTTTAAAATGAGCATTTTTTATAAGGAAAATGAAAAAAAAATAATTTAAAACTTAATTAACAATAACAAAATTTAAATTCATATACATTAAATTGAACTACTTATATTTAAATATATCTCCTAAAAATATATTTTAAAAAAAAATAAAAACTTAGGTTGTGGGCATTTTATTAAATTTTCAGATAAATGATGTCATACATCTTATTTTCAGGTTTAATCGAAATTGTTGATTAATTATTTGGTAATTTTTCAAAAGTTAACTATTAAATATAATTTAATCAATAACAGCCCTAATATATGTATATATTTTTTTTTAAATTGTTTATTTATTATCATTCTTCCTTGACATTATACCATAAACTTAAACTTCTTATTTTAAATGTTAGTGACTTCATCTGATTAAAAATATTGAAAAGCAAAATAATATTTTTTTAAAGGACAGAGTTGATAATAATAATAATAGTTTTTAGATAATTTATGAAGCACTGTGTCCCAGCAAGTAGCTGGGCTCATAGTGCTTCACATCACCAGTACATACAATTACTTGTGGTTTCTTAATTAAACTCCACAGTTCTTTTAATGGATTTTTTTATCTTTATGCCAACTGTGGCTGCATACTTTATTCTCCAAAGACAATCTGATGATGACGAGAATAATATTGTAAGTTTAATTTTACATCAATAAAATGTGTCTAACTCATGTTAAAGCAGTTAGAAAATCATTTTTTGCCTTACACAATAAACTCATTAAAAATAATAAGTTGGTAAAAATTATGATTGTTTAGTTGAAATTAAACTTTTCCTTTTACTTGCCCTCAGCTAACCTACATTATCATGCTTGTCGGTTATCCAGGCTTGGTCCTTATAGACAATGGACATTTCCAGTATCCTTTACCTGGTCAATTTTATGACTAATTATATTATTATTTTACAGTGAGAAACACCACAAGCTTTTTTAACTGCTATGGGCTGTTGTACTATTTTAAAAGTTATCTTTAATTTATAAGTATTTTGCACACCTCCTGATGCACACCTTGTATTAAAATATAAGCTCAAACAATGAGTCATAGCTTAGGATATAATGAGTGAGTGACTTGAGCTGTTATAGATATACTAGGGCAGTGTTTTTCAGCCTTTTTTGTGCCTGGCACACTTTTTTCATGAAAAAAATCCTGAGGCACACCACCATTAGAAAATGTTTAAAAAATTTACCTCTGTGCCTATATTGACTATATAGCCGCTAATTTACGAGAATATCCCGCGGCACACTAGTGGAACAGCGGTTGACAAACGCTGTACTAGGGTATCACCCCTCAAAAAGGAAGTTTTCAAAATAAATATATTAAATCTATATTTATATATTTCAGCTGCAATCTATTAATTTTTGAAAAATGTACATCAGAGTAAAAATTTTTAAAAGTCAGAACTTTCGCTTTATTTTATTTATTTTTATTTTATTCATTTATTTCCAAATTTAACAATTTTATGCGGATGTTCAAAAAGAGTTATTTTTGGTGCAGTAATTTGGTGCGCTGCTTTCTAAAATTAGTAGCGTAATGGACAGGACATACATTGCAAATTATGTATTTTGATATATTATTCCATTCATTTTAAAACTACAAATTGTTATCTTAGTTCCTATTTCCATTTTTGAGACACTGTCATATTCATCACAGATCCCCACCCATGTTGTGGTGATTCTGGCATGTCAAATCAATATGAGCCTCTATCAAAGTGGATAAATATTACAGAAAAAATACACATTTTTTGTTTAGTGGATATTACTCCTTAATTTCCATTAGCTGACATGAATGTGTACAGCAGAACATCACATTTCCAAACATTTTCCTTAAGCAGAATATAGATATAACAATGTTAGTCTCAGCTTGTTTATCCTTGCAACTTTGGCACTAACAAAAAAGCATGATTTGATTGGGGCTTTTCTGTTCTGCTTGGCTCTCAATTACAAGCAAATGGAGCTTTACCATGCCTTACCCTTTTTCTCTTATCTTTTTGGATCATTGATACAACTTGGGACAGGAAAAGGGTAATATTATATTTTGTTTCAGACTGTACAATTTCATCTCTCTTCCCGTTGAATTGTATGATTTAAAGAGACAAATAAAACTAAGTAATATCCATCAGATTTGACATAATTAAATATTAATTAAATATCCTAAATGTAAAGTGAAGCAAAATCTATAAATATTTTAAAATTAAGTCACTGAAAGAAAAAAGATTTGCACTGTTTTTAATTTTAAAGGATTAACACTTCTATTTTATATATATGTATGTTCATTTTTTTCTAGGATGTCAAAGTTAATGGCCTTATCAATGACAGTTATCATTACCTTCATTGTGGTCTGGGCTCCATTCTTGTACAGTTTGGAATCAGTTCTAGCTGTAATCCAGCGTTTGTTTCCAGTCGGCAGAGGATTGTATGAGGTTATTAAAGTCCATGCTAAAACACACCAATTCCCACTCATATTTATGCAAAAGTTGGTTGCTTGAATTAATTTATATCAATCATTTATTTTAAAGTTAATATTAAGGTGAAATTTAGCCACAAGGAATCTAATGTAGAGATTGTAGTGTTAAACAAACATTATTAGCTAATGTTTCATTACACCTGATTTCCCTTTTACTTTTAAACAAATAATTGATAATTTTTTCTAGGACAAAGTTTCCAACTTTTGGTGTGCTGTGTCAGTAATAATAAAATTTAAACAAATATTCTCCCAGTATGACATGGCAGTTATATGGTATGTAATATTTAAATGTAACAATACCTTTTATTGTTTTGTACCAGTAATGACATTAAAAAATTAATTTTCTTATTGATTCTTACAAATTAATATTATTTATCCACCACAAATATTAAAAACATTTTCTATATTTTCAACAGTTTAGTTGTCACAACATTGCTCTTATTGCCATCCTTTCTGCACCTCTTACAGAATCCAAGTATAAGACATTTTCAATATGCAAATGTACGTTTGTATTAGTTTTCAAATTCAAATGTATAAATTAAATGCCTTACTTAAGTCAATTTTTTTTTACTTTACTTTTTCCTGAGCTTAACCTGACTGAATGCTTACTTTGAAAAGAAAAGAGGACAAATAATTGTACCAATAATAAATGTCTTTACTTTACATGCTCAGTTTGAATCTAAGGGGATGGGGGTGGGAAATAGTATGATGAATAACTGATGAAATATAATGTACAATTGTTACAATTAAGTCATAAAAGTAAAATGTGTTTCAAGCATGTTACCTTACTTATAGTTCAGTAATAGATGTGTGACTTTAAATAGCTGGCAAGATTTAAAGTAAAAATCATTGGCATTAAGTACAAAACACAATAATTATGCCTTGTCTTTCTTTCAGGTCAATTCAGCTCTTGTATTCTTCCTCTTTTCCTTTCATGTTCATGAAAAGACAATTTTATTGGCTGTCATGTAAGTATTTAGACAACAATAATCATGGTCAGCCATTCATATGGGTAGAGCCAATAATTTAAGCTATGGACCAAATTGAAATTTATTTTATTTTTTCTCATCACAAATAAAACATTTTTAGAAGATCTCTTATGACTAAAGAAAAAATTATTTTGATAGTTTTAAATTATTTGAACATAATTTTTCTGCAAAATCTATTTCTAAATTCATTTTAGGGATGAACTCTGAAACAGATATCTAATAGAATATAGGGCAAAATTAAAATAAATTCAAATTATATATTAAATTGTATTAGTACTATACTTAATGGATTAATTTAAATTAATCGTTAACTTTTGAAAAATTACGAATAATTAATCAATAATTTTGATTAAAGCTGAAAATTAAATGATAAATGTATGAAAATTTCATAAAATGACTAGAGTAAATTACCACTAGAGAAACGCTATGTCGTACGAAACACTATTTCATTAAGCGTTCTCTGTATGTTTATTTGCTGGTCTAACACAAAAACGAACATGCATAAGTCGAAATAGTCCATTTTTCAATATCATTTCATCGTTTCGTTTTCCGGGAAATATTATTTTGTGAGTAAATTTGTGTCAACATCTTGACATTTGCGCCTTGTATGCTATCAACTTCCCTAGGAAGAACAATGGTGATATCCGGGTTAAGACTACTTTTCCTGTTTGTATTGGAAAACTCTCTTTTTGGGATTGCATAATCACTTACTAATAGGTCAGTAACCACTCTGTTTAACTTTGCAATGTTTTTTAATGGTAATGTTTTTTTTAAAGTGGTGTTTACGACGAAGTAAGCTTAAAGTTAGTTTTTACTTCGTACGAAACGCTTTTATTTCTGCAGAAAAAAAATTAGATATGGGACTAATTCTTGGCCTCTAGAGTTATTTGAAAATAGTAATGTTTGTTTTGAGGGCATGTTAACGTTGAAGTATATTTGTTTTATTGTAGAATATTACTTCAGGGCAAACTCTTTTTCATATAGGAAAATTAAGGTAAATATCTAAGTCTAGTCTATATCTAGACTCATAAGTTTTTATTAGGATGAAAATTAAATAGAATATAATTATATTTCAGATTTAAAGCAATGTCTAGCCTAAGAACAAAACAGAGCCCAGATGTAATCAATGCGGCATTGGCTAGTATTAGGGAAAAGCGGCTCTCTATTAGAAAGGCTTCTAAGGACTTTGGCATTCCACTTGCTACTCTTTACCACAAATTGACAGGCAAGCGGCCTGTCATAGCCTATGCAAAGACCCTACTCACGCCTAAAGAGGAGGTCAAATTAGCAAAGAGGAAGAAGAGAAATTTATTAAGTTTCAAGCCTTAGCTGTGGGGCTAATAGAAACGTGCAGTGTAGCAGTAGAAGAACCCCAAAACTGTACAGTCAAAGCTAACTTGACATTAGATGACATTTTAAAGCTGCCAGCTTTTGTTACAAGGAATAAAAACAAGAAGAAAACAGTAAATGCTCCAACCAAGACGAAACAGAGAAGAAGAGAAGATAAAAAAGGAAAATAGTGGAGTCCAAGAAAGTAAAGAAGTACCCAGTAATAGATCTATCTGAACGCACAGTTAATTAAAAAAGTAGAATTTGACATCGTTGTAGACAATATTTTTAATATAGAAGAGGATCACTTGTTGGCAGGAATGTGTCAAGGGTGCAAAAAAGGGGGAGGGGCAGAGGTCTGGGTCCAATGTGATGTGTGTGATGGCTGGTGGCATGCACAGTGCACGAAAAATTGTGCATCCTTAAAACAGGACACTTTTGTTTGCACTGTTTGCTGCCCTGACCAGTGACTGTAGATTATGTTATATTTTATGTTATGTTATTTTATTTCTAAACGTATTTTATCTACCTAAAGTTTATTTTGTAAAAAAAAAAGCTTATGCTGATATTGTAAGTCTACTATGTTGTTCTTTGGTTCTGTGTGCCTTTATTTAAATGTACATATCATACAGAACTAAGTTATTTGGGCTCTAATTTCTT
>MUZC01004402.1:367728-387269 GCA_002072015.1 Radix auricularia | reverse complement strand
CTGAGGGGATCGTATGGAATAATAAAATGTACCGTGTGCAGACTTGTTGTCATTGGCAACCATTCATCCTTCAACCTCATTTTGACTATTACATGTACTGTACTACTGCTTTGTTCTCATTGTTTCATTCATAAGAAGTGGCCGTGTGCAAAAGCCATTTAACTATTGGTTAGAATTAATTAAAATATGTCAAAGTTGAAGGTTCAAAAGTTCAAAAGGAGTACCTAATTTATTTGTGTACGTTTATATAGAGAAGAGTTCACTTTGTCATGAGTCATTTATAGGTCACGATAGACCATTCTGAGCTGAGGGGACGGACCCAAAGAAGATGATTAGGAAGAGAATGGTTCGGGGACAATGAGGGGATGTGTAGGTTACTTATTTGTGTAGCTTGTAAGGAAAATCAAGCAAGTGGCTTCGAAGGCACAGTATCGCTCAATCTGGAAATCACCGCAAAACAGTGTTATATTTAAACTTAAACGGTCTTTAAAAACGAACGGTCTTAATAACCTTAAGAAAGAGTGAAGAAATAGGGTCCCGATATTCCGATACGATTCTGATTAATCGTCCCATCACTAATTAACGCACAACACGTACATAAAGAAATTTCAAGCGCATGTTAATATTTTGCCGCCATATTGGTTATCGCTTTTACTCGATCATCGGTTATGTCGATGCCATTTTCCATACCCCAACGCCGTCGACTTAAGCGGTTTCGACTGTATTAATTATTTATTAAAAAATTGAAAAAAAATGTTTAAAATATTTTCTTTAATTTTAATTGGTATTTTATAGACTAAAATTTTAATTGATAAAAATGTTTACCGATTAATCAAGAAACTAATCGTTAATTTCCGCAGCCCTACTTAATACTTATTAAAATGCTATTATTATAACATTTCAGTTTCTACTATCTTAATTTTTTCTGCATTGCATTTTGAAATAAACCTAAAATATTTTCCTCAGCCCAAGCTGCCTTTTAATAAAAACAGATGCTCTGGCTGTTGTTTGGTTTATGCTCATTTCAGTCTTTAGGTATGGCAATTTTTAAATCTTTAATATCTCGTTGTAGTAATAGTAGTTTTAATACTAATAAAAACTGTCTTATACTCAAGTGAAATACACAACTACTTGCAGGTACACACTAAATACCTCATGCTTTTGCATTTATTTGATTAACTATCAGATATGTAAAATTTTCATTTGAGTCTAATTTATCTCAGATCTGTAAAATTGTACAATCTAAAACATTGTAAAAATGCATATTTTTAATTACATGTGTAAATTTGCAAGGTTTAAAATGTAAAGTTTTATGTGAATGAATATTCTGGGAGGTGATGTACAGAGTTTAATGACACAGGATATAAGTTAAGAAGCTTCTGTATGAAACATAACACTCTTTGAAAGCTCCACATGTATAATTAAAATACTGTACTTTAGTGAAAACCATAAATTTATCCATGATCAGAGGAACTTTCATTGATTTGTATAATGCTGTTAAACTCCATCTTATATTACTAGATTGTGCCAGGCGCCGTGGCGCCTGCGGCGCCCCCTTTTTTTGGGCGCCTATGGCGCCAACCTTTTTTTAAAAGACCAACTAACTTGTCCTTTTTTGATAAATACGAATTATTAAACTTTATGAAATGTACGCAAAGTATTTAATAATAATAATAGGGGTTGTATTTTGCGCTCCGATGCACACCAAACAATGACGTCATCATATTAAATATTTTTACAGCGCTCATCAAAACACGATTTTTCAACTAAACTAACTGCTGTAGACTGTCGTACATCGCTCCTCAGCGTTTCAACTAAACTAACTGCTGTAGACTGTCGTACATCGCTCCTCAGCGTTACGTTACAAACATACAGAACCACACCACTGGGTGTTTATATAGTTTTATATTATATTTGTATCGCTGTATAATCACAACCCATGCATTTTACCTCAAAGAGTGATAAGTCAGTTCTTATTTGCTTGTGCTTTTACTTTTACTTGGCTATGTAATAAATGCCAACTTTTATACATAATTTGAAAGTTTTTTGGGATTTAAGAGTAAAGATAATCCTTTTATTGACTCTTATAGAACCTAAGTTCACGATTTACTCAATTACAGGAGTTTTAAATGTGTTTCTATTTTACTTTGCAACATACAAGTTATTATACTTATACCAGAATTCTCTGGTGCATCATTGAATAAAGATAATTAACAGGAACTGTGGTACATATTAAAAATTAAGAGGTTATTTAGCAGTTTCATGCATGAAGACAGTAAATATATGGTTTTCATTAAGCAGTCTTAGTCCTGAAGGAAATATTTTGCATCCTATAGAAAATTTTAAATGTATATGATTTTAAAATAATTTAGCATCTATTAGTTATGATTGAGACATAAACAAAATTGTCATTGCTTCAAATTTCTCTAGCATGCTACCTTTACTAATAAAAGATGGACTGTTTATACCGACCATTGCAACTGTTGGAATTTTTTGGTTAACCACAAATCACTATCTTAAACCAACCAAAGATGTTCCTGAAAATTTAAAAAAAGCGGTAAGAATCTTTGCTGGAAAATTCTTTTTAATTAGAATATTTTTTCATGCAACCTTACTGTCGCTTACAAATTATTGGAAAGCCATTTTCATTGCACTCTAAAAAATGCTAACTTTTTTATCATATTTTATTTAGATAATATATTATTTTATATAAAATGTATGATGTATTCAGTTTTGGTTTGCAATTGAAATGAGTCAGTATATTTAACCTTTAATCCGAAAATGTTATATTCTTCCCCAGTTTCAATATTCATTACTAGCAGCATGCTGTATTGGTTTAGGAACAATTTTGATACCACCACCAAGCCGCTACCCAGATCTCTTCCCATTATTGATATCAATTTTCTCCTGCTCTCATTTTATAATGTTTGCTATTTATTTTCACTACAAACAATTTGATTCAAATTATGACATATTGGAAAAATCTTATGAAGATAACAATTCAGGTAAATCAAATTCAGAAAACTTTGACAGGAGAGTAAGATCTAAAGCAGTTCGACATAATGGACCACAAACAAGTTCGTTAAGGTATAGAAGAACATAGCAACTTAACATATTATATTTTCTAAAATAATAAATGTCAACACTCAGCAGATCAAATCGATATTGGTCATTAAGCCTTTTACTCTTATAAAACTGATCATATAAGATGTACTAACATAAAACTAGAAAACAGAAATAGCTGATCTTAGTTTCATTAATTATTTCTTTAAATTGAAATTTTCATGTACATTTCAACTGTTTTTCCTCAACGAAAAAGTGTTATTTTCTCCTCTGCCCAAACAAGATAATTATCAAGTTTTTAAAAAAAGTACATTATGTTCAGTAACTTCTTTAATTTTAACCATATAAATTATAAATGAGCTAGCTGTTACTTTCTGATGCGTTGCTTGTATTTTATTTTTATTAAGTTTATTAATGTAATGAACATTTTCTATTTACCATGTCAAAAATTTCATTTAAAATAAATAATTTATATTGGTTTCTAGGCATGTCAAGAAATTAGTATGAAACCAATTTGTGCAAAGAATTATAATTGATTTTTGAAACATAGTTCAAAAGAATTTATATTAAAATATGAACAACTGAGAAAAATCACACAAATATAATTTTATTTATATTACATTTGACCTAATTCTACACTTAACTGATTTCATTTTGATTAATTACAGCAACATTCCTTCAAACAAATTATTTTCATATTAATTTCTGTCCATGATATTTAAATGACATATAAGTTGATATTGTGATGGAATATGGTTAGTGTATGAATTAAAATAAATTTTGTAATAAAATCTGTCTAATCCATTTATATCTTGATGTGACTTCTTCTTGATTGTTTTTATTTAATAGGTCTTTTCATTGAGACAGTACACGAGTATCTTATCTGGGAAATGTTCGAGATACCCCTTTTTTCCCCTCCTCAGATATTTTATGTCATTGACGAACTCAAGTAGGAATATTAAACTGACATAAATGTAGAGAAATTCAATTTTGAAACAAAAGTGGAATACTTGTATGTAACCAATATTGACTCTTATGTTTGGTCTGTGCACAAAGAAAAAAAATTGTGTGCAAAGTTGCACAGCATCCATTTTTGTATTTTACTTCACAAAATTAGCTATGTTGTGATTCTAAACAGTCGCACAGAGGCAGTCAGATATCTACACGGCAATGCAACTTTAAGGGAACATGGCATGTGTCCTTATTAAGAACTTAAATACATGTTGCTTTTTAGTTACTGATTATTTACAAACCAATTCAGAAAGTGAAAAACATTTTTTTTAAACATATTTTATTTCAATTATAAAATAATCCATACTTTGCACAATGGAAAATGAAATGCTTAACTTTACATTTCAGTACAGTACTTTAGTTGAAAATTACACAAAAAATTATGAGATAGTTATTGGAAATAACCCCAAAGTACATTCATATTATATGCTTTTTATTCAAAAAAAATTCAAAACACCTGGAAAAACTAAAGTAGCATCAACAAATCCATTTTCTTTAAGCTGCTTTGACTGGCTCAGGAGAGATCATACCTTTGTCATGTATACCATCTTTATCAACTACACGCAGACGGAACCTTCCAAGATTGACAATAAATCTCTTTTGAATCTGAAATTTAAAAAGAATACAACAGTCATGTAAGTGTAAGCAGGGCCGTCCTTAGGGCAAGGCGAACAAGGCACCGCCCCGCGCTTTGACTACTTAGAATTTTTTTTTACAATTTCATTAATACTTTTACGTGATACTTTTTTTTTTTTTTATAACAATGATATCAAACTACTTTATATTAATTTTTCTGGATAAAATAATTACAAAATTGGGTAATAATATAAAAAATATTTTAATTTATCCAAAAAACTTAAATCATTTTTTTTTCTTAGAGCGAATTTAAAATTGAAAAAAAAAAAGCAGTTCCATTAAATAGCATAGAAGGAAATCTTCTACAGCCTACTGCAAATAACATATCGAAAATGGAGACGTCAACCAAGCTTATATTTTCAACAGCTAAAAACAAAATGTTTTGTCTCTGTTGCAAACATTTTAGAAACTCTGTCTGCTCTGGAATCCAACAAGATTTGTCACTGTATAAAGTGCTCGTGTGAGACTTTATTATCATGAGAAATCAAAGGGACATATGACATCTACTTTGGAATTGTTTGAGGTGGAAAACAGGCTAACAACAGGATGCACAATTGATCAGCAATGCCAAAAAGAATCGTTGTCTAAGGTTTGTTAGTCCATGCGCAAAGTTTAAAAAAAATCGTGTGCAAAGTCCAGTTTAAAAAAATATATTGTTAAAAATTCAGTGCAAGGTCATTCTAAACTGCTGGATCGTTTGGGAAAATTGGGCATAATGTATTTCAATGACTCATAATACTTGTCCAATTTCATGCTGGCCACAAAATGGCTTCTCATAGTTCAGTCGATAAACTACATCAGATACAAGATGGAAACATTTTGGGAATCTACATTGCTGGCAAAATTTGAATTGGGTTTTGCAAAGAATACAAACTGATGAATGATCACTACTTGGGAAAGCGAATTAAAAACGTGCTTACTTCATGATGGGAAAAAGATAAGGTAAATTAATGTAGGAAGAGTAAAATCAGCTAAAGACTTTTCAGTAATACTAATACGCTCGTACTTGATTGCACACCGAAACGAAGTCTCCAAGAACAGTTGTCACTGACAATTAGCTATGTAAGCCTAGGAGATTGATATTCTGAAATAATTCATCAGCACTTCATACATTTTAAAAAAGTAGAAGAAAGTACTTGGCAAAAACTGCTTGATGTCTTAATTTTGTAACTGACAAAATTGGGATTAGGTTTTCTGATATCCGCAGTAAAAGATATGACAACGGTGGGAATATGAAAGGACATAAGTCAGACATACATTACAAGCTTATCTTTTACAATTATATGTAGGGCATCTTTACTCCTTTTACCTGTCACAATTGCAAGTTGCTGCTATGTGCTTTAGCAAAAACTTGTCCAGGTGCAAATAAGTTAATTAATGTAATTGAACAAATCTATCTTTTATTTTCTGCTTCAAAAAAGCGATCATCTAGCCCAGTGGTTCTTAACTGGTGCTCTACGGAGCACTGGTGCTCTGGGAGGTAGTTGCAAGTGCTCCGCAAAATTATGAAACTCAAAATTTAATGTTCACTCACTTACTCTATCTGATTGAGCTGAACAAATGCTTATAATAGGTAGTCCAAACTGGGGAAAATTGGCCTTTTTTACTATTTTTACTGTTTTTTTATATCAATTGAAAGCTTTGCTTTTAACCTAATTTTTGTTGTAAAATCAAATCGGTGTGTCAATTTCACTCGGAGCGCCACCATTGAGAACAACACTACCCACAATTGAATTAGACTAACACTAACATGGCAGCGTAAAGCTTGCTTGCCCGGCGAAAGTAGGTCAGTGAAGCTTTAATCGGAGCTGTCAAATGTTGAAGTAAGTAGTAAAATAAACATCTTCTTTTAAATATATGAAGATATTTGATGAATAATTAAAAGTTGAAATTCCAAAAAATATTTATATAAGAAAAAGAATAAAATTCTAATTATTTACGGGTGAAGACCTTATCTTCTTAGATATACAGACGCTCCTTCTATGTAGAATATAATTGCGTCCACAGACCATGAGAGATGATCTGTTGGCAAGTGATGCAGCGGTCACAGGCCAAGGATATAAGTGTTCCACGCATTACCCAGCCGCCTAACTATTGTCTAGTTAGGTACCCATTCAGAGCTGGGTGACTCAGGGACTCCTGAGGCCTCGGGAACAAATCCTCGCCTTCGCATGGATTTGAACTTGTGACCATCGGTATGCCAGTCGAGCGCGCTACCACTCAACCACCCCGGACCTAGGCCTACCTACCTATTGGGATGGATTTTGGTAGTTAAGTTCAGATCATAATGTTAAAAAAGTATTATTAATTCCCAATTCATTTTTGGTTTTTTAGTAATACCCCATAATGGACAAATTTCTTATCAAACGAAAAGCAAATGATTTGGAAGAACAAAATACTAAAAATGGACCGAGTACAAGTGGAAGCGACAGTAATGCTCTTGCTGCACATATTGTGTCTGATACTGATACAAACGGTGGAACTAAGAGAAGAAAAATTAATCAACAGTATTCTGAAGAATATTTAAGTTTTGGATTTACATACATTTGTGAGGAAGAATATCACATTCCACAAAATATTATATGTGGAAAAAATTATCCAACAGCGCGATGTTTATTAAAAATTTGTTTGTCATGTATAATTTTAAACTCTTATGTTATGTTTTATTTTCAATAAAAGTCGTATGTATGTGTATTTGTTTGTTTGTTTTTACTCCTTGATTTTGGTGCTCCCCAAAGTTTTGTCATGATCAAAAGTGCTTCCCGACTTCAAAAGGTTAAGAACCACTGATCTAGCCTTTCCAAGTCCAGTCAAACCCACTTATCTCGACCCCGGTTAACTTGCCAACCCTATTAAGTCGACGTTTTTTAAGTGGAACCGCCAAATTCTCTCTTTGTCTTAGCACTTTATGTTGCCGAACCCTAATATCTCGAGCATAAAAGAGGGCAAAATTTCCCCCTTAACGTTGGTTATCTTAATCCCCATGACCAATCGCCAGCTTTTGAAAATGTTAGTTATTGATGCCATTTCAGTGCCATAGTTTTGCGTATATAAGACTGTCACAAGCGTCCTAATACTTATATCTTGACTGCTTGCTCCAAGATTCATACAATTACCGTTACACAAGAAATAAAGACACTGCTAGAAAAACAACAACTTTAATGGCGTTCCTCCTTGCCACAACAAACCGTCTACACCAAAACTCTCTAAACTTTTACACATATACAAATGACGTCAACAACACAATCACATTGCACGCTTTCGCACCACTAACCAATAACTTTAAATACCACAAAAGCAAACATCAAACACACCACCGTGCGCAACTCACAACAACAAGTTACAAGGGCAAATTGGTCATCCATGACAAAGACACGTCGATCTAGCAACTACGAGAATGCGAAAAAGAACCAAAAAATTATATGTGAAGGAGAAGATAAAGGATTTATAGATGCACATGAAATTTCGCTCATATATTTTTAAAAACAGATTGCTGAAATAGAAATTATGTCAATGAATAGTCACTTAGAACAACTATATGGTTTTATGCTTGCTGAAGTGTTGCATTCATTGAGTTCCAAATTCCTGCAGTCAGCTACAACGATACTGTTAATATTAATATTTTCCAGTTTCTTTTAGTAAATTACTAAATAAGCGTTATAGTTACTTTCCTAACACAAACATTGAACTTCAAATACTTCTAACTATTCTTGTCACAGTGGCTTCTGAAGAAAGAAGCTTTTTGAAACTAAAATTTTTAAAAAACTATATATGATTAACAATGATTCAAGATCGGCTCAGTAACTTAGATATTTTGTCAACTGAGAAAGATGTTGCTAAGGATCTTAACATTAATTAAATTATTTCAGATTTTGCAGCCACCACAGCTTGCAAGATTTGCCTGTAAGTTGTAAAAACAAGGTTGAAGTAGAGGATACAATTTTTAAAAAAAAATTCCAAGTGCATATAGTCTATAGTGTTATGTATATATAAACTGTCAATTAGAACACCTTAACAAAAAGTTTTAGGATCATCAATTAAATGAATAAAACTGTATTTATTGATGTTTTAAAAAAAGTTTCAATGCAGTTATAGTGTGTAAATTTAAGTACATGTAATTTAATTATTATTTCACATTATTTTAATAAATGTAGACGTGCAAATTTTTGCATTGGTCTCACTTCTCATCTACTGATTTTAGCTCGGGGCCCCGCTCGGCTCTACAATTGCTGCCTTGGCCCCACATACTCTAGGGCCATGGGTGTAAGTTTGCTTTAGTAAGAACACAACATTGAAAATATAAATTAAGTGAACATTTTCAACAAGCATAAGTAAGCTCAGAATGAATGGATATTTTTCAGCACTTCAAAACAGAGAGAATCAAAATTTTATTGTAAAAGGAAAGAACATCAATAATTAAAAGTTATCTCGGAATGATTGAATTTTTATTTTTAACAAAAGGATTTTGGCGGCATACAAAAATCCAAGAGGAGTCTTTTAATGTGGCATAGTGGCCAAAACCACCACATAATCCAAACTGGCAAAACATCAGGTATTACTATTTGTTATAATCTTGCATTTTAAAAAAAATCACGAGACTTCTGGCACGTGATTTCTTATTTATTCTGTAGCGTATATATTTGACTACATCTCCAAATTTGTTCTCTTTAATGTGTTAGTTTTTTTAATTATAATTTTGTGAGTGTTCAAAATGCATGGTTTGGCTTCTTGAAGTGATGAAGTGCCGTTTACAGGCTTAAATTTAACAGACATTAAGAGAAATGGAGTTTGAGTTGGATGAAGAGTTTGGTAGTGACATTAGTGTTAGTATTGTGCATACATCTGATATATCAGTCAGAATGGATATTTGCACTTGAAAATAGTGTAAAAAGTGCTTGTTTGGACTTCTAAAAATGTTTTAGGAACGTTTTTTTTTTTTTGGGGGGGGGGTTGGTTTAATAAAAACATAAACAAGGCAAGAATATATAGGCGAATAATCTAAAGAGAATTTATTTCTGTTTATTTTGCATTTTAATTCATTTAAATATTTGCACTCATACCTAAGATATAGTGTATTTACTGACAAACCCCAAAATATCTTTAAAAATTGTACCAACAAATCTTGCTCGTTTGGAGGATGAAAATGGGAAAAATTTAGCCCAGTAAAAGGTTAAACAGAAGTTATTTCCCTCATTCAGGGAACAGTTTTATTTTTAAAGTTAAAATAAGGTTCTTTTACTTCTTAAAATTTATTTACAATTTCAAACATTTACCTCTGTTATACATTTCATCAAAAGATCTTTGGCTCCAGCCAAGTCAAGGTCTGAAATTTAAAAATAAAAATTAACTTCTGGAATTGTGTAATTGCACATTTATTTTAGGCACATTTATTTTAGACACATAAGTAGGTTTCAAAAATTATTCTCATAGCAGACCAGGAATTAAAAAAATTACACATGCAGTTTAAAAAAACTATAGTTTTGAAAGTACATTATTTTTGGGTACCACTTTGACTTTAAATTTTAGAATAACTAAATAAACTGCACTGTACTATACTTGTTTGTAAATGTGTCAATTTATCCCAAGAAAACCAAACTGACTTACAAGGTTACGCTTGGTCTAATAATGAGTGACAGGAAAATTTTGAAAAAAAATCGGGGTAGGATATGCTATTTCTTTATTTTTGGAGTTTAAAAAAATTATAGAGCATCTGTAAAGAAAGAAAAATTTCAATAGCCATTCTAAACTACTGATTCCATTTAACTAATGAAAGTCCAATGGCATAATATAATTATAAAGGTTTTAATTATGAAAATTTCAAAGAGAATATTTTTTAATTTTTAAAAAGATTCAGTAAAAATTTCATTTGGATAAATTTTACAATTGTACTATAACCTAGTACTATACTTTTTGGAATGGAATATATTCAAACTTTTAATTTAACTGGTAAGTTTATGTACAAAGTTTATGTACATTGATAAGTCTTGAGGAAATTTTAGTTATTCCCCCACAATAAAGTCAGATGTGAGGTTGTTAAGATTGTTCCCTTTTGCAGACGGGTTAACTGTTCGAAATACGTCTGATTAACAAGGTTTTTTTTTTGTTCTGATAACCAACAATAGAATTATTAAACTCAGTAACGCACGAAGCTTGCGTTGTCCGACGGTGGCCTTGATTTCACTGCGAATCGTGTTCAACTCAACTCAACTAATTCAAAAAAGAAAAGGAATTTTAAAAATTCAGAGCCAAACATTTAAAGATGTTTTCAGATTTGACACATCAAAAAATGAACTCCGGGAAATAGTGCTAACATATATTACTTGGAGGAATTGAAGTTATGACTAACTGGCCCAGGGGAAACTGGAATCTTGATCTTAGAACCGGTTAATAGTTAACAACTTTATTTGGATGCATCAGATTTTGATGAAGGAATATTCAGTTAATTAAACATATATATTCATAAAATTACCTTTTTGATAGTATTTGTCCATAATACTTAGTGCAAAGAGACTGCCATAACCATGAATTGCAAAAGGCATTTTGTTGAGAGATGCTAGGTAATCAAGGAAGTAGAGTGATGCACCTTGTTCATTATCATATCCAGCTATTAAAAGGTTTACCAAATGACTTTTCTGTTGAAGGTAATACAAACATTCGAGTTTAAGAATATGTTGGCTGTAATTGCAGGAGTAAATTGAGGTCACGTGATAATAAGACATACAGACAAAATTAATCCTACTATAAATTCAAAGACTGTGTTAAATAACCATTAAATTAATTGTCTTTACTTTATTAACTTAAATTTCATCAAATAATAATGCTTAAAATTTAAATTATAAAGTACATTATTGCATTACAAAATATGTTTTTTTAATCTCATATTTTCTATGGTCATATGTTTCTTTATCTGTGTGACTACATTTCTAATTAATACAGTCACTTCTTTAACATTTTTACAAAACATTTTTTGCAAATGTATGAATTTTGGCTCTGTAAGTACTGTAACTTATAACACTAAGTTAAAAGGTTTCTCTCTGAAATCCTGGATAATTTTCAGTAATTAAAAAACTTCCTTGAAACATATTATTCTGAATTAAAAAATCAAGATTTCAAGTTCACCATTTTTTTGGTGTTTTTTTTACACCAAATCACTGATGTTTTAAACCAGTATCTGTCAAATTTGGATACTTACAGACGACCGCAAACTTTCTGCCATGTTTCTCCTTGTAAAATTAGCAGCTGCATGTGCTGACAGTTCGTAACCTAAAATTTTTTTATTATAATCCAATATCAACTTTAAATACAAAACCATAGCTTAAAATATAGAAATTTAATGTATAAAATATCTGTTACAGCCATTTTGCTAAATTTAACTACAAGCTAGCACTATTATTATGATTGTTTTCATTTTACATTATTTACTTAACCTTAGATTTCTTATAATAAAATCCTTAAAATAATAAATATAAACTGAAATTAAAAATAGGTCTTTTTTTTAAAGTTCTTTTGTCCTATTTTTTTTCTCCTAAAAAACTAAAAATATAGCCCATTGGATTCATATATCTTGAACAACAATTTTACCATTCTTCATTTTATAAAGCTGCACATTTTTTGCAATGTATTCTGAAAACTGAATGTTGTCACCAGCTTCTCCGCAAACAGCCATTAAAAGTTTATCACTCAACTTGTACATTTTGTCATGGTCTAAGAAAATCAAAACAAAAATACAAATATAAAATATTGGTACCAGTAGGAGAAAATTTTGTCTCCCAAGGATAGTGGGTTTCACTAAATTGGAATCAGTGATCAGATATTAGCTCAAAAGCATTATAAAAAAATTTGAAAAAATTAAATAAATAAAAATTAAAAAGCTGGTCTAAAAGCTCCCCACAAATTTTTATAAACTGGCATCACATATTTTTCAAGTCAGACAGATCAGTGGCCTTCTTTCTAGTATGCCCAGCAGTCATATGTCCTTATCTACTGCATTCATCCATCACCCTGTTAACCTTCTTGCTCTATACTTCTATTTATTTTCTCTGCCCTAAATATTTTAACTGTATTGAGTAGGGGTGTGCCGGATCCGTTTTTTTTTCAACCGGTTCCGGATTTTCTTATGCGAAATCCGCCGGATCTGGATTATTCCAGATTTTGGCTGTTTCTATTTATATTAATTATAGTCTGTGTCTCATAAAGACAAAGAAAGCTATAAAAGCATATGACCCCGTGACCTATCAGCCTATCGGCATTTTCTGATCACCGATTTATAGTCTGTTTCAGGCATTCAAAAAACTTATCGGCGCATGCCGCTTAGTGAAGTGCATGTACCTATATTACGATAGGTATTTGAAAGACGTAGCAAAGATACCGGGTGATTAATCGGCTCACAAATTTGAGTTCGGTCTTTTAGTGACAGTTTTCCTGCTAGTCAAAGGCATTTGATTATCACATTAATAGTACGGCGAGTGTGGCTCAAGCCCTATTTGAACAGAAAAAACGGGGAGGGGAAACGTGTGCGCCGCAAAATTCAAATATTCTGGCGAGTTGGCGATAGAAAAATGTTTTTTAAAAATAAATTCCATTTTATCATCATTGTTTACTCCGTAGCTTTATAATTTTATTATTAATTTTAAAGCGCGATTTGACTGAGCTGACCGGCATCACACACAAGAGAGGTAAACATGACGTCACAACGGACGTGGCGAGGCGTTGGTTTTTTAAACTAATGAAAAATGCTGCGCTAACTTTAACGAGCGATTGAATCGGTTCTCATATTTAGACCGGTGAACTACGAGTCCTCAAAATAAAATATTAAAAAAGACAATTAACCATCACTGTTAGCCGGTCCTAAAAAACGAGCGGTCTTAACAACCTTAGTATAAACTCCACTTCAATTTCAAGCATTCAATGTGGCGAAATATTTTGTAACAGCTGAGCGCCGCGGGCCGCGACTACGTCATACCGTCGTTTAAACCAAAGAGCGTTAGGTAACCAAGTGGTAACCGACCAGCCAATCAGAGATGGCGCAATGTCCCTAAAAGTATTCATAGATAGACTAGGTCAGCACAGGGCTGCTGGCTTGACGCAATTTGATGGTCGTCTGCCGTGCTCGGTAAGGTGACGGGCTGGCGGCAAGGCGCTTGGGCAGTATAGTTGCTTATTATTTCTGTTACAACGTCATTGGTGATTGCGGTTAAGATTTAAGATGACGTCACGAATAATAATTACTCATCCCCGCACTATCATGTATGGGATTGGGCCGATTGGCCACTATTAGCGGTGCTGACTCAAGCCTCTGGTATGTTCGGAATATTAAACATTAAACAAGCTCAACGCTCGCGAAACAATCGATAAATGTATCGTGATCGTGTGGAATTCGGGAAAGAGAATTACTTTTATTTCAGATTATGCTACGGTGAGTCACAAAATCTGGCAAATTCCGAAATCCGGTATATTCCGGATTACGGTTGTTCCGGATACATGTAAATACGGCGGAATCGAATTTCACAGGATAGTGCAAAATCCGGCGGAACCGGATTCCGGCACACCCCTAGTATTGAGCATTCACTATTTAATGGGCCGTCTATAAAGTATGTCACGCTCCAGGGAAGGGGGGAGGCGGGGTGTAAGAAAGTGTGACAGTTTGTGGGAGGGGGGTCCAGACATGTGTGATGTCACAAATTTATTTATTTTGTTATTAATTTTTTTAAATTAATCATTTTTTATAGCCAAATTTAAATATCTTAAATTTTTTTATTTTTATTTTGTGAAACATTTGAATTAGTTTTAGGTCAAAATAGCATGAAGTGCATATCTCCTGGGTGTGTTGTTCATAAATCTGAATTAGATGCAGTAGGGCTGATAAAGAAGGATCAGGAATGGTTTAACTATCATGTCTGCACTAGCCAATTTTTCACTCAAATTGTGAAATATCAGGACATAAAATGTTGCAACAAAGCTTGAACGTCATATTTCAACGTTTTACCTTTTCTCCTCTAATCCCAATCAACCAAACAACTGGTGGACTTAAAGCTTCAGAAAGAGCAGATGCAGATTCTAATAAATGTCATTCCTTGTTTGTGGCACTAACTCTCAAATTTAATGACATTATGCCAAGATCAACAGGAGTTTTCAAAGTACAACCATGTGATCTTTATTGTCCACCTTTGAAGACCAGCTTAATTGATCGAATTTGCAAAGTATGTCACTTATATTTTGCCTTACAAACAATCTGAAGAAACATGCAGGACAACACAGAGCTCGGGCTCAGGAGAATGTGCACACCCAAACTGTTCAAAAATCAACTCAGATAAAACACATGCATCCTATGAGAATCACTTCTAGAAGACAAAGAGAACCCGTAGCAGCTATTGCCAGATGAGAGAATGCACATACTAGGTACTTTGGTATGTCAAGGGAGAAAACTACGTTTTTTGTATCGGAAATATAATTAGGAGGTGGAGATCCATGTTTTTAATTTTTCGAGGAGGGTGTAAAACCATTAATAAATAGGCACTTTAGAAACATATTTGAGCTCCTTTTCCCGTCTAAAGCTTTGGCCTACATTTTAATAGGTTTCTTTTGTATTTTCAATCGATCAGTATCTTGGAATAAAAAAATCAAATATTGCAACTCAAATTTTTTTTGTTTAAATGAGGGGGTCCATCAACCATATTAAAAGTCCATTTGCACCATCTATTGATGATCTACATCTGTGCCAAATTTCATTGACCTAGGACGTGTCAACTCCGCCGTAGCCGGTCCCAAGCCCGGGTGAGAGAGGAGGGTTGTTGTGCGAAGGGCTAGCAACCCTTCCCATAAAAAAAGCCTTGCTACAAAAACACGAGCAAAGATAAAAATAGGAAACTCTGACCTTGGAGATGATGGATCTCTTAACAGAGAGCTAGTGAAGCTGGGTGGCCAAAGCCAGTCGGAAACCACCCAGCAGACTACCATCCTCTCCACTAGGACCACCACCAGCTTAGGAACATGGAACATAAGGACCATGTTCGAAGCTGGTAAAACTGCCCAAGTTGCTGCCAAAATGTGAAGGTACAAACTAGCCATCCTAGGGATAAGCGAATTCCAATGGACTGGCTCAGGCCAGATGAAGCTCAGCACAGGAGAACGGCTATTATATAAGGTTGTTAAGACCGCTCGTTTTTGAGGACCGGCTAACCGTTCAAAAAAAGACTGGTTAACCGCTCGTCCTTTTATCCCTTATGTTTTGAGAACTAACAAGAGAATGTTGTCGCCTGGCGTCGTCTGATGGCATCAAAGCCCGCTTCCCCCGCTTGCATTCAGCTCTTTCCGCATTGTCCGCAATTCAACGCAATTTTTAAAAGAAAATTCCAAAGAATTCATTAAACAGTGATGGTTAATTGTCTTTTTTTATATTTTATTTTGAGGACTCGTAGTTCACCGGTCTAAATAAGAGGACCGGTTCAATCGTTCGTTAAAGTTAGCGAGGTATTTTTCATTAGTCTCAATAACCAACGCCTCGCCCCGTCCGTTGTGACATCATGTTTACCGCTCTTGTGTGTGATGCCGGTCAACTCGCGTATTAAAATTATTAATAATAATAAAATTATAAAGCTATGGAGTAAACGATGATAAATTGGAATTTATTTTAAAAAACCATATTACCTCGTCAACTCGCCAGAATAAATGAATTTTGCGGCGCACACGTTCCCCCTCCCCGTTTTTTCTGTTCAAATAGAGCTACACTCGCCGTACTATTAATGTGGTAATCAAATGCCTTTAACCAGCAGGAAAACTGTCACTAAAAGACCGAACTCGAATTTGTGGGTCGCCTGGTATTTTTTCTACGTCTTTCAAATACCTCTCGTAATATAGGTACATGTTCTTCACTAAGCTGCGTGCGCCGATAAGTTTTTTGAATGCCTGAAACAGACTATAAACCGGTGATCAGGAAATGCCGATGACAGGTCACGGGGTCATATGCTTTTATAGCTTTCTTTGTCTTTAAAAGAAACAGACTATAATTAATATAAAATAGAATCAGCCTAGGCCTTGACCGTTGTTGACATCAAACACGCACTGTGTTAGCTCTCGTACAGTCACAGTGCCTCGACAACTAAGCAAATTAAAATAAAAATCATTCCTTAGCAGTAGCTAGTACTATGAGATGTGAACTTCAGTGAAGCAATGCTAGAACGCGTCATGTACATACGCTTACAGCAAGGAGACTGAAGGCTTGAATGCCAACCTACTTGTCAGCAGGATCGTGGTATCACTTTTACTCACTGTGACAAAGCGAGAGGGAGAGGCACGTTACGGCTTGTGTTGTTTTTTTTCACTACACTACCACTAGTTTTTTTTTTCTTTTTGGTTATGCGGTCGTTCAGTCCTGAATAAAGATGACCGGTCCTGATCTGAGGACCGGCTAACCGGTTAACCGTTAACAGCACAGATGGAGATGGATTGGCCACACCCTCAGAAAGCCTACATCCAGCATTGTGAGACCAGCCCTCACTTGGAACCCCCCCCCCCCCCGCGCAAGAGAAAAAGAGGTCGACCCAAAATGACCTGGAGACAGACTCCAAAAAGAGTGGGCACAGCTGGGGACAGCTAGAGAGATTGGCACAGGACCGGGATGCCTGGAGAGTCTTTGTTCGTGGCCTATGCCCCAGATGGGACCACAGGCAATGATGATGATGATGACGTGTCGTCCATTACTTTTTTTCATTTTGAGTGTTATGACACTTCTTAACATAACTGCCCCTTTTTACCACATTTTTATTAGGTCGCTTTCTTGTCTGGATGTTTGTCCGGGGCAAAAATTGAATTCCTTTTTTGAACCACTTCTGATCATCCAATTTTGATGAAATTTTGCATGCATACTTGATTCACATGACAATTTAATATTTCATTAATTATAGTACTCAATTCTACTTAATTAATTAATTATACTAAAAATAAAGATGTATGACGTCATTAACATGAAAATTTCAAGGGAAGTAACATAACCAGGGAATTTTCATTTTTTTAGTTATTCTTAGTTTGCTTTCTTTGCATACTTGATTCACATGACAATTTAATATTTCAATGTTTAATATTTAAATGTGATCTAAATATAATAGCTTAGATTAATAATATATATATATATAAGCTTTTTAAAACACCACGTTTTTCATTTGAACTAAAAAGTATAAAATAAAAATATTTTTAAAAAAGTTTTAAAGATACCACGTTTTGTGAACTAAAAAGAAGAAAATAACTGTTTTGTTGGATGCACATTGTGGACATTTTGTACATACACACTCTTACACACCAAAATATTTTCGAACTAAAAACGTTGGGCGCATTCGGCTGAAATTTGGTCTATTAATGCTATTACATTAAACTTTTCAGTTTCAAATTCCTCCACAGTCTATATATGATACTTCATTTAATGGTCTATTAATGCTATTACATTAAACTTTTCAGTTTCAAATTCCTCCACAGTCTATATATGATACTTCATTTAATTTCACAGGGCCATTCAGCCGATTTCTTTATATAACTTATAAGCCGAATGCGCCCCACGTTTTTAGTTCGAAAATATTTTGGTGTGTAAGAGTGTGTATGTACAAAATGTCCACAATGTGCATCCAACAAAACAGTTATTTTCTTCTTTTTAGTTCACAAAACGTGGTATCTTTAAAACTTTTTAAAAAATATTTTTATTAATGGGGGAAGTCCCTGATGCTTATCAAATGTTCAACTATTTTGCCTTTCAACATTGAAATATATGATAATTGAAGTTTTAAGTTGATCTAATATGGAATTAATTCAATAATTTACTTAATTTAGACAACTAAACACTATAGAGTTGATATTGTAAAATACCATAATGTACCGTGTGCGGACTAGTTGTCCCTGGCAACCATTACTATTCATTCAATCTCATTGTGACTCATACTCACTACTACTATGTCTTCAATAATTTCATTCATTAGTTGTGGCCGTATTCAAAATCTTGTTAAACATTGATCAGGGTTAAGTTTATTAGTCATAAGCCAAAGTTGAAGGTTCAAAAGGAGTTCCTAATATTATTTTTTCATTTTCATAGAGGACAGTTCACTTCAACTATGTAGGTCATGATGCGTGATCTCAAACTTGTAAACACAACAGATTATGACAGATACTTTGTTAAATTTAAAGATAAATGTTTTAAAAATAATGATTTAATAATAAATAATACTTTAAAAACAAAATAAATAAAGAATTATTTTATTTATAGTATTGATCCTGAAAATAAAATCATGATAAAAGTGAGAGATAAAGCGCGTGACTAGGTACTTTGACAGAAAATTTAAATGTAGTCCAATAGGCTTAAATAAAATATCATTTTAAAGGGCTTGCTAAGACCTTTTCAAAAACACTTGTTTTGTCTTTCTATCTTTTATAGAAGTGGAGTTATGAATTTTTTTGTCGATTTTTTTGGCCCCTTATATAACCTATATAATTTATTAAAAAACTTGTGACCCCAATTTCAAAATTCTGTACTATTTCCCTCATAACTTTTTTAATATTAGAGATATGGTTATCAAATTTTCAGGAGACATTCACAATCCAATTTGCAAAACAATGATCAAGGAATTTTTTAAGTATATCCACATTTTTGTTTTTGTAAAAATATATTTGAAAGCTTGTTGAAGAAAATCATAGCGAAAATAATTATTTTTATATATAATATATAGATAGATAAATACAAATCAGTAAAAACAGTTGCATGCCAAATGTATTTTAATTAGTTATATTGAAAATTTTAATCAATAACTGTGATTATATGTTTGAATGGTAAGTATTTGACTTTTAAAATAAAA
>MUZC01004402.1:341609-364856 GCA_002072015.1 Radix auricularia | reverse complement strand
AGTCAAATACTTACCATTCAAACATTTAATCATAGTTATTGATTTAAATTTACAATATACTTAATTAAAATACATTTGGCATGCATCAGTTAGTACTGATTTGTATTTATCTATGAATATATTATATATAAAAATAATAATTTTCGCTATGATTTTCTTCAACAAGCTTTCATATTTATTTTTACAAAATTCAAAATCCTGATATAATTAAAAAATTCCTTAATCATTGTTTTGTAAATTGGATTGTGAATGTCTCCTAAAAATTTGATAACCATATCTCTAAAATTAAAAAAGTTGTGATGGAAAAAGTACAGATTTTGAAATTTGGGTCACAAGTTTTAAAATAAATTATATAGGTTATATAAGGGGCAAAAAAAATTCACAAAAAAAATCATAACTCCACTTCTACAAAAGATAGAAAGACAAAACAAATGTTTTTGAAAAGGTCTTAGCAAGCCCTTTAAAATGATATATTAGTTAAGCATATTGGACTACAATTAAATTTTCTGTCAAAGTACCTAGCTTTGGGGACTGGGAAAAATTGAACCACTTTGTAAATTCATAACTTTAAAACTACAAATCCTAAAAATATAATCTTGGTGTTAAAATTTATTTAAAAATAAGCTCTATTTAAGTATCATTAACTATGCTATTAGTTATTTGTTTTGTATAAGTATAAGTACTATAAGCGGTATTTTTTTTTACCAAAGCCAAAGTGTTGAGTGGCATCCCCCAAGATTTTGTCAAAAAGGTCGGCTCTAGCACGAGTATATACGGTACTTAAGCTAAATACACTAACTTTTACCATTACCAGTGAAAGTGAGTAACCAGGATCAGGTTTTGCTATTTTTTATAACTAACTAGAACTAAAACTTAAAACTAGAGACTTGGCCGAACTTGGCCTTGGTTGTGCTGGTCTGGTGCGGCGTTGAATTAATTGCTTACCATCCTTCATCGCAACAACACTGCGTGCTGAAATAGTATCAGTTGCTAAGAGTACAAAATCTTTTCCTTGAATTCCAATAAGACATTCCATCTTCGGTTACAGGTATTTAGTTTAAGTGTGAACAGTGTTATTCTTTCGATTAAAAAATTCACAAGTCACTGTTCTTCGTCGCTACTTCAAGTTTTGCATGATCATTTATTGACTTTAAAAACAGTCAACCTTCTAATGAATCTATTATTAAAATCTTTCTTAGGTTGAAAAATAATATCTTTAAAAATCTTATTAACGATGAAAACGATGTCGGAAGTAAATTTTAATTAATATACAAATATATTCATTATTTAATAGATACATTTTAAATATTATAATTTGTGTTATTTTGTAAAAAGTTAACGGAAATCGCTCAAACCGCCGCAATTTTAAATTCCTTATCGTACATGACGAACAGATAGACCGTCGGTTGGAAGGAAGCGGGCCGACTACACAAAAGCAATAAATTGACTGTTGCTAGGCCGGATTATTTCTTTTTCTGTAATTGATATTATGGCTTTTATTTGTTTAGTATATGATAGGTTCATTTTAATTATAATTTAATTTATCTCCTTTTCAGAATTCTGTCTACCGTAAGTGTCGGCATAGGCCTAATTATTAAAATTTGCACTGAATTGAGTGAGTTTCAGACTTGACTTGACTTAACCGAGAATGAGTCATGATTCATACATTTTGGATTAGTTGAGTTAATGCAAATAGTTATGGTATAGGCATGGGTTGTGAAATAAACATTTTTAATGAGATTTCTTTGAAAATTGACTCAGTGAACTTAAAATGAATTTTACAAGTCAAGGGACTGACTGAAGGCAGGGATGGGTCATGAATTCTAATGTCTAATGATTTAATGTAATCATTATCTGCCCTTTTATTTTTTCCCCCCAGTCAGAACACAATCAATGTGATGTATACTTTATTACTATAATGTATTACTTTATACTAATTACTGGACATACCAGAAAGTTAACAATGTCAAATTCGATTTGAATCTATTTTGTAATCTTAATCATATGTCATATTATCATATTAAAATTTAGATGACATATTTTTGACAATTTTTGAGTAGGCTATATTATTTCACTGGCATAGATGTGGTATTAATAATTAAGTCTCACACTCGCAATATTGACTAGAACTAGAACAATTTGAAAATTATAAATCAGTTAAGTGACTAAGTCTAAGTCTAGGCAATTCCTTGCACAAATTATTAGTCTTAGTTCTTTTGTTGTAACATTGCTATTGGCATTGGTCATTTCTGTCACTTGATCTGGAAAGCCTTTCTCTATAGTCTACAGATACAACAGTCTACAGTCATTCAGAAGTTCTTTATGCCAGATGTTTTTGAGTCATTCTAATTATTCCCCAATTCTAATTCTATTAGTTTTTATTTTATACCTCAGACTGAAATGTTCTAGTTGCTCATTAAAGCTAGCGATTGTCTCCCTTTTTTAATACTCCAGGACATCTATTTTGATGAATTGTCATCTTGGTATGTTACATTGAGTGCTTTAAGCATTGATTTCATTGAACGTTTAAAGCATCACAAGGTTTTCTGTTAACTGATGTTTCTTTGTCTCTAGGGTTGTCCTCCTTTGGGAACCCCTTTTAATTATTCAAAAAGGCTGTTGATTATATATAACATTTAAATAATTATTGATTGACTTTACAAGTGTCTACCTATCCAGTGACCAAACCTATAAGTATAAGCGGGTGCTAAATCCCTGGTACAGGTGGGCATATCATGTGATCACCGCACAAGATTGCTGCATATATTACAATATAGGAGCAATAAACTCTTTTCTCAACTGTATAGTTCTGTTGGTTAGAGCGCCTGGCTGGAAAACATGAGGTTGATTGTATGTTTGTTAACGGTTGATGAGGACCGGTCCCGTTTAATCAGGACAGCTTAACTGCAAATTCAATAAGCCCGAATAAGCCTATTAACTGACTTCGTTTTTGTTGTGTTATGGTTAAGATGCAGGGCAACATACAAGACTAATAACGCAAGCGACAGCGACTTCAAATCACTTTCTCCGTATTTTGGTTTATAAATAATATACACATCATTATTCACTATTAATTGACTTCGGCTACGACTAAAGAATGATGTTATTAAATTTTAATTTGCTTAGTTGTCTAGGCATTGTACGAGAGCTAGTATTTGATGTGAACAACAGCAAAGGTCGCCGACTGTTACTATTTATAATACGTGACAATCAGTTCAATGAAAAGAATTCATCAAGAAAAAAAATTTGATAAAACTTATCTGTAAAAAAAATTATTATAAACAAAGAATTTCCACTACAAACACAAAATACTGTACCATAAAAAATTCAAAATCGCAATGAATGGCAATGTTAGTAGTCCATGACCACGTGCTCACAAAATAGACATTTTTTTTTAGTCTTAGGCAACAAGGTAATTATTGTCTGATTATTATAAAGACAAGGAAAGCTATGAAGCAATGAAATTTTGCTGGCAGACTCCTGCCGATAATAAAAATCAGGTATCAAAGTTGCAGATAAATCAATTGTAAATTGGATTGTGAATGTCTCCTGAAAATTTGATACCCATATCTCTAAAATTAAAAAAGTTGTGAGGAAAAGTGTACAGAAATTTAAAAATATGGGTCACAAGTTTTTTTTAGTAAATTATATAGGCTATATAAGGGGCAACAAAAATTGACAAAATAATTCATAACCCCACTTCTATAAAAGATAGAAAGACAAAACAAGTGTTTTTGAAAATGTCTTAGCAAGCCCTTTAAAATCATATATTATTTAAGCCTATTGGACTATATTTAAATTTTCTGTCAAAGTACCTACCCTTAGTTGATTGTTACAATCCCTCTGGAGGTGCCCCAACTCACCTCTCTCCCATATCTGAAAGGGTCGGGGGGGGGTTGTTATATGTTAATGACTGTTAAGAGAGACGTAAAAATATTCACTTTAATTTATCATTTAACAATGATTTTGTTGTAATGAAAATAAAGTTTTATTTTAAAAAATTTAATTTTTTTTTTTTTACAAAACCTCATTCAAAGTCACTAAAATTTAGATTTTTATCTAAAATGTAATAAAGTAGTGTTTTTTAGAAACTATATTCATTTTTGCACCAAATAGAAACAATGTCACTTCAAATAAGCAAATAAATATAATATTAGAGCTCATTATCCATGGTCACAAAATTATACAAAAAATTGAACTGTTTACAATGGAACTTGAAGCTATACATATTGCAACTAGAAATTGTTTTAAATTATATCTAAAACTGCACTTAGTTTTAGTGAAAAGTTTAGCAGCTTTCAAATTACATTACATATAGTCAATATTTTTATTTGTAGTATAAATATTCATCAAGATTTGAGACATGGGTGGGACATGATGTTTATCAACAGATGACTTGTCAACTTATTTTTTTTATCAACTACTACTACTAGCACTAAGACTAAGCGTATGTTTCATCTGCAATTTAAAATTAATATCTCAATAATCATTAAAAAAAACTATACCTTGTTTATCATCGTAGTATTTAGAATAATATTAGATCAATAACCAGATGAGCTAGTTGAATATCCATGTTTGTAAACAAACGTGAAAATGAAAACAAGCCTTTCAAACGCTTCTTTCGTGGTAACAACACGCTCAAACAATCGATTTCCGACTTTTTAATTCAAGGGAAATCATTCTAGAATACATTAAAACTAAATTTAGTTAAATAGCTACGTAAAGAAACGAAACTATTCCCTTTTAATAAATCAACGCTGCCATTGTTGATCCGGCAGAAACGTCCCTTTGAAATCAACGATGGGAGCGTTGTTCTGGAGTAAAAGAGTTAATTCACTGAGTTGACAGGCATTCTGTAAGAGAGCTTAACACTAGCGTTGGTGATGACAAAGTACCTTTGATCACACCAACTGGGGGATGGGAATCTAGCTAAATTTGTTATATTCTCAAATGGGTTAAACTGTCCTTTTTTTTAGCAGTTATGCTGTCTTCATAAATGAGCAGTCTTCAGTTGTTTATTTATTTCATGTTCAAATAGATAAAAAGCAGTAAAATAACTCTGAATAATTTATAGGTCTTGTATCTTGCCTTCAAATGTTATACTTTTAAAAACTGGAAAATATTGGTTTTATTACAAAGTGTATTCATTTTAAATATAATGAAATTTAAATATGTACATTATTTTTATTTTTTTTAAGTTAAAAGGGATTTGACATGGTGCTCCTTTCAATATGGTCACAATTATCAATTACCTATTTGCAAGGAGTTTTAATTACATTTAGTTACAATGATTGATGCTAATTTTACTTTGGGAAAATATGTTATGCTTTAATAATTTGTGTTTCAGTTATCTTCAAAACAGCTGAATAACCATGGCGGCTGTGAATGTACACAGCACAAATGCTTCAGAAAATAATCTCAGTCGACATGATATGATAGCTTGGATCAATGACACTCTATCAACTAGTTACACAAAAATAGAAGAACTTTGTTCAGGTTAAGTTTTACCTATTTTATAGGGAAAAAAAGAGAAAGCTCTGACTCAATAGAGATGGCAATGCTGCCTCTATAATAAATTGATTTTTTTTTTGTTTAAATATTACAAGTTAAATTTTAACAAAATTTGGTTTAATGTTTTTGTTTACATTAATATCAGGTATTTGCTGAAACACTAGAGATATTCAGTATTTTATTCTGTTAATAAAAAATGAGAGACATTTTCATTTGGTTTCATATAATAAATATTAATTTGATTAGTATTACATGACAAAACAAGGCTAAATTTAAAATTTGGTTTATAACTTTTTTTTTTTTTTAATTTATTTTTTTTGTAGGTGCAGCATATTGCCAATTTATGGACTTACTTTTTCCAGGTAATTTTTTAATCAATAAGCAAGTTTTGATTATTACGCACATTTCTTAAACTTCCTACCAGTTGCTAAGATATATATGTGACAACTTAACCTTTTCATAATACAGTCGAAACCGCTTAAGTCGACGGCGCTGGGGTATGAAAAATGGCATCGACATAACCCATGATCGAGTAAAAGCGAAAACCAATATGGCGGCAAAATATTAACATGCGCTTGAAATTTCTTTATGTACGTGTTGTGAGTTAATTAGTGATGGGACGATTAATCAGAATCGTATCGGAATATCGGGACCCTATTTCTTCACTCTTTCTTAAGGTTGTTAAGACCGTTCGTTTTTAAAGACCGTTAAAGTTTAAATATTACGCCGTTTTGCGGTGATTCCCAGATTGAGCGATACTGTGCCTTCGAAGCCACTTGCTTGATTTTCCTTACAAGCTACACAAATAAGTAACCTACACATCCCCTCATTGTCCCCGAACCATTCTCTTCCTAATCATCTTCTTTGGGTCCGTCACCTCAGCTTACAATGGTCTATCGTGACCTATAATATGACTCATGACAAAGCGAACTCTTCTCTATATAAACGTACACAAATAAATTAGGTACTCCTTTTGAACCTTCAACTTAGAACATATTTTAATTAATTCTAACCAATAGTTAAATGGCTTTTGCACACGGCCACTTCTTATGAATGAAACAATGAGAACAAAGCAGTAGTACAGTACATGTAATACATGTAGTCAAAATGAGGTTGAAGGATGAATGGTTGCCAATGACAACAAGTCTGCACACGATACATTTTATTATTCCATACAATCCCCTCAGCTTACAATGGACTTAGAATTCCTTCGGTAACTTGATGCTAATAGGAATAACCAACAACAATGGTGTGGGAGATTGAGAGTGGGGGTGGGTAAACTGTCTGTAGTCTGTTATATTATATATTTTAAAATCTGGGGAGCCTTGTTTACAGTAAGCAGCCTATGATTTTGGTATCGTCCCATCACAAGAGACGTGAACTGTTATTGAACGATCAATTTTATTGGTTAGCTAGCATAAACGTAACCAATCGTAAAACTTTTTATAAGACGCGCGCGAAAATACGGAAGTGAGAGTGTGAGGGGCAACGATAAGTAACATTTTCAAAAGCTGGCGATTTAAGTTAGCAACACAGGTCTCAACACAAGTGGGCTCTGACGTCACCAGCACACATCGATAGGCTGATACTTTTTCGTGACCTTGATGGCTATAAAATAACTAAGAATTTCAAAAGCCGGCGATTGCTATAGTACCAGAATTGGTCATGGGGATCGAGATAACCAATGTTAAGTGGCAAATTTGACCCTTTTTTGTGCTCGTGTTATGAGGTTTCAGCGACTTAAAAAAATCGAATTAAACGACGAGAAAATGCTAAGACAAAGAGAGACTTTGGCGGTTCCAATAAAAAAACGTCGACATAATAGGGTGGTCGAGCTAACCGAGCTCGAGGTAAGTGGGTTCGACTGTAGTTGGTTTTTAATTAACTTAATTTATTAATAATAATTTTTAAAAAATATTTGCACATACAATTAATTTATATTGCCATTTTCTGAATTTGGTTGAAGCTCCAATTTAAATACTGTTTGTGCCATTTTTATGTTAGAATAATAGGGAATTTTCTTAGTTTGGTTCTGTAAAACAAAGAAAATACTTGGAATGTAAAAAATTACTAAATTAATGTAACAGAAAAGTAAAACCGTGAACTTCTGCAAATAATGACTTTTTTAAATGTATTTAGGTTTTATACCTCTGCACACCATAAAAATTTGCCAGTGCAAGATTTAATATGAGAAACTAGGAATTGTTCATATGTTCTATGTGTAATCATAAGAGAATAATTTCAGGGGTACTTACTTATGTTTTAGGAAATTTAATTAAAAAGTAGTTGCAGCATCTTGACTTCAAAGTATTGATTTAAATTTTCTTGTTTTGGGATTTAAGCTAGAAAACTTAAGTACCATATATACTCGTTCTAAAGCAGACTATTTTTTGACAAAATCTAGGAGAAAAATTTGGCTTACAAGCGGGTCATAGGTAATCTCTGCATGTAAATTGAATATCAGTGGTTTTATTTTAGATCATCAAGGTCCTTTTCTACATTCTACAAGATTCGACTGCTCTACCAGAAGCTAAAAAATATCTCGACTTATTCTATTTATTTTTGTGTATGTTTTAATATATTGTTTTCAATTTTAATGTATGCACTTTTGCCACTGTTTACCAAAGAATGTCAGCTGTTCTATTATTTTTTGGGTTGGCTTACGAGCGGGTTTCACATTTTTATACTATTTCCTGGGGGGGGGGGGGGGTCTGCTTATAAATGAACTACAGAACGAGTATATGCGGTACACTGTCTTACTAAGAAAAATTATTTCTTACTTAATATTTATGTATAATAGGGATGTTGTTTTCTACACTGATAAAAAAATCAGTACTAATCCAAAAAACATCAAATTAAAAAGGGTCTTTGTCAAAAATATTACAAATGTGTCTAAAATCCTATTCAGCTATTATAGATATTGAAGTGAAGACTCTTAATTTTCAAATAATTCAAATAAGACTGCCAAAAGGTAAAAATGGATCAATTCTTACAACCTTAACTTTAATTTTTGCAGATTTGCAGACCTTACCTATTGCTTTTTACAAATTTTCATCGTGACAAGTTTATGGTAATAACATTTGGATATTTTCAGGAAGTTTAAGTTTGAAAAAGGTGAAATTCAACACAAAATTAGAGCATGAGTACATCCAGAATTTCAAGGTCCTTCAGGTGAACTTTAAAAAACTGGGGGTGGACAAGGTGAGAGAGCCACTGGCTGCAATGCTGAAAATACTGCTACTTCCGTCAACCATCCCACCCCTATCATCAACATAATGGGAATACTCTATCTATGCATCTTTTTTTCTATACTAAACTATTCAGCTCATTTTTTTTAAATCATTCAAAAATAGCATTGCATCCAGTTATTCAATCTTGTTGCTTTGAGAAAACTTGTTTATTTTTCTTTAATTTTTGTTAATAAATGAGCTGGAAAGTTTTGTTTAAAAAATCTGTACCTGTAATTTTTAGACCAATGTTGATTAAGTTAACTGGAACATATTGCATAACTAAAGATTCAGGAACTTTAATTTTCTTTTTAATACCTTTTTCAACTCAAGTTGTAAACTTTTTCAACAATGGCTTAAAAACTTTTTGGCATTTACTGTTGCCTAACTTCATGCATGTGTATGGGAGCATTTTCAACTAACATTCTTACATAATCTTACTACTTTCATGTTATTTAAAGCTAAATACTGATGGCTTAGAAAGTTAATTGCTTATTTGCAGGTAGTGTACACTTAAGACAGGGTTGAAGAAATGTTTTATGCTTTCAGTAGTAAATTTGTGTGATCTGCACCGATGCTGATTATCAGATTGCATATGATCACACCCAATAGGTATTGCATGCTTCTATCGTGACTTGTGTAGATTCATTTAGAAGTTTTTAAGCATTGTGAAATGCTCCCAATAACATCACTTAAATTAATCCACTGATTACACTATAATTGCTGTAAATGCTTGAAAAAGCATACAGAGTGTTGGTAAGTCACTATTCTTTTCTACCTTATGGTTTTGGTAAATGTTATTTCATTTTGTTGTGTTTAATCTTCTTAATAAATTAACATTAAATACTTTTTTTCAGACCTAATAGTTCGTTTTGTTTTACAGCTGTCATCAATTTGATATCGTTTAGATATCGCAAGCAAAGCTGAAAGTGAATGACTCTTCTTCACTTATTCATCACTCTACATTGTGTGATTTTTAAGTAAAATGTATCAGTATTTTGAAACTCTCTTGTCTTCCAGGTAGCGTGGTACTTAAAAAAGTAAAATTCAATACAAAATTAGAACACGAGTACATACAAAATTTCAAGCAACTGCAAGCCTGTTTCCAGAAATTAGGAGTGGATAAGGTGAGTCTGTGGCAATTCTCAGCAGGGCCTTAGCCAGGGTCTGAATAATTTATTTCTGTTTGCAACACAGTGATAGATTTTTTATTTAAAAAAAAAGAGTAAATATTAAAATAATTTATTTTAAGGAGGTGGGAATCTTCTAATCATGCAGCCCCTGGCTAAGGTCTTCGTTTTGGCCAAAGACTTTCACTGTGCTCACTCTTTGTGTGATTATTTTATACTAGTACAATGAGTGTTTTATAGACTTTTTATAGTGTTTTTGTGAGGCTATTTTATAATAATTTATATTATACTCGCATATATTCAAAGTAATATGAAGGAAAGATAATGATCAAAATCAAACCATGTATGCAGCTTTTTCTGATATTGGCTGTAGAGCTCTTGATTTTTATTGTTTTCCATACCTTAATGTACTGTTCATAGTTCTAGATGAAAAAACATGAACATCATATTAATTAAATAGATATATTAATAAAAAGCATGTTTTTTCTAATGAATACTTAATGTTTACATTTGTTAATAGCAAGTTGCAATATGGCTAGATAAAAGAGCTTTGTAATATTACTTACACAAGCAATGTATACTTGCTTTTTAAGTGCACATATGTTTATTAAAGCTTTGCTTACACATTGAAATTGGCTTTTTTGTAACTTATTTCTGATACAGCTGTGTTTTGCATTTTCATTTAGTCTCCTTAATAAGCCATATAGCTTTCATTAGATTCATATTTTAGACTTGGTGGCATAAGTAATTGAGTGCAACTGTCTTCCTGTTCTCAATGTACTTGTAGTCATTGAAAATAAGATTGCTACTAAGTTTTGTTCATTATGATGGTGATCTTGCTTTGTTTTGTAATTATAATTCGTTCATATATTTAACAGGTACGAAGCATCAAATTGATATATTTTAAAATTTGGAATCCAAAAATTGATAGTTTTTAAACATTTATCTCAATTTTTTAATTTTTTTTTTTTTTTTTGATGGGGGGAAGAAGGGTTACAATACTGAAAAGGAAAAAATTCAATTAGAGAGACCAATAATATTTAGAACAATAAGAGATAAAATGATTTTCTCTACAGATTAAAAGAGCTTGAGTTCTTTGCATAGAAATTTAGCTCTTGTTGTTTTTTTTTAAAAAGATGTATCTTTGATCTAGTTGAAAATATTACAGCTGATGCTTCCTTCCTGTCTGACATAAATTATAATGATATGCAGGGTATAAAAGGCTGGTCCATATTTGTTACATTTTATGGGCATTTGAGTTATGGTAGCTGAGATCTGGACTACTATCACTCCAGGCCATATTGTTGCTGGAAAGCTGAATTCTCACATTTGAAGTCTGCAGTTATTTTATTAAGTATTCTGGTTTAAAATAAAGTACTTGCAGCATTATAGATAATAGCCAATATTGTTTACTGGAAGCCATACAACAATGGTGTTTTGAACTATTACATTTTTTTAAAAAACCAGGAAAATTCCAATTAGTTTTTTTAAATCGTTTAAAGTAGATGTCTTTTGGATCATTAAGAGTGAATGAGTATGAACATGGGCAGTTTCAAGATCATACTGAAAGCTAAACCAATGTGTGGAAGGACGTTTTACAGAGTGCAAAAACTTAGAATAAATTGCTTACCGTGGCAAGATTCATGTTCATATACCATGTCTCGTTATGAAGTTCATTACTATGTGTACGGAACATTTTTATCCATGAGATTGCTTTCATCTCCCACCAACCAACTGAATACCAAAGCACACTGGTGTGAGATACAATTTCCAGTGAAACTGGTAGCTCTATCTAGTGTTTTTATTGGTGTGATTTATAAAAACATGTATATATTTTTATTACAATTTTAGATTACTTTTTGGAATTTCATATAAAGGTCCAGTTTCTTTATTCTCATTTTCATGCTAATTCTATAGATATCTTTTTACAGCAATTTATTTATTTTGTATGTGTTTCTGCATTTGAATTCTAGCTAGGATTTTTAAAAAATAACAAGAACTAATCAACTGACTTTTTCAAATTAATACTAATTTACTATTTACTAAAACTTCTAATTTTTGTGTGCATGATACTTACCCCAAATTTTAATTGGTATCTAAATTAAACAACTAATTTAAATTCCTTGTTGTTGTTTTTTTTTAAATATATAAAGACACAAATTAAGATTGCTTTCTTTTAAAATGTGACAAATATAATATAATTTATAAATTTTTATTGCAGAAATTTTTTGTTTTAAATTTTCTAAATCAATCCAATTTCATTATTAAAAACTGATTGACATTATGGTGATACAATCTGTAGTCTTTTGGATTCTTTTAAAATCCAAAACATGCTTGTTTGAACAGATAGTTCCAGTTGAAAGACTTGTGAAAGGAAAATTCCAGGACAACTTCGAGTTTGTACAGTGGTTCAAAAGATTTTTTGATGCAAATTATGGAGGCCAAGAGTATGATCCAGTTTCTGCAAGAGGTGGTGAACAGCTTGGTGCTGCTAAACAGGGTGCTTTAAACAAAGCTCCCACGGCTAAACCTTCAGTCTCAAAAACAAGCCAACCACCACCTCAAAGAAGTAGGTTATTGGTATTAATAATTAATAGTAATAGTAGTATTATGTTTTGTTAAAATGAATCTTCATTTAATCTTAATTACAAATTACAAAGTAAATTGGTCAAAACCATTATGCAACTTTTTTAAAAGGTTTATTCTTCATTAGTCCAAACTGTTTTATGTAAGTTTAAAGCTATTACTTCATATATAAGTTCAAAATATATGTTGTCTTTTGTGACAGTTGTTAAACAGCCCAACAAAAGTCCCGCAAGTAATCAGATCAGAAGGTCGCCAGGTGTGGCTAATAATGCTAGTGGTGACAATCATGTCATAGAAGAACTCAAAGGCCAGGTAATTTAACTTTTAGTGTTAGCTTTTTGACTGATTTTAATAATCAGTTTTTGATACTGTAGTATTAATTTCAGGTTAGCCCTTTTTTGTTGAATGCTGTAAAGAATTCCCTGTTTCAAAGCTGCCAGTTTTGGGATTGTTTTCTTCCATAGATAACAGTAAAAAAAAATAGAGATGCGCATAATTCATTTTATGGAAATGCAAAGTGGCGTATTAAATTCTCCTTAAAAATAATAGACCATCCATAACTATTATATTGTAAAGCAAAAATTATATTTTAATCGGACCACAGTGAGTTTCATGACGAGAGGTTTTATAGTTTTTTTTCTCCGTCACCAGTGGTGTAACTAGGATATTTGGCGCCCAGAGAAAAATTATTTAAACATTTTGAAATCCGCCCCCCCCCCCCTTTTTTTTTCCCCCCCAACCCTTTCTGTTTATTCAAATTTAACTATGATATAATGTTGTAAGCCTCATTTTTTGCGCTCCTGTTAACACTGCAACCAAGTCTTAGGAACAAATATTCCCTCAGCAGCAGGATCACAACAGTTACTTTTGTTTTAATATCATAAATATGAACTAAAAGAGTTCAGTTTTTCTGTGATTTTGGCAAATTGCAAAGATTTTGATTTAGAAAGCCTTTTAACAGATGGAAAAACATTTGATATACAATTATAAAGAAATATCAGGTGGATATTTAGGATCTATGGAAGATTTGAAATTCATTAAAAAAAATGAAATATGCTACAAACTGGAGCATTCTCTAGGAATTTTAGTAACTTCCTATTGAGAAAGTAATTTTCCAAAATAAAAATAGTTAAGAACTGTTTCGGAAACAACATCTCAAACAAAATTGCCAAACCTCGCTATATTAGCAGTTGGTTATTAACTCAGTAGCAGCTTAGATATTTCTAAATTTATTTCAGAGGTCTGTGAACTAAAAGTTTTGTTAGGGGGGGGGGACAAAATTTGAAAGTCCCCCAGGCCCCTATTGTCTGAATGTTTTTTACATTAAATAGTACACTACCTTCACATAAGGCAGGCCCCCAAAGAGCTTAGGGCCCCCAAACCACTACAAATCCTAGCTACGCCACTGAATTTCTGAGTAAAAATTCACGTTACCTTTTTTTTTTTTTTTTAATGAAGCATTTTTAGTAAAATCTAATGGGGTTTCTCATTTCTAAAACTGAAAAACATCATAGCTCAATGAGTAGTGTTCTATTTGTAGATTACATTTTAGTGGTACAATGTTTTGAAGCATAAATATAGATGAATCACTATGTTCTCAAAATTGTTAGCCTAGTTAAACTACTAAGCTGGTTTTCCTTTTTCAAGTGCAATATGCTGTTTTAAATTAACGAAGAATGAACAAACAGCAGATAAGATACATACTTCTCAATATACCTACATTTAGGTATTAACTCGTATCTTTTGTAAAATTTTTATGAAATATGTCCTTTAAAAAGATGAATATAGATATTATATAATGTTTCTACGACAAGGCCCATTACAAGTATTTGGTTTAATTTGTGTTAAGTTAAAGAGATGATTTTATTTGGATGTTTGCTAAAAATATTTAAATCCATATACAAAATTTTTAGAATACTTCTATTGTAATCACATAGGGGTGCAATTTTTCACTTTTGCATTGAGTGGTTCAAAGGCTTAGTCCGGCCCCGCTGGCAGAGAGTTTTGATGTCTGTGGTTTTTTTTTTAATTTTCCTTTCAACAAACAATATTGACTTTTAATTAATAAATTCACAGGATTTTTATATGCCTTAGTGTTCTAGTAATTGTCAAATGATTAATATCACTTAGTTTGTTAAATGATCCCTTTAATTTTTCTAACAGTATTCATGAAATTCGGATAGCAAATATTAATGACCCTAAACTTGGAGTGCTATTATTAAGAGAGAAGACCCAGTTTTATGGACAACTAATATTAATTATTTAATTAACATGTCCAAACAATTTTCTGCCAGTCAATAATCATTTCCAAATGTAAGTTTTGAAAGAACAGAAAATTTTATGGAACAGGTTCATGGTCCAATCTTTTGCTTTTAATATTTTTGTCCTTCATTTTTTTTTTTTTTTTGCAGTATGTTAGCAACCTTAACAACTTTAATTTTTTGTGTGTTTACTCTCCACTTTCAGATTGAACAGTTAAACATTGATAAAGAGGGTTTAGAGAAGGAGAGAGATTTTTACTTTAATAAATTGCGTGAAATTGAAGTGATCTGCCAAGACAATGACGGAATGACCCACATCAAAGAAATAATGGATGTTCTCTATGCAACTGAGGTTAGTTTTTGGAATCTTTTAATTTACTTCATTTTTACACAATGTGAATTCTACTGAGAGCCATCTACCTCAGTGCATTTCTTTATTTCACACTGATACTCTCCCAGCCAACCCCCACCATTTCTTCAATGTGAAAATAAGATTACAAGGTTTAAATCTTATAGAATTGAACCTTTGGATTTCTAACAAAGATTCAGTCAGCTGATATTTAAATAACAAGGGAACATCAAATGTGTATTTAAAAACAGTTTCCCATTGCTAATTTTTTTTTATCAATTCAATGAATATGATTAATTTATTAAAAATCCGTACTTAATATGCTTAGATGAGTTAAAAATAGGGGCTAACTTAGCAGCCAGACATGTTTCATTACGAGTGACTGATTCAAGGTGAAGTTAAAGTCAATTTAATTTAAATATTGTCTTTTAAATTTAGTGTTTTGTAAAGGGTGCATTTACAATTCTTCCATACTTGTAATTTGACCGCCTCAATTTAAAAATGAAGGTCTTCAGCTTTTTTGGTTGATGTAAAACACAAAAGGTGCATTCAACTGTTATGTTGCAATTTTAAAATTAATGTAAATTAAATCTTATATGTCAGCTTGATAGTCTATGGCATTTTCTGGTCAAATGTTAGACCGCTTTTACTCTGGTATTGGTATGAAATTTATATTGTCCTTTAATTTGTTTGCCTTTTATCAAATGTTGAGAGTCTTGTGACTGGTTATAATAGTTTCATTTTGTTCTCTCTGAAAGCTCATTTTACATACTCATTGGAGAGAAGGGGTGTTAGTAAAAGTATGTATGCTTGCAGCGTACATTTAAAGTATTAGATGGCCTTAATGATTAGCAATAAAATCCCCCCCAACTCCCCTTTTCAATATTTTGAAATACAAACTACTGTGCACTGAAAGCGCCTTTTACATTTCATCAAAACAGTTGAAGCTCTGGCGATTTCTATTTTGAGACATGGTTAATAATGTACAGCCTGAATGCCATGTCTAATTACAAACCTTTTTTCTTTTCTAGTCATCTGAGCACTGATTTGTTTTCTTGAAGAGAATATTTTTCAACTGATTTGATGTAAGAGGAGCCCTGGTGCAATAATAATTTTTTTTTTATATAAATGCTAAATTGCGTTTTATTCCCAGTAGCTTTGAATTTATATTATCAATACATTTTATTCCCGTTTCTGGTGTAGGTTAGTTTATTTTATTTAAAGTACATATTTTAACACTTTGGTTTCAAATTTAAATGATTAGTCTTGTGCTGCTATATGATTTATAACAAAAGTTTAATCAGTCATTTTTTCTTGTATTTCACAGGAAGGATTTGCCCCACCTGAAGATGATCCAGAATTAGAAGGAGAACAAGAAGAATACTAACAACTCTTAATCAATTTCCCAAGCTCTGTTTTTAAGAACTGCTTTCATTTCATCAGCATCATCATCTCACCCATGTATATAACAACTAATTTTATAGACTATTAAGATATATACAGCCTAAACCTTGTGGTGCAAATGATCAAAAACAAAATCCTATCTTCTGAGTGGATGAAACAGTTTTCAGCCTCACAATTGAATGTTACTTCTGCTTTTTAAAAAAAAGCATTTTTGACAATTCAATTTATGGTGACTTTTCTGGTGTGTAATGTCCAGTTTTATTTTCTGTACTTATAGTGTATAGTGAATTTTTAACTTGAATAATTTTTTCTCCTCCTAAATTGCAGTTGTTATTAATTAGATTTTTAATCACCACAAAGAGACAAGAGATACTGATGTAATTTTTATTGGGAGACATATTTAACAATTAATTTTAAATTATTCATAGCCAACAACCTAAAATCCCATCTTTTATCTCTTTTTTATAAAAGCAAAAGTCTGGTTGAATTAAAATTTATTCTCATGTCTTAAGCTTGCCATGATTTGAGGAAGGGTTGATAATATATTTGTCACTCTGTATAATTGCTTGTGTTAACATTTTGGCAATAATCCCATTTTTGTTACCACAACTGCAAATATTGCCCACATTTTTTCCTGAATAAAATATGGAATAATGCTTTTTTATGGGCTTATTTATTTTTACAATTTAATCTGAAGAAGAAAAAAATGCCGACCATTGTCACATTATATAAAGAAAATATTAATTAATTAATTAAAAGTGATTAGTAAACATTTAGTTGAATTTCGATACTTTCTATGAACAAAAATATTTTTGAAAAATTGTTTAAAATCGCATAAATGATGTTATCAGTGTGTAGAGAAAGATTAAAAATACAATGGTCTAATCCATTCAGAATTGTGTAATGACTTAACTGGTGTATATGTACTCTTTTGGTTGATTCTTGATAAGACTTACAGTTTTAGTTCAATCTCAAGATTTCTCCACAACAATTTTTAGTAATGGCTGTAAGCTTTTCCAATGGGTAACACTTTTGAATGAGCTTCTCATAAAAGATTTTAAAAAATAAAGGCAAGGCAGGTTTTTGTTGAGCATGTTTCTATGATTCTGCTTTGAGGTGTCTTTAACAAAAAAACTTCCATGTTTGAAGCTAAGCTTCTAAAGCTGTGATTAATTTGTCCAACCTATTGTTAAATTTTGTTTTTTTTCTGCTGCCCTGCCTTAAAATTGTTAGAAATTGATTGTATGAATTGACCTCACAACTACAGTCACGTGTATAGTTCATTACACTCTTCAAGCTATGGCCAAAGGCTTTAATTTTAAGTTAAGCCCGAAGTTAAATATATATTTTTTCTATTAATCGTGTAGTCTTTGCACCTGATTTTATAGAATAATTATTCCCTTTATGTTTACATCAATTGGATAAATCCATTTAACATCAATGCATCTTAAACAGTGATGTTTCTGTGAAATGGAATTTATCTCCAAAAGAAGTTTGATGAGAGTCCCAAAGAGAAATCATTACCGGTAATGCGAAACAATCATTAGTCACTTGAAAGAAATTTTTACTGTATAATTTTAAGTAGAATATTTTGTACAACTTTTAATTACTATTTTCTACTTCTAGTTTTATTTCAATTTTTTTTTTTTTTTTAATAATTTAAAACTTGTGTTTTCACTAACATGGTAAAGATATTTATTTGACTCTACATAGTTTTGACCTGACAACCAATGGCTTCTGGTAATTTCATTATGTATTAATAAACATCATTACCCATGAATTTGTTCACATTTCTTATTTTCCATGAGTGGTTTTTATTTAGTATTTTTTGGCTTGATCTTTTGAACTAAATTCATTAAGGAAATGTGCCATTCACAAGTTTGTCACACTTCACATTTAAAATAAAATTTTAAAAAATAACTAAAAACTATGTGTTATCAAAACAGTGTAAGACTTTATTTTCAACTCTTTATAGTTATGAACTAAAAGTGTAGAGATGCATTTAATTTATATCATTTTTTTTTAAAATTAAAAGCGATGAATCACCAACATGCGCTATTGTTATTTTTTTATTTCTGGTAACTTATTCATAATTAGCTCAAATATATCAAAGTCTATATAAAAGTCTCTATAAGCTTAGGTCCAATAGGAAATAATGCAAATAGTACTACTGCCAGCTTGCTGTGAATTTTAGTTAAATTATGAGACACCTGCTTCATATAAGTTTTGCCATTTTTCTGGTATCCAAGATGTTTCAACTCATCTGGAAATACTTTGACTAGGTCTCTCACAACTCTCTGATCTACTTCTGTATCCGAACTGTGTACCTATTTTAAACAGTATTAATAATGTAAATTCAAATGTAAGGATATTAATGTGAATATTTGATGACTAGGTTTAGTTCAGGTAACAAAGTACATGTATTAATGAATCAGTTGAGGTTGATCATATTAATATTTACAATTCTTTTAAATTCAAATGTCACTAAATTATATTTATGAATAATCAAAATAGTGCAAACATCAGTTCCAAGACTAAATATTTAAATAAAGGTTTACCAAAAGGAATAAAAGCCTAGGTTGTTCCTCTGTTAGATGCAGCACTAAGCGTTGTAATTCAAAGTCCAAATCTAATGTGAGAGGAGATAAGCTTATTGCTCATTAATGAATTAAAATAGCTAATACATGTAATCTAATTTGAATATCACTGATACATAGAAATAAAAGGCCCTATTTATTTTAACTTTACTTTAAAATAAAATTCAATGCCATGGAAAGGACTGTAAACATGTGATATGAATTAATCAATTAAGAGCTCATTAATATGTGATATTATGGCCATCATTAATTTTTACTTTGAAAGATTTATATTATATCTGAAATAATGCTACTGATGTCGGCATATTCCAGAAGAGGAAGCATTTGTTTTCTAGATACCTTGAAAGATAGATAACAGCAGCAGCATGCCATTTAGCGCGTGTAACAAGACTCCTTGGCCAAGACCGATGTAGATGTGTTCAATGGAGTGCCACCCATCCGGCTCCTCAATTTCAAAACCTGGAGTGTAAAATGTTAACTGATCAACTTTACTATTGTAGGATCACAGTATCAGCAGTGAACAATATAACATTGATATATAATTTAAACTAATCGATCCCTTAAGTGTGGACGGATGGAAGGACGCAATAACCTTCTGTATTGAAGTGGCGTCTGTAACAGATAAGATAAGAAGGGGAGGTGGGATTAGGTGTCCAATGTTGTCAATAAGAAATTGCTGGGATCTGTCTATATTCCAGTTGCGTAGCTAGGGATTTGGGAGCCCTGGGGGGGGGGGAGGCTTGGCCTCTTAGGGGGCCAAATCATTTTGATCGATGGCGTAATATATAACATTTAATGTTAAAAAAATAATTTTCAGACACTCCTTTGGGGGTTACCCTCAAGTGCGGGGCCTGGGGGGTTTTCAAATTTGGACCCCCCTCCCCTACTTACGCGACTCATAATCATCATCTGTGGCGCTACAGCCCATGTAGGGCCCTGGCCTGCTCCACCACATCCTTCCATTCAGATCGATTGATGGCTTTCTTTCTCCATGCTCGAACCCCCAGCTGGTGTAGGTCCATTTCCACATCATCGATCCATCTCAGTCTTGGGCGACCAGCGAGTCGTCTGCCTCCTGGTTTCTGCCTGTAAATGATTTTTGCTGCTCTAAATTCTGGCATCCTTTCAACATGCCCTGTCCAGCGTAGTCTTCCTTTTTTGAGACATGTGACTATGGGTGGATCTTTGAACATATGATACAGTTCTTGATTTGTGCGAATTCTCCAGATATTATTTTCTATCACAGGGAGTATCTTCCGGAGTATTTTTCTCTCCCAAGTATTGAGTAGGTTCTCTGCCTTTTTGGTCAGGGTCCAAGTCTCACTAGCGTACGTTACTACCGGTCTTATAATAGTGGTGTATATTATTTTCTTTGTTCCCTTTGAGAGGTTTTTGCTTCTTAGTAGTTTTTGTAAGCTGAAGTAGGAGCGGTTACCTGCTGTTAACCTTTCTTTCACCTCCGAAATTATCTCATTGTGTTCGTTTATAGTTGCCCCTAGATATTTGAAGTTAGTGACTTTCTCAAATTTGTGTTTGTTTATAATGATACTAGATTGTGCCAGGCGCCGTGGCGCCTGCGGCGCCCCCGTTTTTTGGGCGCCTACGGCGTCAACCTTTTTTTTAAAGACCAACTAACTTGTCCTTTTTTGATAAATACGAATTATTGAACTTTATGAAATGTACGCAAAGTATTTATTTAATAATAATAATAGGGGTTGTATTTTGCGCACCGTATTTTGCGCACCGATGCACACCAAACAATGACGTCATCCTATTAAATATTTTTACAGTGCTCATCAAAACACGATTTTTCAACTAAACTAACTGCTGTAGACTGTGGTACATCTCTTGAGCGTTACGTTACAAACATACCCACACCACTGGGCTATTATTATATATATGATATTATCATCAGTATTGGTGTTTCGTGACATAATCATATATTTTGTCTTTGGTTCGTTTATAATGAGACCAGCTTCGGCAGACGCATATTCGAGTTCCTTGAAAGCTTTATCTATGTCTATGTCATTCCTGTTTCTTCCCAGTAGCACTATATCGTCTGCATATGCCCTATCTACGCCACTGCTATACTATATTCTAATTCTAATTAGTCTAAGCACATAAGTCTAGTTTATTCAATGTAATTCTATTTATAACATTTAGTGTCAGTCTAAAACGTTTAACAAAATCTGGAAATAGACATAGCAAAATAGCCGTCATACCTAACGAAATAAGAAGACCTTTCCAACTATTTAAATCGAGAAATTCGGGTGCTCGTTGCTGGTCAAATGTCATTTCACACTTGCCGTTCAATAAAGCTTCTTTGCCCTGAGAAATCTGGCAACAAAGAGTAAAAACAATTTTACAATATTTTAGTCAGAACAATGTTAAAAGTTTATCAATAAAAAGGAAATCACCGGTTGAAAATAAAATTAAAAAACGTTAATGTTTCATCTCGTTTATACAACTCGCTATTTCCAAAACGTTTGTCCAGTGTCACCCACTGACTTGGTGGATTCTGTTTTCATAGTGCCGACAAGTAAGATACAGACTGAGTTAATGAGACGGCTTGCTTTTAAAAGGTTCGACAAAGTATTCTTTCAAATTTTGATAATTTTCGTAATAAAATGGTGAAAAGGCAGGATTTAGGCTACAATTTGTGTGCCTGAAGCGTTTATTAAAATTTCGAATAGTAGTTGTTCTTGTATAAAATGTAAATAACTACTGGGTAATATATTATGTAGTCAGTGGCGTAGCTAGGAATTAGTAGGGTTTTGGTGTCTCGGGTGGGGGGGGGGGCTTGACCTCTTTGGGAACCCCACATACATTGCGTTGGCGTAATATTTAATATAAAAAAAATTCGGACACTAATTTGGGGGCCCCCTCAAGTGGGGGCCCTGGGGGCTTTCGAATTTGGACCCCCCTCCAATAGCTACACCACTTTATGTTTTGTGCCATTAACAGGGATGCAACCAAAACTGCCGCACGCTTTGAAAGACTCATACGGGCACATTGGTTCTGCGAGATATCCATGCTCAATTATATGTGACAGAAATCAACGTGCATTGTTTGTCAACTTTGACAACTAAAGCTCAAGTTTGGAAAAAATTATAGTCAAATTTGTCATTAATAGCACCTCTCATACGAGTTTTTTCAGCATAACGAGCACGTTTTTTTTGGTGAAAAAGTTGCTCCCCTAATGAGTGAAGATTTGCATAAGTGACGCAGAAAGGGAAAGTCCTTTTTCTTGGAAATTCATTTGTGAGCGACACTTCCGACCTGATGTATTATTATGTGTTAAGCACTCGGTCTGTTAGCTTTTTTTTTTTTTCGTTTGATCAACCGTTTTTACAAATTTTGTATTCAGACAGTATTCGTAATTTATTTATGTTCAAAGTGTTATATATAACCTGTGCTAAAATAGGCTATATTTTAAAAAAAACACACAAGAAGACTATCATAAGAGAGAGAAAATGAACTGTTCAAACGAGACGAAAAACCATTAAAAAGCGAGAACATGGATACTAATATAGCGCTCAGTTACAATCGGCCAACATCAACGATTAGCACTATGCTCAAAAACAATGAAAGAGATGGATGCTTCAAATGAAGTATCGAGAATGTCTACGGAACGGTTACGATACATTTTCGTCAAATTTTTGAAGAGTGGGCAAGAAAAAACGTCTTTGAACAATTTTCTAATTAAAAATGAAAAATGAGCCTATTTGTCATAAATTCTTATTTTTGTTGACATTTTTTTGTTTCAAATCTAAATTGAATTCAAGTTTTTTCACTCTTTAACAATAAATAAATGTTTAAAATAAATAATAAATTAATTTAAAAAAATATATATATATTTTTTGTTGTTGAAAAATTGGTATTTTTTGCCAGCATGGTGAGGGGTACGGTGGTCGAGTGGCAGCGGGCTTGACTAGCGTACCGATGGCTCAAATCCATGCGAAGGCAAGAGTCCACCCAGCTCCGAATGGGTACATATCACTTGTTAGGCGGCTGGGTAATGCGTGGAACCCTCATAGCCGTGGCCTGTGAATGCTGCATCACTAGCCAACAGTGTGAACGCAATTATCTTCTACATAAAGGAGAGTCTGTATATCTAAGATCTAAGAAATGACGCTACATCATTTTGGACAATTTTTGTAACCCCCTCCCCCTCATCACACG
>MUZC01004402.1:328399-341554 GCA_002072015.1 Radix auricularia | reverse complement strand
CCCCCCCCCCCCTTCAACAAAATATCGAACCGCTTCCCCACCCCCGATAACAGCCATATTTTCTATTCGAAAATTAGCATGTTTCAAATCAATTTTTTGTCATTCAAGTATGTATTTAATGTAAGGCTCATAACACATGTAAAGCCGTATTATAAAAATAAATTGTAAGCAATCAAATATTTGTTTAACTTGTATTTAAAGTTGCGCATTTTGATATGACATTTCTTAAACAGCCCCTCCCACTGGTCACAAATGGTCGACCACCTCACCCTTAATGTGCGTGACGTCATTTATCGACGGCCTCTTATAATTTATATTCTCTCATCCAGATATTCATTGGATTGAATAGCTGCGCTCCTATCAGTTAAGATGGACTGTGAAACAGACTGAAGTGCATGATCACAAACTCGGCTATCAATTCCTGGAGGAACATATATAGACCTATATATAGTATTTCTGCCAGATAAATATCTTAGGAATCATCTATGACGCTTTGCAGAAGTTATGCAGAACAGTTATGGGCATGCAGATTAATTTTGAAATTCCTAGTTTCATTACACTTCTTAAATGCACTTATAGGAAAAATTACGTTTAAAACATTTTCAAGACCCTATTGTGAATTTCAAAGAATCCGAAAGTGATGTCAGGCATCGTAGGAAGCGACATTTGTGACAGCTAGTGACGAAAATCGCGTGTTTTATGGACACATAAAACACAAACTAAAACATCATGTGTATGCTAATAGACCACAACCAGTGGCGTAGCTAGAGGGGGGCGGTGGGGGCAGTCCTCCCCGGGCGGCACACATTTTGAGGGCGGCATTTGTGGGCAGTTAAAAAGTCAGCCTTTTCCCACAACTGCCCTTTAATTTTTTGAAGAATTAAAATAATGGTGAAACAAAAATATTCAGAATTTCGAGTCTTAATAAACGGGTCTCACAACATTTGTTTGATTACATATTTGTTGTTAGAACTAACGCAAACTAGTTTTAAAAAATAAGTTTGCTCAAAAAAGGTATCGATTTGTTTGGAAAATCAATCGGTATACGTAACAGTTATATGACAACTACACACATAAACACGTCCCCACTGGGCCGAAAGATATGGGCTAATAAGATCCTCACGGCAGTTTTTGCGTGGAATTTCCACACGTGCAGAATGATTCGCGGACAAGTACCTATATGACATGGTGGTTTAAACTTGCAAACTTGTGTTTTACTTGCAAGTAGTTATTTATGTTACTGTGTCAGTTTTCATAATAGTATTGTAAGGGAAGGAAATTATTACAATTATTTTGTTTTTATTGCATTAAAGTACCATACATTAAAATACGGTTATTTATTAAAATGTTACGCCTATCCAATAAAAGTAATGTGCAAATAATTTGAATTATGACCAGAATATGAAAATATTCACATTTCTCCGTAAATTATCACCGCAATAATAATACGTAATTAAAATTGACATCTGAAGAAGTAACAAGTAAAACTAGATCAGATGCTGAAGTTCTACTTGATTCTATGCAAACATTTTCTTTTGTATGTTTTATGTTATAATCCCAATTTAGTTTTTTTTTAATTAAAAAAAAATAAATTTTGTTTTGTTTGTTTGTTTGTTTTAAATTAATGCAAACCCATTTCATGGAATAAAGTGAAATGCTAAAACAAAACGCTGTTAGATTATATTAGCCAAAACAATTTGTGAAGAAATATGAGTGTGGAATATTTAGAAAACATGGTTATATCTTTAGAACAAGAAGTGCAACAGAAATAGTTTTTATCAATGGATAGAATTGAAAATAAAATAAAAATTTCAATATTGTAAGAAAACTGATAGTTGTTTTTATAGCTGTACCTACAATACTACAAAAGGCGAAACATTAGAAAAACGAGGGGGATAACCTTGTTATCTATTACACATTTTCAACGGTATAGATTGGAAAAGTATGTACCCAACAGAGAAAATTGTAATTTTGCTAAGAATTCTCAACAATTACTCTCGGCGTTGCTTGTTGTGAAAGGAGCTTCTCCAAACTGAAGTTGATAAAATAATTACTTTGTTCCACAATGAAGGATTTAAGACCATAAAATCTTGCAATATTGACAATAGAACAAGATATTACAAATAATATGAAATTTGGAAAGCATAACACGATTTTTCTATGAAAGTTATTAGTAAAGCAAATGTATAAATTTGTCTACATACTAATGTATACAATTTTTTGTAAAAAATCATTTATCTATTAATAAAAACTAAATCATACTCATTGGTAATATTTTTTGGAATATGTGTTGCCTCATGGGGGGGGGGGGGGGGGGAGCGTGGACATGCGACCTCAGTAACTTTCTTGTGGCCTTTAAAAAAGTATTTGTATTTTTTAAAGTGCGTATTTATAGGTATATCATTTTATGCGGCCTCTTTTATTACTGCTTACATAAATATGGCATTCAATGGTAAAAATGTTTCCCACCTATACTTCGCTTCAATTATAAATATGCATTCATGTTTATTAATTTATAATAATCCATCATATGATTGACTTAAGCTATTAGCCATAAATGACTTCGCGCTATTTTTGCTGATTTTTTTTTACCTCCTACCCCTCGTCACAAGGCTTCATAAAAACTTAGACCTTTTTTCCATATGACGTCACAAACTTTTTGCCCCCCCCCCATAAAACCGTATTTTTTAAATCTCAAAATGAGCATGTTTCAAATCAATTTTTAGTTATTTGAGTATGTCCTTAGTGTAAGGCAGCACTCTAAAATCGTAACACGTGTGAAGCCATGTAAAACGCATTAAATTAAATGTCTGTGATCAAATATTTAAGTGGAACTTTTATTTAAAGTTGCGCGTTTTTGGAGTGACATCACCTTCATTAAACATTCTCCTCGTCACACATGTGGTAATCCCCACCCTGGCGCGTGACGTCATTTATGGATGGCCCCGGGCGGCAAAAGGTCTAGCTACGCCACTGACCACAACAACTCCATTCACGAACAATTCAAAGAAGAACTCACCACGTGTTCTAGGAATGTCAAAGTACGCCGTATAGCCACTCGAGTAAAACATGACTTTAAAATAATCAGAAGATGATCTTGCCATACCTCCGTTGGTCTCGTCTGCTCTAACATGCGTCTTATCTCTTCAAATTGGTCTATATCTGTGAGAATGGAGGCCACAATTAGTTAAAAATTTAAATCCATGTTCAAGACCGAGGGTAAACACGTAATATGATGTTTTCTTAAAAAAATAAGAGTTGTATATCATAAAAAAAATTATCTTTTAAATTATTTTGGTAATATGTTACTGATAATTTAACGATTGCAACGCATTCATTTCTTGTAATTTAAAATCGCTCATACATTGCCCTGTGAACTGGTCACACATTCTGGTCATCTACATCAATAGGACCACGGTGGTCGAGTGGTATGCCGGCTCGGCTGGAGTGCCAATGGTTATTAATATAATAGATCACCATTCATTGTGTATTTAAATACATTAAAATACACAGGTTTTATAATAATTAACCAAATTTTAAGTGATTAAATATTTTAATAGAGTGCATACCCCACCCCCATCCCCCCGAAATATGAAGGTATGTTCAGAGTGTGTGAAAAAACAACACGAAATCATGAAGATACAGCATACTAGAAATCAAACACGAAAGAAGTGTGTTTACAAAACGCACCAAGTAGACGAAGCATTAAATATTAACAAACTTTAACAAACCTTCGATACTAAATCGATTCGTAGCCCGGTGGTTTATTATAGAAGTCATGTCTCGCCAAGAGACGAAATTCGTCAACACAATGACTTTACTTTCCTCAGACAGAAATTTAAGCAACACCGTTAAGTCATTCCATATATAGGTAGTATCCAGCGAATCAACTAACGGTTTTTAAAGTCTAGGAATAACCTCTATTTTTAGAACTACGTGGAGGAACAACGGATTCTACTAGGGGATTCCCGGAAAAAAAGAACAAACAATCCTATTACACTTAACGACCTACTTAACTACAAATAGACTCAAAAACGTGTGACCAGGGGCGGATTAAGACTGCACGGGGCACCGGGCTGCAATCAAACGGGGGCCCTATCCAGCCAGCGTCCCTTTAAATAAAATGATTGTTAACAGCTAATATAAGACTGTAACTAAATATTAATAATGGAAAAAAAAAAAAAACACGAAGAAGAAACTGTTTGAAGTGTTCGCCGGTTTGTTACATTCGATTGTGAAAATAATTTTTTTTTATTTCACTGCTGGGAATCGAACCCTACAGCGCTTGCATCACGAGCCTAAACTCTCTCAACACGGCCACCAAATCAAGTTTTTTTTTTATTATTAATGTCTGAATCGCGATCAGTTGTAGAGATAATATTTATATATTTATTTAATTTATAATATTTTCAAGGGTTCGTGCAAACATTTGTACACTTTTATTACAAAATATAAAAAATTTGGGGGCCCCAAAAACGTCGGGGGCCCCTGGCTTTAGCCCGTTCAGCCCCCCCCCTTAATCCGCCATAGCGTGTGACGATAGAAATTGTATCTCAAATTGGTTTGACAAGGGATGAACCCCACCCACCTCGTTTCGTAATTTGGTCCGTGTACGTTACCGGTGGCCGCACCTTATAAAAGTTGTGTCACGTCAGTATTATACCCTCTTTATTGGATGATTCAAACAATCGAATTGTTTATCCAACATATCCATGGTCCAGCGATCCATGGATATTTATTCAGTGGCTGGGGGATTCCCAAAATTGCACCACTAAAAAAACAACTAAATAAAAAATACTTGGACTTGTTACTATATAGCCAGATATCATTGAAGACACAATCTCAGATAGTGTCACCCGTGGGAAAGTCCACCACCCTAATTTTTTTCTTTAAGGTCCTCAGGGATCCTATGTTTGTCGATCGCAGGTAAAGTCTTACAGGGGGTAATGGGCTGGGGAAATGGACGCCAATCATTGAACACGTCATTGGAACACGTCACGTGCTTGTGTTTCACAAACCCGATTGATCAAACCAGGAAGTTTCATTTGTTATCTTAATGTTAACCGGGATAGATCTAATCGCAAGCATGTCTTTTCTATGGTGTACCGCACGGGTGACACTGTCACATGGGGTGACAACAAAAAAATGTAAAATTCTGTATGTTCTCGATATTTGGCACCGGTAAACTCGAAAGAGGTCGATGGGGTAAGTCATGGGGTGGTTACACCATGCGCTACCGCACTGGGTGACGCCAACCCGATTGACGCTTCTGGGCGTATGCTTACCATGAAGAACTTCACCCATGGTGCTCATTAATCCTAGACCTTCATTTAGTTCGTTCATCTGATTACTGATTGAATGTCAAAACTTTTGGATTCCTATTGAATATTTTACCAAAATTGAGTTTTCAACATGAAACTAAAACAAGATGTATTCCTTTTTTTTTTTTTTTACTGTAAACCTTCCCAAATACAAACATTTAAGCCTCCCTTACTTGGCACGGAAAGCCCGACCCTAAAGTTCTCATGGCGTCTTTGGAAATTATTCTATATACTTATGTTGACAGCTGTTTTTTTATTTGTTTCTTCCATGTTGCTCAATTTTAATTCAAGTGTTTGCACAATTTAATTTAAAAAATATTTTCCCCAATAAGCGATTACCCTGTGACTCACATACAGTTCAAGAAACTCTTGTTACAGTTTATTTCTATCTCTGTAAATGGCGGTAGAATGACTTGAGACTTTAGCTTTGATAATGGCATATAAGAAATTATGGACCACTGTCCTTAGGTTCATTACATTCTACAGTCACACCTAAAACCTGTTCAACATACAAAGATAGGAGCGAGAATGATCAATACACTGACAGTCAGTTACTATGATAAATAAAAGAGGTAATGAAATCAAGGACACAATGTATTTATGTTTTGATGATGTGCCCTAGCATCAAGTATGTGAGTTACAATACTGCAAATAATACTTGGAAATTCAACACATAGATATCTAATAGAAATAGAACCCTGAGATAGACACAGGCAGTGCTTTTTTTCAGTGGGAACTCATGGGAACTGAGTTCCCATACCTTTTTTGGCCAGATTCGTGTATATTTATATTATAGACTATTATTGTATTTTCTGACATAAGTTAAAAAACAGATGTAAAATGAGTTCCCAAACATTTTTCGCTAGAAAAAAGCACTGGACACAGGGATAAAAACACTTAACTTATTCCATATGCAAGAACAAACACATACAAAGCCTCATTCTTCCAGTCCAGTATTCAGATGTGGAATGGGTTGCCTAATGAAGCCAGGAAAACCGAAACTCTATCAATAAACTCTAATAAAAATTCAAGACTAAATAAAAAAACCATGGAAATCTTTGAACACAATAATCTTCTGTAAAGAAGGTCTGTCATAGATAGATAAGATGATGGGCAATACATTTGATCACACTTACAAAACAATGTGGAAAGAGAATAATGATATTCAGCTTTGTAACAATTTATTTTCTTTACATAATTTAACATGCTCATTCCTCAATAACACCATGTCATTCACTCTTCAAATTTAGAAGTTCTTGTTTTATGTGACTAGGAAGGTGAACGATCTTCTTCTTCCTTCTTCTTTTCGCTTTCACTACCCCACCCTCGGAAACATTATTTGACACTGGTTTCTTGCATTTTGACTTTTTACAAGACAAAGGATTTGGTTCTTTCCGTTTCTTTTTCTTCTTTTTTACTTCAGGATCTGGAGGTAAGTTCATTTCTTGTTTGAGCTTTGCGATTGCGGCTTCTTGTTTTTGTGACAGAGAAAGTTTTTGCGAAGTTTTTTCTTCAGAAATTTTTTTGGACACTTCAGATGGAGCTTCAAGATTGATTGAATTGTGGGATATATGTAGAAGGGGGACATTGTGCTCTCGTAGACTCGCAGCTAGTTCTTCGTCCTGGGTTTAAAAAGACGACAAACAAAAACACCAGTTTATATTTATTGAGTGACATCTCTTGTTTTTAAACAATAATATTTCTAATTTTCTCCAAACCTTGTTATTTTTATCTATTCATGGATTCAATGAAATTTTAAAACCTCTGATTCTATTTCTCTTTCTAATGGCACATTAAATTTTTTTTGTAAATATGTTAACACACAAATACTATTTCAAAGATAAAATATAAATTTAAAAAAAAAATGGTGCATGTAAATGTAAAGGCAGAATTAAAATAATTTTTTATGTGTGTGCACAACATGCTTTAGCTTTGGCCTGTGTTGAAAGAAAGTTGATGAGTGTTTAAAATAGAGGAGATTGATATGGAATACACTCAGGGCTTTCTTGCTACATGGTGTGTGCAAAATATCTGTCTTCTTGATGAAAACAATGTAGTAATGAAATAAACTTATTACTATTTTTATATGAAATATTTTTCCCATTTCATGATGGAATATTTCACTTTCTCATAGGTCATACATACCTGGGTAGCAACAATGATTCTGCTCTTATCTTTAAGAGCAGCCCGTTTCAAGCACTTCACACTTCCTTTGAACCAAGCATGGGGGCAATCGATGACATCATACTGACTGAGTACTTTGAAAGGACCATACAGCAGAGACCCTGTTAAAAATGTATTAAAATGATTAGTTAAATGTATAAAGTTTAGTATGAAATTAATCCGAAGCGACCGTTTCATCCCCCTCAATTTACTAGCAGCACTATCAGTTTAAGGCCAGGAGCGCCAGTACGGATTACCAAAAGGAACAGCTGAGAACGCAGCGGATGCCAACTCTGAGGAAACCTTCCAGTGGGGGTTACACCCTAGGTAGGTCATTGATGATTCCCCGCATTGCGGCAGTCCTAACCATAGAGACTTGTAAGCTTTGCCTGGGTGGTGCGAAGTAATAGCTAGTTGAAGTAGGGAAAATTCCACTCCTCCTTTGGGAGGTCAACTTAGTGGGAGGCGTTTTCGACCTAGTGTCCTGGATCCCCAGGTGGCCGCTTCTAATGGAGGCTGAACTAGTGTTAGAGACCCACTGTCACATCCTATAAGTTAGAGACCCACTGTCACATCCTATAAGTTAGAGACCCACTGTCACATTCTATAAGTTAGAGACCCACTGTCACATCCTATAAGTTAGAGACCCACTGTCACATCCTATAAGTTAGAGACCCATTGTCACATCCTATAAGTTAGAGACCGACTGTAACATCCTATAAGTTAGAGACCCACTGCACATCCTATAAGTTAGAGACAGACTGTCACATCCTATAAGTTAGAGACCCACTGTCACATCCTATAAGTTAGAGACCCACTGTCACATCCTATAACTTAGAGACCGACTGTCACATCCTATAAGTTAGAGACCCACTGTCACATCCAATGTGTCAACTGACATTTGTTTAGGCTGATGCCGTGCAAAGCAAAGTTTTCTCTGCTGGCCAACAAGTGTCACAAAATAACTAAGGGTCTATGCAAGCCACCCAGCTCTGATGGGGACCCGACATAAGTTGGGGAAAATGAGGCGGTTGGGCTTTGTGCTAGCCACACAATCCAGTAGTGCGCCATGGCTGACTGAAACTTGTGAATGCTGCTTCACTTGCCCCAATAGACCTTCAAGGTCTGAAAAATGGAACATAACAAAACTGTGCGTTCTCTACAGTAATTTTTTAAAAAAAAATGAAATGCAGAGTTATCCCATGTTAATGGAAATGTTAAATTTTCTATTAGTTTAATTCCCTGGTTAACTGATATTCAGAATGAATTGAAATAGCGAGATTCTTACACTTCTCACTGTGTGTAGATTTATTTTCTCACCATTTCTATTACTCGCAGGCATTGATAATCTTAACACTTTTGATTACTTGTGCTGATTACTTAGATGAACACTGCTAGTGCTAGTCTTGTTCAGGTGTTTTAACTCTTAAGTTGATTTTATCAATTAAAAGTTCAAACAATTTTAAATAATCACTTCATTCCAGACAATATCTTTGGGATAAGAACTGAATACCATTAAGGCTCACTCCTTAAAAATGGATGTTGATATAACATTTTGAAACTTCCAAAAAACTGAATTCTCATGCTTATTCAATCTGTGGGTGATGTTATGCAGCATTTATTCTCAAACCCATGCCAACTCATTTCATTTACAAGCTGAAATTGTAATGTTTTTTGGAGTTTAAACAATTAACAGCAAATAAACAAAAGAAAATTAATTGATTTATGATAATGAGAAAAATTACTTAAATAAATTTAATGATGCTTTATTTAAAATGTATTCATAACCTACCACCCAGTTCACACTCTTTTAAAGCACACTTTGTTGTTACCAGCTTCACCTCTCCATTCATATATTTTGGGAGCTGTTCTGCGATATTAATTTTGTCCATCAGTGCCTGCTTACAAAATGTACCACATACCTGAAATTTAAATGTTTTTGACAATATACTTTGTAATTGACCATCAAGTAGATAAGAAAAACTTAAGAGTTTACATTTTCCAAAAATATTGTATTGTATTATATAAAATTATTATATAATATAAAAATATTTATATTTATATTACGTATTAAAGATAAATTGAAATATACTTACAAGAACAATGTAGGGTGGTTTCAACCCAAAATGTGTGTAGTAAAAGGTCAATATACGTTTTGCTTTTTTATTTCTTGACTTCATGTTTGATTATCTTTTGTAACCTTTTTTACAGCTTGAAAAATCTATTTTTGTTTGTTATGAAGAGAAAAGAAATGAAAAACCCTGATTGCATATAAATTGAGCAGCTAAATTTGGAAAATATGTTAATAAAAATACATTAATAACTAATTTGTCTTATTTATCTATCAGAATAAAAAAAATTAGCATCACAATTACAATAAAAATTGGTTACATTATTTTGATTTATTCTTAAGCTTAAGCTAAATGATAATTAACACGTATTTCATAATATCCTTAATATAATGTTTATTTCTTGAGATCATTTGTCAACTTTTTAGTTAAGTATACATGACTTTGAAAGAAAGTCTTAAAACTTACTTTCAACAAATTTTCAATATTAAAATTAAAATTTTAGATGTACATTATTATTTATTTATATTAACAAAACCAATGTCATGTAGCTGAGTGGTGGCTTTGATTTTGATATGCAATTGGTAAAACAGATGAACAGTTTTCAACTGTTAAAATACTCCATGAACTAAACTTAAATTAAATAGCTAATAAAATTTAAATAGCGCTGTTTCTGCCATTTGCCTTGGCATGACTGTGCATTGTTTAAATAAGTAAAATAGAAGACAACGTCGATAAGAAGGGCTAGAAATGACCTTGAAATTGGCTTTGAAATGCGCCGCTCATGAATCTAACTCTTCTTTATGTGGCAATCCTGCTGAGTGGGTGCTAGACGAAGTTACCTTGGAGTATCTTGTTAAAAAAGGCGTGAAACAAAATATTGATGCCTACTTTTTTTTTACAAGGCGTGAGTACTCAGATAAAACCAGGTATCTATTGTTGTCACTTTTAGCCAAACACTAAGCAATTGTAAAACACGACCTCAATCTTGGCTCATATTTTTGAAGATCAAGGGTGCAGTGTGTTGTGTTCCTTGTAAGATGTTTTGGAAATTAGGGTTACTAGCCAATGAAGGGTTCAATGACTCGAAAAACCCAATTCAAAGAATGAAGGAACATAAGAATTCAGACGATCACAGGTCAGCATTTGCGACACTAATAGCTAGGAAGAATGATGGCGGTAGAGTTGACAATAGTCTTGTTCTTCAAACAGAAGAGGAAATAAAATACTGGCATGAGGTTTTGAGGCGCATTGTGGCTGTTGTGAAGTCACTTTCTGCATGGGGATTGCGGTTTAGAGGTTCCCATAAGAGATTTGGATATGAAAAAAAAACAGTGGGAACTATCTTACGACCCTAGAACTTTTGGCTGATTTGGACCCTTTTCAACGCCACAGTTACAAAGGAAGTGGCAAAACATCATACCTATCGTCAAAAGTATGCAGTGAAATGATTAATACAATGGCATTTTGGTAATAAATACACTCATGACTGAGATAAAACATGCCATGATTTTCTCTATCTCTGTGGACTGTACTCCAGACATTTCTCATGTAGATCAACTTTCTTTCATTGTGAGATATGTCTCTGAAGGGGGATGTACTGTGGATTGATTTTTGAGATTCATCCAAGTATTCATTCATAGTAATATTAATATTCACTGTATTACTATTATTCTGATGTTCATTAAAGTCAATTAAAAATTATATGTTCTGTACTAGTGCATTTAATTTACTAAATTTACTAGTCTAGTAGCGGCCCTGGCCTTTGGTCTCGGGCAATCCTCCGAATCCCGGTCCCAAATTATTTTAAATTTTATGGTTATAAGGGGAAGTAACCAGATTGTACATGAAAGAATGTTATTTATTTATAAAAAATAGACAAGTGATACATATTGTCCCATAACCATTCATTAAATACTATATATTGTAATTGTCACACAGTCACAGCATTTCCAAATAGCTGCCAAAAACATTCTGCTTGTGACTGTTGCGCCACTGAAAGGCCGACAAGTAACTTGCAAACAGTGCTTCAGAGCTCGACTTGTATCACTCTGATAGATACCAGTACCAGATTCAGAGTCCAGAATTTACAGTTTATGTTTGGCTTACAATGTAATTTACATCCATGGTCCATAGTCTTTCATACGATGTTTTGAATTCAATTTCTTCTAGTTGCGCTGCAGGTTAAACATTGGGCATCATAATCATTGGGAGTGTAATATTTATCGGAGCGGCTGGTCTATCTGCCATAATTTGTTTTTAATTATGAAATTACGCTGAATTATGTACTGATTAACTGAAATGTAATCGATAACTCACGAAAAATAATTTGGGACCGGGATTCGGAGGATTGCCGGGTCTCGTTTCGTCTGAAGTCCGGGCCTGGTCATGTCATGTTTGACTGTTTGGCCTGGAATCTGGAACTACGACTTCATTTAAAGCAAGTGCTTTTTTAAAAAAACAAAAACAAACTAAATAACGAATTGAAGTAGAAAACATTTAGGGATTTGAAAAAAAAATACGCACTGGTCACACATGCATAAAAGAAAGTAGTGAAATTGAGTTTTAACTCGTAAAATATTCATAAAACTATTACTATTACCATTAGATTAATTCTACCCCCATTTCAAAAGATCATTTATGGTTTCTCTATTTGACGAGGTAGATAGGGGCTGTTAAAGATGGAACTGAAAATAGGATTTTTCTCTTTTAATGTTATTGCTGTAACTGTAAATTGGATATTTTAAAGGTGATAGGAATATATAAATTAAATGAATTGAAAGCTCTAAAAATATTGATGGCTTTCATAAAATATTGTAAAAGATTTAGTTTTTAACCTAAAATTTATTACAGATTATCTTATCTGTTAGATACGCTCATTTTATATAGAAATGCTTAGAGTCATTATTACTTCCTAATAAAAATATATTGTTTTTATGGCATTAACACATTTTCGTTGGGGAGGGGGGCTGGGGCGTGGCAAATCTGGGGTCTACCCCAGGCGGCACATACCCATTCTGCGCAGCTGTCAATATATTATGTTAAGTTTTGCATTTCTTATTAGAGTTATGAAAGTGGAAAGTGTTTTTCCTCGATTTGTTTAGACAGCACTAATTTAAATAAAAATCATATAAATTCATTAAAATTTTAAGAATTCGTATAAGCACCTAATCTAGAGCTCTATTAAAAGAAAACATTGGACTAATTTATACTTTCAGAATATGGGTGAGATTGCAATCAGGCTTATAGATAAGTATATCCTTTCAAATGAAGGCCAGGCCGCTCAACTTTTTCACTGAAACCTCTTGAAGTGTGTTGAACAACCTTGCACATTAAAATAGCTCTTTACAATTTATAAATATTTAAATATTTTTGCTTTTATTATATTAAAATGATTTGCTAGCTCTTTAAAAAGAAACGCTGGAATGCTTCAATCTTATTGTACATTATTATTTTTTAAAAACATTTTTAAAATCTACAAAAATTAATAAAACTATAGACTTAAAATAAATATTTTTTAAAAAAATGATGATAAGTATTAAGGGTAGTTAGCTTATAGTGAGCTTTTTATAATAATATAATTTACAATAAAATTATTTTAA
>MUZC01004402.1:304418-327606 GCA_002072015.1 Radix auricularia | reverse complement strand
CCCCCCCCCCGAAACTGCTACTGGTGAGTTTTACAAACAGGACAAGTGTCTAAAAAGATCTGAATAGGATTATATGTTGATATTTTAAGTCAAAACGACACCGAATATCCATTTGGGGGGTGGGTGTGGGGAGGGGAATCTATTTGATACAATAATAAAAGTTTTAAGTTTGCTATAGTTTTTCGATTGGTTTTTGGTCAAACGCCTCTGGCCATTCTAAATATAATAATAAATGTGTCCATTTAAAATTAGTCAAAAGTATTCACTAACTTTATTGAATGCATCAAATTCTCGACATCGCAATTCGAGAGGAGCACAAAACAACTTTCTTCTGAACTCAGTTTTTAAGGCATTTATTTTAAATTTGACAGAAAGGATACTTGATACAGTCAAGTCATGTTGATTAAGACTATTGTCACTTTTGTCAATATAAATGAAAGTGGGTTGAATTTAGATGTCTTCGTATAGTACGTAAATAAGAAATCTGCATAGATAACAAATTTAACAAATGCATTTTCTGGAAGGAACCGGTTCAATAGTGGGCATATGTTCCAAGCGTACACGTACACATGACGTATTTGAATATAACTAGTGGAGTGTAGTGGATGTTATATGTCCCAAATGAGTCTGCATTACCCCCAAAAAATCCCTTTTGACCTCAGATGTTATTTTTAAAAAGTATTATTTTAAAATAACTTCTTTTTTTTTTTAATAAACAAAGAAGTTACAAGTAATGATTTATAGTCAATGTTTAATTTGTATGCATTAAAATAAAATATAATATAAGGATGTTAATACATTTTTTTTGAAGGCCGGTTAAAAATGTTAAATGGTTTGAAAAAAACCGGACCGTTTCAATATGATACCTAAATATTAAAATTATAAAAGTTTATATTAACATTACTGTTAACCCAAAAGTAACGGATTCTAGCAAATTTTCTATGCCCACAATGATTGAGCATACCCCCAAGAGTTCCCTTTTTAGCCCAAATGAGATAATTTATTGGTGACATTATATTTACAACTGTTGTGTGACGTACGTGAAATCCTGAAAAAGAAAGAATTGAAGAAAAAAAACACAAAAAAAAAACAACAAACAAACAAACTAGTGAGCTTCGGAGTTAAAAGTTATGATAATGTCGGATATTTTAATAATATCATAGTATTTTAGTCCTCTACTTGCAAGAATTACTGTATTTTGCGACGCACAAGATGACACCCTACTTTCCTGCATAAATGTGGGGTTCATACAGAATGGGCCATTTTCCTCTTCCAGCGCATACCTAATAATTTTTAAAAAACATGAGATGTGATATCAATGTGATAATTTTAGATCAAATGCCTTTGATGTGCATATACTTAGAAGGGAAACTGTCAGTAGAAGATCGAAATCAATTTGAGGAATTGTCTTGTATCTATATATTCTAGGTCTATAAACAATGCAATGATTCTTGTAATATCAATAGTCACATTCGCGAGCTTAATCGCGAAGGTTAATCACATCAATGGTTTTTGACATTACCGCTGCATTGTTCATTAGCTGTCTTGCTATGCCATGGCAACTAAACATTTTTTTAAAAAAATGTAATATATAAAACAATCCGAATTCATACTTAATCTTATAGGGCTTTAAGCTGTGTAGGGGCTCATTATGCTATCAAATAAGTACAGNTGAGGGGGGGGGGGTCGACGATTTTGTGACGACGCGTGATGTAGGGGGGGAGGGGGTAAAAAATCGGCCAAAATCACGTGACGTCATTTATGGACGGCCCCTTATCAAGATACAGTGGGCTGAGTGGTGTAGTGAGAGGGAAACAAATGGGCAAATCTCGAGCTGCACTTTGTTTTAAAGGCGGCAAATTCCTCGTCGCTAATTAGCTTTCGAGAATGAAAATTTCTTTAAGTGGAAATAAATAGCTAATGAGAATTTAATAAAAGAAATAAAATATCTACCCCCAAACTCTATATTGGACATACATTATTCTGATACTTATGAACCGAAAAACGGAGAGACTAAAATTCCATGAGAATGGGACACTGATCTGCTGTTAACTTAAAACGAATGAATAAATTAAAGCTGATATGATTAATTCAAATACATGTATATTAAGATATTTCAGCTCGAAGTTACCAAGCCTAATATAGGCCTAATATCATTACTTACAAAATTCCTTAGTAATAATTAATATAAGCTGTGAGAGAAATTTCTCTATAATCAAGTTAATGAAAAATTTATTTAAATGAATTATGAATACACCACGATTAACTAATCTATTGCTTTTTAAAAATTGAGGTGAGAATTACATTGTAACATCAAAGGTAATGGCTTAAGGAAAAGCAGAAAACTTCAATTTTAATCAAGAAATGAAAGCTCTTCTGCTAGCAGTCTTTCTATCCCAATGTCTATCTGAGTATCAACATTAAAATTATTACTTAGCAGAATATAAAAGATATGCGCGAGTTTACTTGATTTTGCGAATATTCATAAATTAAATATTATTAAGCACTTATTTTAATTCTTAAATTACATTTAATGTTCAAGTCCAGGTCTTTGTTTATTATTAAAAAAATAAATAAATCATATTTTCAAACAAAAACTATTTAGATACCTACAAATGTAATAATTTTTGAAAATGATCAAATATCTTATAATTGCAGAAACACAAGGAAATAATAATTAATACATGTATCAGACCTTATTTTTGCACTTTTTTGTCCTTTATAAATATATCATATCTCGATTTAATTTTCCGTATACTTTAAATTTCGGTAAAAACTAGCACCTGTCTAGCCTAACCTGTTTTACGGAAGTTGGATCTATGAGAACACAAACATTGATGTCTGTTCTCATAAAGACCTTTAAAAAATTCGTGTTAGCTGAACAAATTTGAAGAGATGAACCGATCAGAAAGTCTCAGATCGGATACGGCAATGTCATCGGTCTTGGCCATTGATCCTGGTGCTAGCAGTAGCACAAGCACTAGTAATACAAACACGAGAAGTGTAAGAATAAATGTTATGGAAGGAGTGGGTGCAAGAGTTGTAAGAGGTCCTGACTGGAAGTGGGGTAAACAAGACGGAGGAGAAGGACACATAGGAACTGTGAGGAATTTTGAGTCCCCTGAAGAGGTAGTGGTTGTTTGGGATAATGGAACTGCAGCTAACTATCGCTGTGCTGGAGCTTATGACTTGAGAGTGCTAGATAGTGCTCCAACAGGTTGGTATTACTAGTACTACTAGTATTAGTACTATTAGTATTAGTTATTATTATTAGTATTAAAAGTATTATTGTTATTATTATCAAATTGGTTATAATTGGTGTAGTATTTTAGTTAAGAAAAGGCCTATCTACTTATGACACTAAAACTAGCAACTAACATTGATAATATTGTTATTATGCATTAAATTACTTAGAGTCAGCGAAACAAAAAAAAAAAAATGAAAATGGAAAGTTTAAAAGCAATTAAGACTAAGACAATTAAGTCATTTAAGTCAAGTGTAAATGAAGTGCAACTAATGTTGGTAAGAGTAAGTATCAGTTATAGTAAGTGCAACTTATTAAGTTATTTCAGATCAACTAAACTGATCAGCAAAACTAACACATTGCAACAAAATATTAGCTGATTGAGTTTTCCCACAAATGTATATCTATATCCTGGAGTTTAACTTGATATTGATGGACTAAAAGTTGAGAATTTTTTTTTTTTTTTTATTTTATTTTTTTTTGTATTTTATAAAATTGAAACAAAGTTTTATAGTTGTGGAAGTGGAAGTACAGTCAATCCTCTCATAGCGAGTAGTTTGTATAGTGAGCAACTTTTTTTTTTTGAAGATGTTGTTACCTTTATGAGCAAAGATTTGCATAACGAGTGAAGCAGAAAGGGAAAGTCCCTTTTTCCTGGAAATTCATTTGTGAGCCAGCACTTATGCCCTGATGAATTATTCTGTGTTAATATTCGGTCTGTTAGCGTATTGTTTTCGTATGTGATCAACAGATTTTACAAATTTTGTATCCAGATAGAATTTGTAATTTTTTTAATGTGTAAAGTGTAATAAACTGTGCTACAATGTATTTTAAAAATCCACAAAAAAATATACAAGAAGACAATCATAAAAGAGAAAAAAATAACTGTTGAAATGAAATGAAAAACCATTGAAAAGCAAGAACAAGGTGGCTAATCTTGCGTGCAACTACAATTGGCCAACATCAAGTATCTGCACTATTCTCCAGAACAATTAAGGAGATGAATGCTTTAATTGGAGTGTCAAGAATTTCTACAAAATGGTTATGACACAATTGTGTCAAATTTTGAAGCGTTTTTGGACAGTTTTCTAGTTACATTAATAATTATTTATCATAAATTCATATTTTTGTTTATGTTTTTTTTGTTTCAGATCTAAATTGTATTCTAGTTCTAGTTGTTTCACTCTTTAACAATTCAAAAGTTATTTTAAATGTTAATAAACAATTTTGAAAAATTAGTGGGTTTTTTTTTTTAGCATGGAACGGATTATTGTATTTTACATTGATTTGTATTGGACATAATGTTTTGTTTTCGTTTAATGAGAAAGATTATGTAAGGAATTAATATAGTTATGAGTGGTTTGACTGAAGAAATAAAAAGCAATTATTTATCTCTCAGAATCCTTTGCCTTTGTCTGATAAGTAAAATCATAGATCATTTTCAGTTTTTTAGGATTGGTGTTTGTACATCATTATCTCTAGGGGTAAAATACTTGATAAACTGTATGTTTGGGCTGTATAAAATTTCGGGTAACCAAATTATCCTTTTAAAGCACAATCTATCCAAAATTTCCCTGTCTTCCATCTAAGCCATTTCTCTCACAGAGCTAATCTTTTAAAAAGATGTGCACTATGATGTGGTGTTAACAGAAATATGTGAGAGGCAGTTGTTTTCATTGATTAAAAAAAACAATACAAAATCTGCATGTTGACGTTGTCATTTAGTAAACAAATTTAATTTCAATTGGAGATGTTGAAATGAAGAGAAGGCATAAAAGCAATGTAATACTTGAGAGCATGGTTAACCATAACTTCAATTCATTCTGTATTAGCTGGAGCTATTTTTTGAGTGTGTAAAATCATAAATACATCCATTATAAAAAAATATATAATTATACATCAATAAACATATGATCCTGGAAAGTTGAAGGTTAAAAGTAGAAAATTACATTAATGTTTTATCTTTAGTTAAGCCCAAAAATGGCCATTATTATTTTTTGGTTGGGAAGCATTGTAATTGAATGAGTTGACGGGCATCTCATTCAAGCGCAGGTAACAACTAGTGCTTTGATTTAAGATGCGACACTGACAACTGTAAGTAGAGTTTTTGGCCTACTTCATGGTGTTTTAAAAAAAATGGGTTTACCATATTTTAACATGGGTTGTCTTTAAACAACCTTACAAGTAATGCCTTTCAAAAAAGGATAACTGAGACTGTGGTGTTTAAGGGGGCTAAGCCAGAAAGTTCAAGTGAAAGAATATTGAACTAAGAATAATATCAGGATGAGTGAAGCTAAGGTTAGAACAGATGGTAGGGGATTGGAAAAAGTATGGGTTAGGTTGGTATTGTTAAGGTGATCTTGAAAGACATGAGCTATCTGGAAAATTTGTATATATAATGATATTGAATAAATAACTAATAGTATTCTAAGGTTCGTTGGTCATTGTGCAAAGTAATAAAATTCGTGAGCAAAGCTGCATAACATCCATTTTTTAATGCAATATTTCAAAAAATATGCTGCATGGTAATTCTAAACTGCTTTACTGCATCAGTCAGATATCTTTGGGGCCACACAGCTTAAAGGGAATATTGGTCTGGACATACACTCCAAACCCGGGGAAAAACATGGTTAAAGCAGGGTTTGAAATATAGTTTGGCAATGATGTGTAAGATTATAAACTTTAATTACATTTGTCTGTTTTTCATCCATTAGTCCATAAAATGGCATCAAAATGCTGTTTTTTTTTAAGGCTATACAATTGAGAATTGGCATGAGGTGGGTGAGGGGGGATTTTTTTTTAATGTAAAAAAAGGTAAAATAATGTTCAAACACAATTTTTAAAAAGTTATTCTTTTGAATATATTATACAATAAATGTATGAGGCCATGTGACATGGTGTTAACTATTTAAACATCTTTAGATCAGAAAGTGTCATATGGTCTATTTTTCTTATTTATTAAAGGAATTAAACATGATGGAACAATGTGTGACACCTGCAGACAGCAACCAATATTTGGCATAAGGTGGAAGTGTGCTGAATGCTCCAACTTTGATCTCTGCTCAGTGTGCTACCATGGAGACAAACATAACATGCGCCACAGGTTTTACAGAATCGCCAACCCTGGAAATGAAAGGTTATTTCAAAAGTATAAGCAACTGAACATACTTTGTTTAAAATTTTAACAAATTACATATTTAGCTATTTTACTAATGTTCATTACCGCTTTATAAAATAAAAGCATAACTTTCAAATAGAATCGTGATTTCTTTCTTTTAGACAAATATTTTGAACAAAAATTTATTTATTTCTATTCATCCCCACAGTGTGGTATTGTAACGAGTTCTTAATGGTCTGAAATATCTCATTATTTTCAGAATTCTCATTGAGCCTAGAAGGAAAGGAAAGAAAATAACAGCAAGGGGCATTTTCCCTGGTGCTAGAGTTGTTAGAGGTGTTGACTGGCAATGGGAAGATCAAGATGGGGGCAATGGGAGGAGAGGCAAAGTCACAGAGATACAGGTGTTATGTTAATTAATATTATTTAAAGAAATACACATTGCATTTGATATATTAAAAAAATTAAAGATATTTTTTTATTTGCTATAGCTTTGATTGACATTGTAAAATAATGATGTTCCACCTCCAGGACTGGAGTGCTGCGAGTCCCCGTAGTGCTGCCCATGTTCTTTGGGATAATGGTGCTAAAAACCTGTACAGAGTTGGATTTGAAGGAATGGTATGTTGTAACAATCTCAAGTCATTAATAACCGAAATAGAAATGGCAATGTTACTGTTACATTTTGGTATTTAATAAATTGTTTAAATGTTAAATATATGCTCCATAATTCATGAAGTCTGAGACCTAATCATATTTATGATGCATTTGTTTGCAATTTATGTTGAAGAATCTAGAAATAAAAATTAAATTAAGTTTTTGATTCATCAAAAATATTTAGTTTGTAAAAAAATAATATTTTTTAAAATGAAGTATTATATTTAAATGAGCACCTTATTGTTTTGTTTTCAGGCTGATTTAAAAGTAATGAATGACGCAAAAGGGGGATCTTTCTACAGAGATCACCTACCTCTTTTAGGTTAGTTATAAAACATTTAAAATTACAAAAAACAACTCATATAACTCTCTTCAAAAAGTATGAAACTAAATATTGATGCCATTTACACTAAGCTGCTAATGCAATTATTTGTTTTTGAGTTATTTTTTAAACTCAACTTTAAAAGTAAGAAACCATTGTCTTTACATTTTAAAAAAGTGACAAAAGTCCATGTTGATCAAACGGACTTAATCTTTCCCTCCTTTTTAGGCGAGCAAGGTCCAGGCTCACGTTCAGGACCTTGTGGCCTTGCTATCGGTGATCAAGTAAATGTTGACCTAGATTTAGAAATTGTTCAGTCACTACAGCATGGACACGGAGGATGGACAGATGGGATGTTTGAGGTAAATTTTCTTTATTTAAACTATCAGTTATATTGGCAGGATAACATGTGCATGTATAACTCCAAAGTGCTATGATAAACATGGTATCTAAGTGTAAAAATGGTTTGGCACAATTTTACAAAAATATTCTAGTTTTTATTTTAAATCTTTTAAGACTTTAACTGTATATTTAATCATTTAAAAAAGAAAAAACCATTCGCTTGTCTGTCAATTTAGTTAATATAATTTGCCATTAACTTTTCCCCAAAAAATAAAAAAATTCTGAAGTTAAAATTAAAATGTATACATTATTACTTTTTAAATAATATGACACATATTTTGTACCCAGTGCTTAGGCACAACAGGCACTGTTGTTGGAATAGATGAAGATCATGACATTGTTGTCTCTTACCCAAGTGGTAACAGGTAAAGCATTTAATTCATTCAACAGTTTTTAGGCTCAAAATGAAACATCTCACCATCATTTTATTACAAGGGGTTATGGCAATATACAGCGTATGGCCTGGCAGTCACTTTCGTGTGCATCTCAAGAACATGCTTGATTAGTATTTTTCTCTCATATTTCATCTTAACATCATTTTCTTTTTGGAATTTTGATACACATTTATATGATTGCTTTGTGTATAGTAATATTTTTATTATAATTTCCTTGAAGAATATTTGAAATTAAATTTGTAGTGCTTGTTAAGATTTTACACATTTAATTACTGTATATTTATGGGACTTGTCCCTCAGACGACCAATGATAGATCAATGTGGCACATGGACCTAAAACTTTGCCCATGATTGGTTAAGGCATTGGAAAAAATTAGTTAAACCACTATTGTTTGTGTTTATAAAATCATGCATCTATAATAATAAGAAAGGAATGAAGTTATACAGATGATAGTGAGGACAGCAAATTTTTTTTCACAGATGGACTTTTAATCCAGCTGTCCTGACCAAAGTGAGCACTGCCAGTAGCTCCACATCCATTGCTAGCGACACAAGTCTAGCTGCCCAGTTTGCTGTTGGAGATCTGGTCCAGATATGCAGTGATACTGAGAGGATCAAAGTGTTACAGCGTGGCCATGGGGAATGGGCTGAAGCGATGCTTCCGGTAAGTGAAGAATTAGATGTGGAAATATTTTTAATTTATTGAGTTTTACAAAAAACAATTATTATTTCTGCCATACTGGTCAATGTGAACTTAAAGAGTAATGGTTTTTATTGAAATGTTTTTAAAAATTTCAGTTAAAATTACGATAGAAATATTTTAAAATCTGCTGTGGTACCTCAGGTTATGAACAATGCAGGTCACGTACAATGCAGGTTATGAACAATATTAACAACTTACCGTATATACTCGTTCTATAGTCTGTATGTTCATAAGCTGACCCCCACTCTTTTGGAGGATAAAAGTATTAAAAGTGTATAACCCGCTCGCAAGCTAACCCCCCCAAAAATAATAGGACAGCTTAAACAAAATTGGACTTTTAAAAAAAAACAACTACAAGCTGAATTGGTCATTATAATTGTTTACTGTCTACTGCCTATATTTGTCTTTGTGCTCTTTATTAGGCAAGAGTTATATGTTTTTAAAAAAAAATAAATCCTTGGTAAACAGTGGCAAAAGTGCATACATTAAAATTCGTTAAAATTTGTAGGGCTGCGGAAATTAACGATTAATTTTTCTAATAATCTGTAAAAAAATTTATTGAATAGAATTATTTTAATGGATAAAATAGGGTTAAAATTAAAGAAAATATTTTAAACAATTCTTTCGATTTATTAATAAATAATTAATTATTAATAATTAATAATAGTTTTCTCCATTTAAAAAAAATTTTCAAGTGTAATTTTAAAATAAGCAGTTTTTATAAGGAAATTTTTTAAAACAAAATTTAAATGCATTGACTACTACTTAAATCACCTAAATATATAATTTTTTTTATCAAATACTTAAGTTATGGGCATTTTATGAAATTTTCTGTTTAATGATGTCGTACATCTTATTTTCAGATTTAATCAAATTTATCGATTAATTATTTGGTAATTTTTCAAAAGTTAACGATTAAATTTAAATTAATCGATAACGGCCCTAAAATTTTTAAAAACAATTCATTAAAACATTCACACAAAAATAATAAAATGATTAAATAAGTTAAGTGCAGATGTTTAATAATATATTTTAGCTTCTGATAGAGCAGTTGGATTTTGTAGAATGTAGAAAAGGATCTTGATGATCTACAATAACAACACTGATATTTCAATATACATGCAGAAATCACCAATGACCTGCTCATAAGCTGACCCCCCCCCAACTTTTTCCCCTAGATTTTGTCCAAAAAGGTCGGCTTTAGAACAAGTATATATGGTATATTTTTTTGGTCTCAGTGCCTAAGAGAAATAGAAAGCTCAAATTTACTTTCAAGACTATCACTTACAGTATAAATGAAAGGCATTGCTTAGCACTAGAATGGTAGCCCAGTTTTGAGATTGTTAGCAGCTTGTCTTTCATTGGCCTTACTACAAAAAAGTAAAAGATTTCTTAGAAAGGGACAAATTACACATGATTGTTTTCTTAATAGGGAAGATTGACTGAATCTTTTTTTAATTTTTCATTTAGCTTATTTGTTTTTTTTCTTTCTCTTTATTTAATACATGAAGTACTCATATTCTTCGCATATTGTCAGGTTAGTGACTAGAAATTAATAAACGGATTGTCTTATTTCAATGTTTAAGTTACAAATGCTTTGGCTACAATCTGAGTTCTGGAATGAATTAAGTTTGTAACCTGAGAAACCATTTGAATATAACTAGATGACGCAGTTGAATATCTTGGTTCACTTTGTTAAACATGTCATGATTAATGTTCCTCCTTGTAGACACTGGGAAAGATCGGAAGGGTGCAACAGATCTATCATGACAATGATCTTAAGGTGGAGGTCTGTGGGACATCATGGACATACAACCCACTGGCCGTGACTAAAGTGGCCTCAGCTGACGGTGCTGCCATTGGCTGCTCATCTGGAGGTGGGTCTTTTAAAAAAATGTTGTGTGCTAATATGACATTTATGAACTATAATCCTGTTGACCCCAACATTATCAATATGACCATGATCTTTTTTTCATTAATTGCATTTTGTAAAATTAAAATAAGATGCTAGTTTCTAGGTAAATAACAGAGATCAGATTATATTTGAAAGGCAATGATTGATTGCAAAAAGCCTTGTTGAAATACAGGACTGAATTTTTTTAAATTTTAAGTTACAGAGTAATGTTTTTTCTTTGTCTCTTTAATACTTGTACAAAATATTCATAACTATGATCAATAATTTACTATACCAAAGGTCACTGGCATTCAACTCATCTATGAAAAAAAAAATAGTAAAAAATGCTGGCGTGGAGCTGGGTTTTTATAAAGTTCAATTGATGCAGTGTTTGGCTTGTTACAAGCATGCTGTGTGCATCATTAGAGAGAAGCACTGTCACTCACACAATTCTTGTGTGCATTGAGGAGTGTTATACTTAATGATGTGATGAACTGAAGATGATTGTTTAGAGTAAACTTTTAAATATCACACTTACTTTTGTAAACACATGCAAACATATTTTTGTTTAAGGCTTTTTTATTGTAAGTTTTTGTGTGTGTGTGTGTGTGTGTATGTAATTTTATTGCATAATACTGAAAATGCCTAAACATTTCTTAGGGCATCACACCTATTAATGTATATCACAACATGCCACTGTTTAATAATTTTTTAAACATTAATTATAGAAAATGAAATTCTCTTGAAAATAAAACAAATTCATTTTTGTTCCCCTCCAAAACCTGTGATAGAAAAATGTTTTTATTATAAAATAACATTTTAAACATTTTAATGAACAAAGACATTTATTAACAAGCAGTAACAAGTAGATGTACTTTAAGAAAGTGCTGAAATGACAATATTTAGATACACTACATCTTTTATTGAACATGTTTTATCTGTAATTTTCCTAGAACGACTGAGCGCCCTCTTAAAGAAACTGTTTGAGACCCATGTATCTGGTGATGTCAATGAAGAACTGGTCAAAGCCTCAGCTAATGGAGATGGGGTCAAGGTGGATGAAATTTTGCAAAGACCTGAGTCAGATGTGAGTCTTGAAAAGTCATAGGACATACATCTTTCTTATCTTTGCATGAAACCATCTCAGTTTCAGCTAGTATAATGTTTATGTGTAACTCTAGTTTTATGAGGTCACTGTTCCTGAGGCCTGTGTGAATGGCATCATATTTCTTGTCCTTAAATGTCAAGTTCTCATCGCAGGTCAATGGTGTGTTTGCTGGACACACAGCTCTCCAAGCTGCCTCACAGAATGGTCACATTGAGGTCATCAAGGTTCTTATCAAACATGATGTCAATATGGAAGTGGAGGTAACTTGTTAGATAATAAAGACACCTGAAGTTTTTTTTTTGTGGGCATGATTTCATTAGTATGTAAAACAAAGAAGCAATTGTTAGTGATTGAAAAAAAATTATTTCATAGCTTATTTTTGAAAGTGGATAACTTTACTTAGAATGCACCATAGTTATTTCATATAATTCTTTTTCATAAAATCCTTTGTTTAATTCATTATTTTAATATTAGTACGTTTAAAAAAAAAAGAGATTGAATATTTACCTCAAACTTCGGGTCACTTAGTGTTTTACAAGTTTTAATAACACATTTTTTATGTTGTGTTCATGTTCAGGATAAAGATGGTGACAGAGCAGTACACCACGCAGCTTTTGGGGATGAACCTGCTGTCATTGAATTATTACACAGGGGTGGTGCAGACCTGAATGCTCGCAACAAACGAAGACAAACTCCTTTGCATATTGGTGTAAATAAAGGCCACATTGGAGTGGTTCGGTCTCTTCTGGACTTGGGAAGCCACCCGAGCTTACAGGTAAGTTGAAAGAAATACTTATTTCTAAGAACTTTCTCAACTTATTTTAAGTGACCGGCAATACTTTGATCTAATCCTTTTGCCTTACATCACATTAAAAAATTGTAAATTCCTTGTTTAACTTAACAAATGAGTAATTAATTTTAATTGAAACGGATTGCAGCTTTTAATTATCTGGGGTTTTAATTGAAGTTTTAAAAAAAAAATCTTATTTTTATATCCTTTCAACAAAAGAAAATTAAAGAAAAAAAAATCCTCAGGTAGTCTCCCCTGGGCTTTTTTCCCCACTTCCTTTCTCATACCCCCAAGCTAGAAATGAGGCAACTAGACCCAGATTTATTATGAAAACATAACTTTCTTATCTTCTCCTTTGTTTATGAAACAATTTTTTTTCTTGAATTCTATTTTGGGATCAGATTTAAGTTACAAAAACAAGACCCCAAACTTCTTAAATTAAAGAAAATAAATTAGAAATTAGGAGACAATAAATTACTTTTAAGGCTTACATTTTTTAAATCTTTAAATGTGCCAACATTTTAGCTGTAATGTATCATGAGTTTTGATTTGAAAATATGGGAACTTTGCTAATTTTTATCAGGAAATGTATTTATAATATTATTGTCATACTGACTTCATCTTTTAGGATAAGAATGGTTATTTTACGTAACCGAAAGACTATCTTGAGTTTAATACTATATTTACCTGTAGTTTAATATTATTATTTTTATAATAAATTATAGCAAAATCACATCTTCAAAAAAAAAAAAAAAAAGTTAAAACTACCAAAAAACTTTGCGAATCGAGCGATAACACTAGTGTCGGCAACAGCTGCCATTGCCGGAAGTCAAATACATCATCTTTGAAGAGTTTTTATTTTCTGTAATTTCGTTTCTAATGAGAGCTCTATCGAGGCACGTTTTACCGCGCTTTGGCAATAGAGGCTAGGTGCGCATTATCGTGCTTTAGCATATTAAGAGTTGAATTTCTACAGGTGCAGCTGGTTGTCTCTTTAACATTGATCCTACACTTTGAGTTTCATATCGTTGTTCATTATTAATCTTCAGGACTCTGAAGGGGACACAGCCTTGCACGATGCCATCAGTAAAAAACGTGATGACATGATTGCCCTACTCCTGGAGCATGCAGCTGACATCACCATCACCAACAACAACGGCTTCAACGCCCTTCATCATGCTGCTCTCAGGGGAAACCCTAGGTGAGTCCAACTTTGTTATAGTGACAGACCAAGGTGTATGTACTACCCACTCTTGACTGACCAAGGTGTATGTACTACCCACCCTAGACTGACCAAGGTGTATGTACTACCCACCCTAGACTGACCAAGGTGTATGTACTACCCACCCTAGACTCAACCTACCTTATCCCATCATGGCACAATGCAACAATCCACATGTGACATGACATAGAGCATTTTTTAAAACTAATACTAATATGGGATACTTCAATAATTTATCAAGAAGATTAAAATACTTCAATGTGTTGGACATTCCTTTTTATTTTTAGAAAATAGAAGGCCTGTATTTGAAAAATATGATATTCATTAAGAGCTTTCTATGGGACCTCAGTGTACCTGAGTTATAAACAAATTCATGATAAAACTTAATTTGTGGTCTAGCGGTAGCACGCTGGACTGTCGAACCGAGGCAAAAGATCGTCACGAGTTCGAGCCTCGGTGCTGGCAAGATCCCCGGGCATTGGGCTTGCCACACAATCCCTTGCTCATTAGTGGTGGCTCAATGAAACTTGTGAACACTACTTCACTTGCCCCGTAGGCCATCTTGGTTTGAAAAGTGGTTATTAAAACTTTCATTTTTAACATTTAGAATCAGTTCTATGTGATGTCACTGTATCAGAAACATTAAAAGCACATTTTTTGACACCTGGCCATATTTTAACAAATATATATTTACCCTTTCAACATTTTTCTACACATTATTATAGCAGCACATATCTTTAAAAAAAATCCCTTTGCCTATCCTCCTTGAGTTATTTCAAACATCACACCACCATTGTTCCCTTTAGCTGCGTTTCTGCACGGCGTGCAAATGTCTGATGCCGCTACAAAATTTTATAAAATAATACAATACCTGTGTTTGCAGGGTGAAAATTTTTGGACAAAAAAAAATGGATGCCGTGCAGCTTTGCACATGTTTTTTATTTAGTACATGGACCAACGGAACTTTGAGGGAACATTGCCCATCGCTCATCAATTCCTAAGAGGTATCGGCCCTATGCAAACAACAAACTCTACACACACTCTCATAGGACTACAACAAAGTCTTGCATTTCCCTTGCTTTCAAAGCCCTGTATCATGACTCTAGTCGGCCATTTGACAGTAACCTCATTTATTGCACCTACAAATTCATGACTTGCTCAGGAGAATGTATTCATAGTCATTTGATATTCTAAGACATTTTAATACCCCACCCCATTCGCAAACAGTTTAGTGTAGTCAATATAAATAAGGCTTGGGTTACTTTAGTAATCTGTCTTGTTGTAATTTTAAATAATAGTCAGACCCAGATACTAGATCATGAAATTGTTGAGTGTGGAACTAATGGGAAATATGAGCTATTTTAGTTACTTAACTGAAGGCAATTTTTCTTGATAATCATTGACATTTCTAAAAACAGATTTTTTTTCCATGCTAATTGTCCATAGTATAGTTTCATGGTGTTCTTGTATCATACATTATTTGTGAATTTCAAAAAAAAAATTGTAATTCAATCATGTCACAATATACTTTCCTCATTCACAATATGTTACATTAATTGCGTTAGCCCATCTACCTATATACCTCAAATTAAGTTGTCTTTTTTTATTATGAAGAGAAATGAATATAAAAGGAATAGCTGTAGTGAGAGAAAAGGTTAGTGCCAAAGTTGAAACCAACATCTCTTTTAAAAGTCTTTCATTTTCTTACATTTCAACACTCTATTAGTGTATTACAATTATTTAGATTAAATAACAAGCCATACATTTTGACTGACATTAGTTGGGAGATAAATCTTTGCTGTAATGAAATTTTTTGAATAATTTGTGTGTGTACATGTTTGTTCTTTTCTGTGGGTGTTGTTTGTTGTTACTTACTTGGAAATGTTTCTCTCTCAATTTGACTATTTCTTTATTTGAAATAATTTGCAGCTCTCTTTATGTTGACCTATATACAATTTAGCAATCCTCTAACCGTCACTTGCTTCTTTATGTTTTCTCTTTTGAAAGTAAATCAATTTAAAATACATTCTATACATAATATTAAATAATGTTTTAAAAATATGATTATCCTAATGAATTCTTTCTACCTCTGATATCTTTACATTATACATTTACAAAGTACATGTACTGACAGATGGGTCATTCTTGGAGTTGTTTACACTGATGGGGGGATGGGACCAATTTAGTGATATAAGAACGTTTTGGAGAATCTTTGGACCAAAGCCACACTATCTCTATTATAAGAGCAGACACATGCCTGACTTGTTTAGTAGAAGTGTCCCACATGATGCCTCCTTTCTCCTGACTAAAATGTCTTACATACATGTGTATGGCGATGTAACAAAAGCATCCATGCTATCTCATTAAACTTGTTCACACTCTGTAAAGGAAGCTGCATTTGAAATGACTGTTTTACACTGCACAATGTCAGGAAATAGAGAAATAAATAATGCCACATCCATCAAAACGACCAATATCTTTACTGAAGAAAACATCGCATTACTACACTTACATGATATCTTTTGATTAGTCCTTTTTAATATGAATTTATGAACAAAAAGTTACATTTTTTAAAAAACCTATGCAATTTTCCCCTGCTTTTCTGTTCACCCTGACATTCTCATTTAACCAAAACATTGTCAATTCACCTTTCATTATTAACGGCTCAAACCTTTAATGTGGACAACAAAATTTTATGAAAAGTACTCATCTCTATTGGCATCGAGTATAGCTAATTACCAAAAGTTATGGCTGTGTGTGGGCTAGATAAATGGCTGTGTGTGGGCTAGATAAATGGCTGTGTGTGGGCTAGATAAATGGCTGTGTGTGGGCTAGATAAATTGCTGTGTGTGGGCTAGATAAATTGCTGTGTGTGGGCTAGATAAATGGCTGTGTGTGGTTTATATATAGATGTGTCGTTTATATACAGGTGTGTGCGCGATGTGGATATATATGGTTATGTGTGAGGAAGATGAAGCTCTTCAGTGATGTAATAAATCAGAACCAATCGGAATTCATGTGTATAATAAATTCCAATGTAATTGAATGTAACTATAAGTTGCTTCGTCTAAAATCCTCACAATCAGTCTGAAATTAGACCAGTTGGTGAAAAGAAAGAACGTGAGAATAAGTCATCGAGATTTGCAACTCCATGGGCGAAGTTAGGAGACTAAACGTTTCAACATAGAAGATATCAACTTTTTTTTTTTAGAGACGATGCGGCAAATTATCGGTTATCATCTCCTAGACCCTCCCTCTACCTCCCCTACCACACACAAACCCATTTTTCGACCATATCAGTGAACTCCTCTTTCATTTTCGCTCTGGAAACCCGAAGGGAGAACACGCCAGTAAACAGTGATAAAGGACACCGCACTGACCCCCCAGAGGGGCCGTGGCACTCCAATAAAGCGAATGTTCCTCTTCGACTTCCCTGGGGCCGAGTTGTGGCGATCAAACTGGAAACTGACATCCCCCATCAGAGTTAATGGCCGGCTCCTCTAGATTGAGGGGGGGACCCCCCCCTCCGTTCATATCACTACGAATTGTCCTCTATTGATTTTCTTAGGTTCCCCCAAAACGCTGGATTAGTACTGGATGTAGAAAAAAACAACTGATTGACTCCTTCCTATCTTAGCCGTTAGACTTTCTTTTTAGAAACAACCCCACCCCATACCACCCGCCCATAGAACCAACGCTACTACTAACCAGCTTTAATTTGTTTGGAGTTGGGGGGTTCGACTTTAAATAATGTTTGCTCGGAATGCCGCCGTAACAGAAATGTTGAGTGGAAATTTTACTGCATCTTCATTCAATAATATTAGTTCAGCATCTCAATGTTGCTACTTCAGTGTCATTCCAAAACTTCCGGTTAAACCAATAACTGTCTTTTAATAGACTGCGATCTGAACTTTTAGCGTTTGTCAATGCCATTCTACAACTCCCTGGTCCGACAATGACCAGTCCATTTTCTGTCAATAAACTGTGAATAAAATATTTAAGATACGAACTTATTTTTATAAAAACAAAAAGTATGTTAAAAAGAATTCAAGAAAAGTCAGTGTTGTTTACAATACTCGTTATTGCTACCAGCACGTGATCACGTTTTGATTGTGCCCCCAAGAGCACATAATGGAGTATCGTGTCTACCATGGTCATGGAGTTAAGTATGTTGATGCAAATGCTTCAATTGTCGTTTTCTCGGTTTGAACGCTCTCAATGATTTTCTCAAAGAAAAAACTGGATTTTGATTATAATAAACATGTAAACATTTGACAAAAGAGAGAGAGAGAGAGAGGCAGAACTATGTGGTTGTTGTTGAGGAATAGGGTTGTAATATACGCACAGTGGCATGTAAACATTTGACAAAAGAGAGAGAGAGAGAGGCAGAACTATGTGGTTGTTGTTGAGGAATAGGGTTGTAATATACGCACAGTGACATGTAAACATTTGACAAGAGAGAGAGAGAGAGAGAGGCAGAACTATGTGGTTGTTGTTGAGGAATAGGGTTGTAATATACGCACAGTGACATGTAAACATTTGACAAGAGAGAGAGAGAGAGAGGCAGAACTATGTGGTTGTTGTTGAGGAATAGGGTTGTAATATACGCACAGTGGCAAGCCGTCTTGGTGATCTAGCTGAGGTGTCCGTGCCTAGAGCCACTAGGTTTAAGTTAATGGGTTTCTCAAGCAGTTCATGTTTATTCAATTGCGGTGCGGCACTGAGCGGTCTCTCGTGGTGGTTATTTACATTGTTCAAGGCAGCCCCTTTGGACTCTTGCAACCGCAAGAACCGGTGCGAGATGAAGCCAGTGCCGGGGTTGAATGTTTGGTAGCAATGGAGCTATAGTGAGTGCATTAAATTATCGCAGCAATAAAGCTACTGATTTTACTGAAGGAACGAAGCAATAAAGCCAATGGTTGCTTTTAATTTCTGAAGCAATCCAGACATTGGTTGCGGCTAATCACAGACGCAATCTGGACATTGAATGTACTGAATTACAAAAGCAGTCTGGACATTGATTGCGTTGAGGTACCGAAACAATGAAGTTAGGGGCCATTTTATGTCACCGATTACTTCACCAGTCCCATTAATGAAATATTTTATTTGAATCGATCGTGTGTATGAAGAGTAAGAACGTTGCTTTAGTCAGACAGATGTGACTAATTAAACATGGTCGTGGTATACATGCAAAGAATGAGCTTCGGGTGGCGCTGTTATGGCGTGTTTAAGAAGACAACCAAGGGCTTTCCTTTTAAGTTTTTTTTTGGCTTTCCTTTTAAGTTTTTTTTTCCCTTGAAGTAGTTTGGGTTGAGCATCTTCGAATGTCCGTGAAGCAGTTTGGGTTCAGCTTGTGACGGATGTTTAGGAGGGAAAGATTACAGGAACCAAAATTGAATTATTCCAAAAAGTTAAACTTCTCATTTTATACTAAATGACTTGCATATTTTGTTAAGGTTAATTTAATCTGACTTACCCGGTATAATAATGATGAGAGAATGAGGACAGGTACACATTATCTAACAACTGAATTACCTGGTATAGTAATGATGAAAGAATTAGGACAGGTACACATTATCTAACAACTGAATTACCTGGTGTAGTAATTATGAGAGAATGAGGACAGGTACACATTATCTAACAACTCAATTACCTGGTATAGTAATGATGAAAGAATTAGGACAGGTACACATTATCTAACAACTCAATTACCTGGTATAGTAATGATGAAAGAATTAGGACAGGTACACATTATCTAACTACTGAATTACCTGGTATAGTAATGATGAGAGAATGAGGACAGGTACACATTATCTAACAACTGATTTACCTGGTATAGTAATGATGAGAGAATGAGGACCGGTACACATTATCTAACAACTGATTTACCTGGTATAGTAATGATGAGAGAATGAAGACAGGTACACATTATCTAACAGCTGATTTACCTGGTATAGTAATGATGAGAGAATGAGGACAGGTACACATCTAACTACTGAATTACCTGGTATAGTAATGATGAGAGAATGAGGACAGGTACACATTATCTAACAACTGATTTACCTGGTATAAGGCGCAGAGAAGACAGATCACGCTTACCAAGTTTTGTTATATTATTTAAATGGATTGCTAATTCTTGCAATGTCAAGTCAACACAATTATCTTTCATTTTGTTAAGTTTAATTCATTCCTGTAAACACCCCCCCCCCCCCCCTTGTTGTTTTACCTCCTCGACTGCACTTCAAAAAAACAAAAAACAACTAACTTGCGTCTTGTAGCGAATCATTTTATGTATAAGATTGATCAGAATTAATGTCTCACTTTTTATCCCCCTTGTCGCCCTCTCACTATCTAACATCTTGCAAAACTTGCTCATGTTGTATATTTGATTGCCATGAACGTCTTCTTTGTGTCTGGTCAAGCAGAATAGTGACATGGCCACCGTATTAGAGTGATAATAATTCACTGCAACAATTGAGAAAGTGCATATGTTGCTACAGGAACATATTTTTAAGCAATTATTCATACCCCTCCCCCTGATTTTGCACATGCACGCCAGTCTCTTTTACTCCTACCATTGAGGTCCAACACAAGAAAAATATAGCTAATTACTGGCCCCGTCCAGGCCACAGGGACACTAAGCTGAAATTATCTAGAATATTACAGTATTATTGTGTAGAAAATTAGTTTGGTGAATCATAGGGGGGCTCCCGCCAGCCAATCAAAATACAAAGATGTAATGAATGTAGAGCTACGTGGACTGGTCGATTCACTAAATCAGTCTCCATCGATTGGCAGCGAATAATTTTCGAATCGAAAAAATTAATATATGCTTCATATTTGTAAAAATTTGGTAAAATGTGTTATTCTCCTTTATTTCATGACATTATGTGCTTTTCTACACTTTGGATCAGTCTTTATTTTCTTAACGCATTGAAAGAAATGTTTTAAAAATATTTTGTGATTTTACGGTCGTCCTTGACAGAAGGTGGATATATTTAAAAAAAAACAACAAAAAACGTTGTTTCTTTTTGTATATTGTGTTAAATTTTTAAGGAAAATGTTGATTGTGGGTGTTACAACTTGGCGAACATTGCCACTAAAAATGACCCGAGAATAACTGCTTTAAATAGATTCACGTTGTACATGTACTTGACTTGCGCCAACGGTCTGAGTTAAAATAAAAAATAGTCCCTGACTATAACACCCCGCCCCCACTTTCAAAGCTGATTTTTTTGTTTATGTTTGATTTCCCCGTCTGCGCCTGATTTGATTACTGGGAATTTCAGCGTCGTTGCATTGGGATGAGACATAACCGATAATAAATGGAGAGGGGGTGGGGGCGATTATTAAGGGGAGGTGCGGGTCAAAATTTGGCAAAAAATTACATTTTTAAAGATTTCTAGTTTTTGAATTATTTGGTTTCTAAAGCCATTTTTTAATATAAATCATATTAAAAATTTTGTGATATTATATTAGAACATATTTTAAAATATTATTTTATTAACCCTATAAGGGGGTGTAAAGTCATATTTTGATACTAAATACAGTATTTTTACGGTCTCGATTCAAGTACTTGAAATCATCCAACCCCATCGAAGGTGGTATTAGTGGAAAGCTGGATTTCTCTAAATTTAGATGAATATAAATTCCTGACCAATCAAAATGTACACAATCTTGCATTTGTTGATTCGCGTTCAAAAAATGACACTTTCTTGACCTACTTATGGGGTTTCCGCATTTCGTATGCATAACCCTTGACCTTTCAATAAACCAAGGATTTTGATTGGTTATTGCTGTGGAAATTACTTTAGACTACTTCCGTTTCTACGTAAACAAGAAAAAATGTTCGGATAAACTATTTTCATATAATAAAATTCAGAGTTTTGTGCTATAGCACAATGCTATTATATTAACACTTAAACTACTTTCTAATCGATCACTTTAGCGTGAAATACGTAAATATGAAGGTGGGTCTTGTATTCTCATCACTCGGACTCGGTCTCAAACTCAAACTAACTAAAACTTATAATAATAGAAGTCTAAAGCCGACTAAAGCGTCTTAGTACTCTTAGCGTCCATTCCAATATAGTAATAATAAGAACATATAACGTTCATGTAATAAAAGCAAAATTAATAGCTACTGTCTACAGTGCTTAATTTTACCCAAATAATTTTTAAAATATTCTATGAGCTAGCGTATTTTTGTCACTAGAACTAGTAATAGCAATAATAGTAATAGTATTAGTATTAGTATTTACTAGAGATAATAAGACTAAGACAAGATATGCATTGGACAGAATTAATAATCAATAAATAAAACTAGACCTAGATTGCTATTTATCTTTAACCCGTGCTCTTGCTGGGATACATCTGTAGATAGTACATAAAAGATAACCCAGACAAAAAAAGAACACCAACACAGGCCCAAGCCCAAGCACTTTCAATTTGAAATTATTTATTGTGAATTCAATTCAATTTTATTGAAGTCAAAGTGTATAAATCTTAGTATTCGAAGTGTTAAGAAATAACTTAAGATCTACATTTATGTCTGCAATGAAAATTCAGCTTTGGGATTGAGACTATAAAGTAATTTTGAACTAAAAATGAAATAACTGCACGAAGCAGCGAAAATTACAGGCGGAGAGTAAAAGTAAAATACTCTGAAGGGACACTAAGGAAAAGATTAGAGGAGGTAGAAAGTAATGTGTAAGATCGAGCTTAAGCTACTCAATCATTTTATGTACAGTAATTATACAAAATAAAATTTTAATTTAATAATTTCTAGAAATTTTGTCGTTTTTTCAGTTTTCTCGCTTTTGATGTTTTTGATCACTTAAACCCTTATAACTTTTTAATTAATTGACCAAATTACTCCATATTTTTTCTATGTGATCTTTAGACACAAATAAAGATTTGAATAACCTAACTTTTTGATAACTGCCTTACAAAGGAAAATACAGATAAAAATATATCCCATAACCCATAATTTTGACCTAAAAAATGGAGACCATTTTTGTGAATTTTTATTTTCTAACCTAGAGCATCTATAGAAAAGTCCCGTTATTCAAAGTTTTATAACATGATAAATTATCTATATTTTAAATTTGAAAGCAATAACTATTAATTTAAAAAAGCCTTAGCGTTTTGAAATTTACCATAAAAAACAAAATGGCGGATGTTTATTTCAGTTTCCATGGAAACCAAAAAGTTTTTTGAAAAAAACATTAGTGTAATTTATATCTATTGTTATACCCTATAAGAATATTTTATTTAAAATCACTCAGAACGTTATATACAAATTTTAGAATTTTGACCAGCACCTCCCCTTAA
>MUZC01004402.1:283807-304399 GCA_002072015.1 Radix auricularia | reverse complement strand
TTTTTTTTTTTTTTTTTTTTTTTTTTTGAGACTCAAAAAAATGAAACTGAAAAGTCAACACTGGGTCTCTCATTGATGGTGAGCCAAAAGTTTCAATCGGTCTGTGGATGCTATAAATATCTGGGTCGTCCCCGTCACGTTTCTTCTGCCCATCAACCCATCCACCGACACAGTTGAAGGCCGGAATAAACTGGGGGTGGGCATCGCCTAGTACCTAGCGTTCGTGTGAGTAATGGGTGTTCGACGGTAATCTCTGTTTGCGCCCTAACGCCGAGCGTGCTGTCGGCCGTTTTGTACACGAGGCTCAAAGCGAAGCGAGCAGTTAAAATTCCATTTCGCCTTTCCTCACCGCAACATTGTGACCCGAAATACAGCTCCGTCATGGGGTGTCACGCATGGATCTTGTTGATTTCATTCCAGATAAATGCTTTTTCATAATTTCTCACCTTCTAGGTGGGTGCGCGTCAGATAATAATAAAGAGGGATTGACCTAACATTTGTACGGCGCTGTGCTGTTGGAATGGTGTGTGTGTGTGGGGGGGGGGGTTGTTGTTGTATATTCTGCCGAGCAACACGCGTTGTGCGCACATCCCACAGCAGAGTTTAAGTTTAATATCATTATGTCTCACTTTATGTCCATAAATGACGTCACGCGATTTTGATTGATTTAACGTCTCCCTCCCCCTCATCACACGTCGTCACAAAAACTTCGACTCCCCCCCCCCTCCAATATGACGTCTCAACGCTTTGACCACCCCCGCCCGCCAAGCCGTATTTTTTGTTTGAAAATTAGCATTTTTGCAAATCACTTATTTTCATTTAAGTATTTAATTTAGTGTAAGCCTCACTGTAATATCGTAACACACGTGAAGCCGTGTAAAATGTCACTAAATAAATTGTAAACAACCAAATATTTAAAGTTACACGTATTTGATGTGACGTCACATTTCTTGAATCCCCCTTCCCCCTCGTCACACATCGTCAGAAAAGTGTGACCCTTCCCCAGTAAGCGCCTGACGTCATTTATGGACGGCCACTTATATTCCCCCCTCTCTCTCTTATCCCCCGTCCCTCAAAGTCCCCCAATCAACGAGTGGAAACCATCAGGGCCAAATGGTTATTTAATCAATATCAAAAGATAGTTACCTCTATGTTGGCATCAGCTGACCTTTTCCCCACAGCTTGAAATGGTTTCACCCATTGACCCTGAACCAGACCGGCCCCTTGACCGCTGATATTAATATCGTAATGGATTTTCGTGCTGGACGCTTTTTGTTTCCTCTTCAGTCTTGAGATAATGCCGGCCGACAGGGTCTTCACTTTGACCTTAATACAATCAGGGCGCCTCAAACCACACCCGGTCAACAACCTCTCATTTCCTTGGTCTGGAGTGGTCAGTCCGCACAGCTCAGTGACCCGATGTACACACGTTGGTATGACGCCAGCAGAAACACGAGATGGCCTATACGCTGTACCTTTTCACATAATGTTGATGAAAAATCGCACTGTATCGTTGAGCGCGATTTTAGTTCTCCACATACCTGCCCCGATTCTGTTGTATTGTTGCATTAAATAACGTTAATTTAATTCTAAAGCATATTTTAAATAGTTATCTTTGTATTTTCCCCACATCGAGTTTCCAGCAACTTATGAGTTTTAGTTATTCCGTAAGCATCAATCATAAGCATAGAAATAACTTTAACGGATGCTGTAGGATTCTGAAAAAAATTGGTGATCTGTCACGAGGTCGGTGACGAACGTTCACGAACTACCGTAAAGGGTTATTCCTTTCACGTCTGTGTACTGGCCATAACATTAAGCCGAAGATATACCGGCACCGACGCAATGAAATGGAAACTCTGTCCTACCAAAGCGTTTAATTCTAAGAATTCACTGTGATAATCTGGTATAGAAATGTTCACCCGCCCAGTTTAATCCCATCTAAATCCCCCGACCTGGAGGAATCAAGATGGATTTCTTCCGGACGCTCAGCCGGTTAGTTCGGTGGACGACAAATAACAGCGAAAACCTTTCATTTTCAGACGTCATATTTTCAAAGATGATGAAATATGCAATCCGAAGCCCTGTCAAACCAATCAGTGGTGTTAGTTTGGGAGAAACAATCGGAGTCTCTCTCTCTCTAAATTGATTTTGTTTGTAAGACAAATGCTGTCTGTTTAACGTCCCATTAAACGAGGAGCCATGTGCTCCACCACTCACATCACTTGCGGTCTGAATCATCAACACATTTTGTGCTAGTCAACATTAACGATAGAGGCTCTCAGAAAAGAAAAAAAAACAACGAACACTTACCACAGCATCCACGTACACTTATATCATTATTGGGTGAAAACGAGGGTGGGGAGGGGTCATTCGTTCGGATGAATCTGTAAACTAATTTGAACGTAGATCGATTTCCTATATCATATTACAATATTACAATGAATTTATTCCCAGGAATTTCTTGATTCGCGCGGCACTTGTGACATTTTTTTGGGGTAATTTACACCTAAAAATAGAATTCACTGAAAGTTATTCACATTTGTTTGGAGGCTATTTTTGTTGTTGTTGCTTTTGTTCAAACCTCAAACTAATTCTATCATTTTTATGTTTCATGGCTGGATGAATTTGAAAAAAAATAATAGCAAGCTGCATTTAAGGGCGATTTCCGATGTTGACTAAAAATACAATGAACACAGACTACAATGTTGATAAAGAATCACGTGTAAAAGTATGATACAACAGTGCAATGCATCAGATATCCGCTCGAGTTGAATGTCTTTGTGACATGTGTCCCACCCACTTTTGCCTTAAACAGGTATAATGATGACTTAACACTACACGGGCCTGACAACATCGCCGTGGGTAGCTCTTGCCTGTCTCCGTTGCGTTTAAAGGCGAGCCGATGATTAGCAGGATCCGATAGGTTTAACAAATTTTGAAGCACACAAAAATGTTTCCCTCGCTCCAAACAACAAGAAGAAGACAAGTAACACAAACATACAATAAAACAAAAACTAACCAAACATTAAAGTCGACAGTTTGACGTCTGACTGTCATTGAAGTCGACCATTTGACGTCTGACTGTCATTAAAGTCGACCCTTTGACGTCTGACTGTCATTAAAGTCGACCGTTTGACGTCTGACTGTCATTGGAGTCGACCGTTTGACGTCTGACTGTCATTGAAGTCGACCATTTGACGTCTGACTGTCATTAAAGTCGACCGTTTGACGTCTGACTGTCATTAAAGTCGACCGTTTGACGTCTGACTGTCATTAAAGTCGACCGTTTGACTTCTGACTGTCATTAAAGTCGACCGTTTGATGTCTGCTATTAAAGTCGACCGTTTGACGTCTGATTCATTAAAGTCGACCGTTTGACGTCTGACTGTCATTGGAGTCGACCGTTTGACGTCTGACTGTCATTAAAGTCGACCGTTTGACGTCTGACTGCCATTGAAGTCGACCATTTGACGTCTGACTGTCATTAAAGTCGACCGTTTGACGTCTGACTGTCATTAAAGTCGACCGTTTGACGTCTGACTGTCATTAAAGTCGACCGTTTGACGTATGACTGTCATTAAAGTCGACCGTTTGACGTATGACTGTCATTATCGTAGTGAAGTAAGTGACTGAAACCTTCCACGCGGAGATAAGCCTGCATGTATCTATAGCTATACAACAAAACGTTTCGATGGCCAACTTTGATGCCGTCTGGGTCATAACCACTTGAAGTCGTCACTTAACTTAACGTCAGCCCAACACCACTGACCCGTGCGTAATCTCTGTGTATTTGTACTTTAATATTCCTGTTTGTGTTCATTTAAATGTCTGGGACATTTTGCACTGATCACTAATTAATGCTCAACACATTGGTGACATTGATTTTAGTTTCTCAAAATGTTCCACTTTAATCCCCCCCCCCCATTCGCCCGGACTGTCGTACAAATAGAAAGAGTTCCTACCGGGAGAATCACGCCGGAGTTTGTATAGGTAGAGTTACGTAATAGGTCACAAGGAAGGAGTTACATAAGAGTTTGTATATGTAGAGTTACGTAATAGGTCACAAGGAAGGAGTTACATAATAGTTTGTATAGGAGTTACGTAAGAGTTCATAACGGAAGATCCAGACAAGATTCCGTATCGGAAGAGCACGTTAGACCAGCCACGGTTTTATCTCGTGGTCGGCTCACGGCAAACCTGGCTGGTAGCTGAGCCAGCGACGCCCGATAAGTCAGCAAAAGAATACATGAGTTTCTTTCTGTTCAACATACATTCTTAACTGTTATTACTATTTGAACGGTATGAACACACTTTACAACTGTAGGACTAGTAAATAAACAATTGTTCATCAGTAATCATGCTGAATCAGACTAATGCCAGTTACCGAATTACATGGAATTGATGCTATGCATGCGAAAAGTTTTAACGGTTGAGGATTTAGGGGTGGGGGTGGGGAAGTAATAAGTGGGTAGAAGGATATGGTATACTTTTCTCATTGTGATAGTAGTGTATGCACAGGACATGTTTTAATCACGTACAAATTCTTGAACTGGCATGATTGAATGCTATATGGTCGTCTTCGTCATTTATTTTTGTCAAGATGTAAATGGTGCAAGAATGTTTCACTTTTATTTAATTGTATTGATAGCAGATTGATGATCAGGTTGTATAGCGGCCATATACTATAAGCGACCATCTATTTATTTGATATTACCATTAGCTTTTCTCTTTTTTTTTTGTTTAGAGCCATTAGGTTTTTGTTTTTTTTAAATAATCTTTTAGTGACCTCAAGAAAGCTAAGAGAATTCCACTGATATTTTAAAAAAAATGTTGCTTAAATAAAAGTGTCTTTTTACAATTAAGTTACAAATAATATTGAACTAAATAGCTGTTAAGTCCACGATCAATGGTAGTGATATCATTCAATCACTTGAGTGCAAGAATCTTGAGTTAACATTTTATCAGTTGATTTATCTTCATAATTTTTAAACAAATAAATGGAGAGATGAAAACACGAGTCTCTTTTGATGATAAGTTTAACTTATCGTACCTTCATAACTCTTTAAACACGGGTCTCTTTTGATGATAAGTTTAACTTATCGTACCTTCATACCCTATAAACACAATTAATAACTAGCAGAAACAAAATATCTATTCTACTTATGTTTCTCTATATTACCCCTTGTATTCAGAGCACATTCTCCATATTACCCATTGTATTCAGAGCACATTCTCCATATTACCCTTTGTGTTCAGAGCACATTATCCGTATTACCCCCTGTATTCAGAGCACATTCGCCCTCGACCCTTAATTTTAACGTTAACAAAGTACGCGGCTCATTTTTAACGAGTGTATATCATCACGGAGGCATATTTTTAAAAAATCCAGTCAAACTTTAGATTTCATTAAAAAAAAAAAAGTTCTATAGCTTAATACTGTTTGACTAAATAAAAACAAAAACAAAACACGAAATGACTTTACAGGACATTTTGCTTTTAATGTTAAGTTTATTATGAATTCAAATTTTTTAGTTTGAACAATAAGATGAATTTTAAATAAAGTAAGGACACATTGTGACGTACTCGTGCATTTATAACAGTCGACCATGCAAGTGATACAGTGACTTTAGCAGGAAGAGGCGAATCTCTCTTTATCTATTTTCCCTCACCTCCTCTCATTCTCCCCCTTTCTTTCACCCCTCTCCTTCTCTCTCCAAGTGATTCTATGATACGAGGAATCAGCAGAATAATTGCAGCATTCTCAGCTAGCTACAACTGATTGAAGGGGACCAAATGCCATTGAAAAATCCAATTTGGCCCAGATTCAACCAGCTCCAGACTAGCATGGCTTTCTATTTACTTCCGCCCCTGTGGTTGATCTTGGGTGCCGCCGCCTTGTATACAGCTCGAGCCTCAAAGCTTGTAATCAAATCTTGCTCTCCTTGATCTGTCGGGAGGAGCGCCTCTGTTGGGACGAGTCCCTCGCTGGGAGTGGGTCTGGGACGAACATTACCCCTGGTCTGTACCAACGCCTGGGACGAACATTACCCCTGGTCTCTACAAACCCGTTACAATAAAACAAAACGTTCTTTAAAAAAAAAAAAAAACCTCTAACCAATGGAATCATTCATGGGAATTATGATTAGATGATCGATTGTGTCGTTGTCTATGTTAAGAGGTAACCTGGGATTTGATCACCATAGCTTGGAAATGTATAATGAACACATTTTTTTTTTTTTGCATTTGAGAAATAAAATATGACGTTAAAAATATATTCTGATGGATGTTTTCATCAGCTTAACTTAATTTCTTTTTTAAAACCATTTTTTAAAAAAAGTACAGAATTAATTCGTGTTAAAATATCTATTCGCTTCGATGTTAGTATTAAGTTTGAAATGGCAAGGTTATGTTTTTTTTTCCTCTCTGCGCCAACATTCCCCAACACCTTAAAAAAACAACCACCAACTTTCCAGCCAATCACACGTGTTCATTTTCCGATCAGAGAATCAAATTACGCAAGTCTATTTATAGCTGATTGTTTTAATTCCATGCGCGCCAGTCATTGTTTCTCACCCTCGCTCAACATTGTCACTTATATGTCTTCTGAGTCGCTACCATTACAACTTATCGGTTCTATCGCGCTATGTGATTGTGACGTATTGACATGAATAACTACCCCGCCTACTCTCCAACCCAGTTAAACAAGAGTGTCACTGTGTCATCTTGACTGACCCCTTCCACTTTTTAGTTTTGTTGTTTGTTATTGATTTGATTATCTTCTTACTCACTATTCACAATTAATGGATCACTCATTCATTCACTCGTCAGCATTTGTTTATGCCTGTCAATCTATAGCCATACATTGCACAACGATCGCGCCCGACCTTCACGCATCACCTTCATGTTACTATTGTGCTCTCTTGCACAGTCTATAACACACTTATTGTGCCATTCATTCAATCTTTACACAGTAATTGTATGCATCGCCCGGTCATCACCTGTCACACAACAATTGTGTCCTTCCCTCTCGGTGCATCCGTTGACACAGTTTGCAGGCGGTCACCTTTCTCACACTCGTACCAACGACCAGTTGGGGTGGAAGGGGCCACCAACTCTTTGACCTTTCGGGCACCACCTGGGTCAGAGGTCGCCCATCTACATCGTCACCCTGAGAAAGACAGGAAAAGCAGCGATTATGACTTGCGGATTGGGGTGGGGTGGGGGAGTATAGGGTCGTGTTAGTGCTCGCAAAGTCTTTGGGTGGGTTATTTGGATGCGGTTCATGCGTCAAAAGTTTGATGCGCGGCATTCGAACCGTTAGTTGAAAATGTCGTTCTAGAGTCGGTCTCCGATAACTGGTACGTGACGGCCAATGACGTTTAGCGCCCGTTACAGCGATCAGCTGCCCAGACACGGAACAGGGGGAGGGAGGGCTCATAGTTCTGGTATTTTGGCCGTCTACCTGGATTCCTCTACTCTGGTCGTTCTGTTGTCTTGGAAACCTCCCAATCACGCATTGTAGCAGAACGAACTCTACACTTTTACCTTTTGAAGGTTTAAAAATAGAACTGGAGGTATACAAGCGAGAATGGTCGGTGCAAGATACCTTTTCGGGTATCCTGCCGTCAGTGGTAAAGAACAGCGGGGTTTTATAATTGTAAATGTAGATAAAGATGCATACTTTTAGAACAAAATTAGATCTATGTTGTAAAAAAAAGTAAAGCTAAATCATCTGAAAAACAAGCAAGACTTTCACCAAATTCTAAGTGAATATGCCTCTATGGGTGATGAATTTAAAAAAAAAATGAACAACAAAAAATGGATGATACATGGAGGCAATATTGTATGACATCATTGTTGAATGTTGTACTTAAACTGCAAGATATCTGCAATAATCACATGCCACGAAATTTTAAGAAATTACGAAAGCCACCTTCAATAGACATGTGAAATTCAAAAGTTATTGTATATAACAAATAGTAAAATTCATTAAGAGTCTTGTGTATATCAGCATATTTAAAGTGGTGACATGAATATAACATATTTGAATTCACGGATCTTTGAGGTTTGAAAGAGTAAAATTTTGATATTTGAAACCATGGATATTGGCGATTTGAAGTAATACTTCTTCAGTATAAGAAATTTTGTTTTCATATGAGATTTTAAATCACGGATGGATGATATCGTGGATATTTTAAATTTCAAACAATGGATAATTGAAATAAAATATTTGTCATTTGAAACCGTTTGCACTCTGCGAGCTCTATCTTTTAAAACATTAACATATTCTTCAAGGAAATTAGAAAGCAATGAATTTGAATGAAGACATTTAAGAAATTATGTTTAAGAAAGTAATTATTATTTCTATGGCCTTTAGTTAGAGTAATATACCATGTAACTGGTATCACTATATATTATCCGCATGGACATTATACATATAACAGAGTCTCATTGTTGGATAATCAATTGTGACCTCTTTTTCGATCAACAATTAACACTCGCAAAAATGCCTGTTAAAATCTGCACAACATGGACTCTGCCTAAGAAATTATTGCGCGTGCTTCTTCTACCAGCGTCTGGTCTTGAACAATACACCAGGGTCTTCGCCGACAACATATCTCATGCTTTCCGATCAGAGTGTTGGCGCCCCACTTATAAAACTAATACCCTTGCTTACATTCTTACGAATACGCGAAACGTCTTGACATTTGTCACCTGTCACTGTTAAGTAAAGCACGTGACGACTATTAAAAACTTGAAGAGTTTCTCGTACACTTGGATAAAGATCGCCTTAATCAGCAATCAGTTTGAACCACTCGACTTTTATTGTTCTTTCAGAACATGAAACATAACGATAAAACAATAACGGTGTAACGATCCACTTAACTACATTAAATATGTACACAGTTACTAGCCGACCAATTAATGCGTCTATCAGTTCCTCTTCCTCCGGAGAATGCGGCCTTTAAAAAAATTAACATGATTTACCATGATAATAATAAGTAGGATAATTTCCAAACAATTGATGAAATGGCCAACCTACTTTCTCAAAGTTGGGTTACATCGATGCCTCATTTCAGGGTTGTTGCTTTTTTTTTCCTTCACGTGTATCTCCGTCCACCTTGATGTGCACGGTCCTCAGGTTTCAGTGTCACCGCACGCGCGTGCCACTCGTGGTCACCACTTCTGACTCGTTGTAAGTCCGGAGTCCCAGGTTATCACACTTTTATAATATACAGTCCCACGTGCCGTAATCCGAGTTGTGGGTCGCGCGGCATCAGGCCATAAACAAAACAAAAGTTGTTTCCTTTGTTGTTAAAAACCCTGACACATAAAGGGTGTCCTTGTCTGTTGTCTAACTCCACACCACATTATCACACGGGATGCACACGTGAAATAGAAACAATCATACCTGGGCTCTGGCATCTTGACGTGTACCCAGGTTTGTGCGCGAGCGTGTGTGTGTGTGCGTGTGTCTGTGAGAGATGTGCATGGTACACACCCCTCTAATGCGAGCGTGTTGTGTAGGCAACAGAGCACATGGCACGTGATCTCTCTGTCTCTTGGACAGGTAACCATAGCAGGATGGACAGATGGCGGAGAAGGCAAAGGGAGAAAGGATGGAGGAGGATGGAAACATGAAAGATTCGCCTTGGGAATGTCAGGGGGCAAGAGAAGTGAAATGAAAGGTCCTCCCTCCCATTCCACATATTCCCTGGGCACAACGGGGATTCTTGCAGTGTTTATGAACAGTGTAGATAGATCATTTGGTATTGCACGAACACACATTTCGAATGAGTAATATGGATGCTAGACTGATGGACTCACGAGGTAAAACGTTGGGAGTGAGGAGGGGGCGGGCAGGAGGTACTAACTCAAATCTCAGGTAAGCATCGGAAGTACTTGTTCCCCCTACCCCCACCGCGTGCTTGCATCACCTCGTAATTACAGGCCAGGCCGAGTAGAAAGTGAGGCATGGGAAGAACCTCTGGAACAGAAGTAAAGGGGGGGGGGAGCCATGTCGGGATTTTTAACCTGGGCTCCCTACAAGGATTAAGTCACGGGACTGACTGCGATGACAATCTAAAGACTTAATTGGTCATCCGAAATAAAGTAGTCACTAAAGAAGAAATGGAAAGGAAAAAAACAACAAGCGTCAATTTTTGTAACGGAAAGCTGAAAAACAGGTCTCGAATTTATGTCACGTTTCACAATGCAACACGCACGTATGGTTATTTGTGACACTCAGTGGAGCCAATCACGCGCAATCGGGGCCAAGCTGTTCAGTCTTAAATTGAACCCTGACTTTGATCTCTGATATAGGTCAGTGGGGCAGAAATCCGTGTTTCACCAACAAGATTTCCATCAAGATAAAGGAGCGTGGAGTATAGGCTGAGTCTGAGATTACAATTATGAAATAATCTGAACAAGCGTCGCGCCGTCACGCCCTGTTGTTTATTTGTTGTAAAACACAGAGTATTGTTAGCTCACACCACACCTGTCCCTGTCGTCAAAAAAGAAATTAAAAAAAAAATTCTGCTGGAGCCATCACATTTAATGTATTTTTAAAAATAGACGATAAATACGTTATCAGCTGACCGTCAGTCTCAGATACCGTAAAGCCACACGCCCGGCCGATGCCGATTCTCGGATACCGTTTTTAATCTTCATGTTGTGCTATCTGTGTTTATAAACTGTCGTGGAAATGTTTGTTGTGGCGTGTGATGAAAATACTGGGTAAAAAAGGGGTGCTGACCGCGTGCTTGAAAGTGAGCGCAAATGTTGAGCCGGCCATTACGCGTGATAATGGCCGTGCGTGGGATGATGGCCATGCGCGGGATGATGGCCATGCGCGGGATGATGGTCATGCGCGGGATGATTGTTGCCATCTAGGACGGTTCACGTTTGGGACTTTGCTGTCTAAGATTGCAGGGCGTTGCGAAACCGGTTGTCAGTAGGAGGCAGTTGTATACAGGTTGACGTAACTCACACGCAGACGCCGAGAGTTACCTGCGTGGGGAGGAGGAAAGCTTCCTATAAGGTCATAGCACTCGGCTCGCTCTTCCACACGCTCCTTCAGGTAAAACCGGAGAAAGTCGTGTGTTCGGAGAGTGGGGGGCAGCAGCGGTGGGCTGGGTGCTGCTAGGAAAGTTATTCTTTTCTTTTTGTTGTTGTTGTTACAGTTTGTTGTGAGTTTTCTTACGTATTTATTTTTTAGCTTCTCAAAGCTGTGTAGACATGGAGATAATGACATGATTATCTATTTTTCTAACACCGCGTCTCCACCTTGTTACCGAAGGCCAATGTAACGGGACGGAGATCTATTTTACCACACGTCCATCGACTTTTTAACATGTTTACAACCAGTAAAAAAAACACAACAACTTTGGTTAACACGGAAGTTTTACTTTATCTCGAAAGTTTTTGTGTGTGTGACTCAACTAAAATAAAAGTAAAAATGTGACTAAAAAGAAAAACAAAACAAAACAAACGTAACCTGTTATGTCGCTACCGTTTGTAATGAATAAATTTTAAATTGAGATCCGCATCATTTCAACTGCTGTCAAAGTTTTAACTCGACCGTCTCATGCCCTTACGTCTTCCACTTATAACAAACGTTAAGATAATACCTGAAATATTCCTGCCCTGGTGCTAACATGGTACAAACGTTTAACCATCATCGTTTTCTATGTAACCTATAAAGCTCATGTGCTCCCTAGTCCTCCCTTAACAACAGCTGCCCCCCCCCCTTTTTTTTCCAACATTATTTAAAAAATCAAGAGTTTTTAGAAATATTATTTTGGGGGCTCTTATTCCTCGTCAATCTTGTAGACTCGCCCGGGACAAAATACTCTGAGAGCTGTGTCCGACCAATAACTTTTCTCTGCCGGCCCGATAACAAGAGACCGCACGAGCCCACCGCTGAGATACGGCTCGTAAATTATGAGAAAACTGTACCCCCCCCCCCGCTATAATCATATTTCTGAAACACGAGACGAATAGAGCATCGGTTATCTTCGGATTGAAGGTGGTGGGGGTCATTCCTCTGGTCGCCCCCCTCCCCCCGCCGTCGTCATAAAATCCATGTGACGTAATTATGTACCCTTTGGTAAATGAATAAATGGGTGAGAAATGGTTAGTGTTGAAGCAACAGAAAATAACGGAATTTTAGTGTTCGCGTGTTTAGAAGGAAATTATGATTCGGGCATTGTATCGTATATATATTCTAAGCTAGCTGACCCATAACCAGCGCATGCTCTGCCGGGTAAAGTCTCTGGAAGAAGAGTACGAAGGTCCAACACGGAGACCCTGTCGCCGGCATATACCTATCACCTAGATTAGCAACACACAACAAAGCCACGCCTGTCACTGTCATACTTACCGGCCGGTTTATAGTCTGGCCTTCAAGTATCCATTGGTTAAATCCGTGGAATTGATTGCTGGTCAGGTGGCTTTTAAAAAAATCTCATGGTGACGCTAGGTCAGTGCCATTATTTTGTTTAGGTCAAGCTATCCGATGTCACCCCATCGTTGACGGTCATATCTATGTTGACTGTCACATCGACATTGCAAGACATCGAAGGTGGCAATGAGGTTTGTCACATCAGTGGTCCTAGACAGGAATTAGCCTAGAAAGCACACGTTGAAGTTCGACAGTACATGGTCGCAAGTTAGGTGACAAATTAAAAGTCATAATGTCTTTAACTTCTTGTTGCTGTCATCGATCAAATCCGCGACCTCGTTTCCTGAGCTTCCATTTTTCCCTTCGAGTGAGCGGCCAGTGCTGTGATGTCATAAACCAGGTGGACAACGTCATGAGTTATTTGTTTTTTTTTTGTTTTTTTTTTAAAAGCAAAGAAAAAATGAGGGTTCTCACAGCAGTTGGTCGGGCGTCTTCAGTCAATGGAGGCTCTGGCCAGGTTCTGTCTAGTGCAGGTCATCGGACTCGCCGCGCATTTTGGTGTGCAATGTTGACGTGCTTTTGTTTTGCTGGTTGGCACCTTCTTGCGCAATCATGACGGGCGCAAATGGATTATAATGAACGAGACCGTTTGAGTAAGTTACAGAGATTTTGTAGATGGGGGCACGATGGTTTTATACCACGACGGCCATAACGATTGTGGTCGGGGAGAGTCTTTCAAGGAAAGGGGGGGGGAAGAATGCCATGTGGGAGCACACACGGGGATGCGCCAGTACCCGGCACACAGGTATGCATGCACACCCATGTGAGGCGTAGGGAAGTACACGGGGGAAGAAAGTTTTCCCACGCTCCCTTCGCGTATCGATGTTTCTCCCACCAGGTAAAAACAGGTAAGACACCCGGCCAGAGTGTTACAACGGTATATAAGGACTTTGGCCGGCGGCTCTACCTGAAATCCTCATGTCCTTTTTTTTTTTTGGACGCGCGCTTATGCACATAATTTGTCATAATTAGAGTAAAAGTTTAATATTTCAGTCCCCCCCCCCCTTTTTCTCCATGATTTAACCCCAAAGGTTGTAGGCACACATAATATTCTGATATTGAAATGGCTATACCTTTTTTTTTCTCACCCCCCGCTTCCCCAAAATCACCTTTTCATCTAAAACTCACTGCCGCATAAATTTTAAATCGGCCACCTTCATTGTTTTGGTCATGATATCATTTTTCAGCAGTTGCAAGGTTTGCTGTTGGCTGCTAACTTCCAGGCGTTCCAAAGTGATACTTCAGCGTCTTAGCGGTAACCGCTGTCTCCCCTAGGTCTCAAACATTCCCCTGCATTGCTTCCCTTTGCAGGGTTAAATTCCCCTTGTATTGCGCTGGAAAGATAAGGCGTTGCTTCCCCCTTGACATTTTCCCCCCCCCCCCCTTTGCGATGCTTGTCCCACCTTCTACGGGGATCAGCTGATCAGAGGAAAAAAACAAAAAAAAAACGGCACCACGTGATTGCACAACTGTCAAAGTGGCAGCTAAATATAGAGAAGTGTTCGGTTGATGCTGGCTGTATTTAATCTATAATTCATAAACGCCATTATCCCGGTCGTCTAATGCAACAATGAGTAAAATGCCAACACGTCTCTGTGCATGAGATATCCGTGGTCCGAGTAAGTCACGTTGGGAAGCACGCATCGCTGTTATAATTTGATCGTAACATGGAGCTCGACTTACGTCCGTTCTCGACCGGAATAGTATATAAACAAAGTTAATGAGTTAACTCCAAACGTTTAGAACAAAAAACATTGTTATTGAGTTTAACCCATAAGTTCAGAACAAGAACAACAAAAGACGCCGTTATTGGTTTGACCCCATTCGTTGAGTACAACAAAAGACATGTCTTCGGTAATTTGATTCCTTTAACTTCAAACAAAAATATAAGGCAGCTGTATACATGCCTCTCAGGAATGATACCTAATTTCGCCCTTTATTTACCAACTTCGATCTTAGTTTTGTCGTCGTATACTTAATTTCACAAGCTTTTCCCGAGTTATTCCCGCAGAATATAAATGGAGGCTGCAGAAAAGAAGCAATGAAGGATTGCATTGTTTTAATTTTAGGGCAGCGCTAACAATATCATTTGTAATGTACCAAAGAAGCTGCTACCTATTCATTAGTAGGCCTCTCTCTCCCCCACCCCCATTCTTAACATCGCCACAACCTTTCACCGTGCGTCAAAATTAGTGCTTAACAATGTTTGTTTAAAAGCCAATATAGATATTTGTTACCTATATTAAATGTAAAAATTTCATTAATAAGTAGGGGCTGCGGAAATTAACAATTAATTAAAATGTAAACAAATATTTGTATTTTTTCCAATTTATTGATAATTTATATTTTTCGTTACTTGCATACTTTTCCCTGGTGTTATAATTTTTTAGATGTGCATACGTAATAAACAAAAGGGATTTTCTTTCTTATTTCTTGCATAGCGAAACAAATTTACTGAGTTACGTCACAAAATTTGGGAGCCATGGTCTTATCGCGACTTAACCGATTTCACGCAATAAAGAATCTCCTTTTAACGAGATCTGTGTATTCTTTATAAAAATAATAAAATTAATTGATGATTTTAATTTTTTAAATCGAACTACTTTTAAAAAAATAGTACCAGGCCTATTAATAAGATAAGGTGGGCATACAATGATTTCCTCCCTCAGTGCTGACTTAGGTTATGCAAATTAAATATCTGAGTATTTAAAAAAAACCAATGAAGTATACTTTATTTAAGTTTTGTAATCAAATGCCTTTAATTTCTTTTTTAACATTTGGAATTAATAAAGCATCAACCCGGCATTATGAAGACATACATACACTGCTAGATTTATCACCTTCTGTATTAGCTAGTAGTAATGTAAAAAAAATGTTTTAATAAAAGTTTGTCGGTGTCAAACTGCCCAGATGATAACTGGTAGCGGCGCAAGACTATTTGGTGACACAGCGCTCCTAATGGTGTCCACAATGTTCTTCTGGCGACCGTTTTAGGGTTCATAATGGTTTTAATGTTCAACGCAACCGCTCCGGTCACCCAATTCTCTGTCGAAAGTCAGAAGAGGGGAAATGGATTGACTGGAGCCTGATTTTAGTGGCAACCTTAATAAGTGACAATTTATAGGTAGCATGATGAGATAAGGGCAAACATGCAATGGCGGCATCTTGAACAGGTGACATCAAGCACTGGAGGTAATAATTGTTGACAACCTGATAAAGGGAGATACTGCACTGGAGGCAACCCGACATTTTTTGTTGGCAACCTGTTTTGATGACACATTGCACTGGTGGCAACCTGTTTTGATGACACATTGCACTAGTAACAACCTGTTTTAATGATACAATGGACTGGTGACAACCTAAAAGGTGAGAAAAGGCACTGGGGGTCACTCGATTACCTGATCCAATACACTAGTCCATAGGTGACCAGACTGAGGGGAATTAAAAAAAAAAAGTAACAATATAATTGAGAGCCGTATTGAAGAACTATATTGGTCACGACCACATTCGCAATTAAAAACTCCTTTAAACAATTAATCTCATTGAAATTTAATTATTTTAACTTTTCATTTGTTTTAACCCTAACCATATGTTGAAGAAATATATGCGTTAAAATTACAAAATGAACAAATAATTAAATTTTAAAAATGTTTTAATAGAATCATACTGCATATAGAAATATAAATAGTAAAAATTAATTATTATGATTCGGCAAACAATCCTTTAAGCTAGCAAGTTTATTTAAATCTTTTTGGTAGCTAGTAGTTGTGTTGCGAAGTCCTGTCAGAAAAAGGTCGCTTTGCACCAGTCATATTCCAAGCGATGGCATAAATTGACTCAATTGAAGTGACACCTTATTAGCACAAAGTAGTGTGTCTGCTGCTGTGACATTCCAGTATTTAACCAAGCAAGCTGCCCTGCTCCCGATCAAGATCAAATTAATTTCAACCCTTTGTTTCGATCAAGATTAAACAAACAAACAACTTGCATAGAGTTTTGATATTATATATTTCAAATGAAAAGTTTTAATTTCACGAATTCTTTGTGAGCCGCTCAGTGAGCACGGAAGAGCCGCATTCGGCTCGCTAGCTACAGTTAGGCCACAGTTGCATTAGTCACACGTGATGAGGTTATGCTATTGGGAACCTAATTTAGTGACACAATGATCAGTTAGAAACCAGGGTCTGTGACATTACAGCGCTTTGATGGCAACGTAAATAATTGAAACCATTATCTCGTGGTGGTCTATTTAAAAGTTCAAGTAAAACAATTTTAATAAAACAAGAAATAAAAACTCGAATAAGTAGTAGTATTTCAACGCAATTTAAAAAAAATCGATTTTTTTATTCAATGGGAATCATTCTAGATTACATTAAAAGTCTATTCAGTAATTCATGACGTCATATCCTCTCACGCCACATTACACCAAAATGTGTCAATATAATGAACAGCGCGCAACAGTTTAACATTAGCATTCACAAAGTGGGAAAACCCCATTAAAATACGTTTAAAGAATCAAGCAATAACATCAAAAATGTATTTTTAAAAAAACGTAAAAAAACACACGTTTTTCACTATAAATCCTTTATATACGAGACATAATAACTATAAAGATGTTCATTATAATACGCAGGGCAAAACAATACGAAAATAAAAAATTCTAATTATGTCTCGTAAAACGTGTTTAATATTATGCGCACCCACCGATCGTGAATATATTTTTAAAAAGTACTGTCAATATAATGCGCACCTTATTGCGCGACATAAAAGGTTGTTGAACATATTACGCACCACAACACTTTATATCAAAAAATTAACATGACATAAAGAGATAAATAAAATAATTTAAAAATTCAATAATTCAATAACTGCCCATTCGATCGATTTGAAATTTTGATACATCATTTTATCATTGGCATGAGTCTGCCTGCAAAATTTCAGCTCGCTAGCTTACGAGAATGCGGGTTAAAAATCGATCCAAAGTTTTTTCGGCACGGTCGTTCGGTCGCACGACTCAGACACCACAAGTTAATATAAAGGATTTAAAAAAATATATGCACATTTTGATTGAAATTAAAAGCCATTGGAATTACTTGGAATTTGGTCGGGTTTAAGACTCAACCTTATCGCACGTTCAAACGACCCAATAAGATGGGCCAGTTTAGGACAGTGTAAAAAATATCTCATGACCATGCATAGATCGACCTAGTGAGTTTCAGCTTTTTTCACCAGTACATACGCCTGCATACGAAACTTGTGTTTGATGAACAGCAATAAAAGATCATCCTTTGGGCTAGATCATGAACAATCACTGTGTGGTGAAGGGATACAAAAAGCAGTGGCGTCGCTAGGGGATGCGGTGGGGCGGGCCGCCCCGGGTGACACCATCAGGGGGGGGTGACACCAAAATGTAAAATTATGTATATTCACGTTATTTTGCGCTGGAAAACTCGGTGGATTTCTACGGGTTAAGTCGTGGGGGGGGGGGGGGGGGGGGGTGGTGACACCATGAACTTCCGTCCCGGGTGACACCAACCTTAATGACGCCTCTGACAATAAGACACGTAGATGTCAATTTCGTCTTTTTGAAAATGCATTAAAAACATAAGAAGGGGCTCCAAGGACCTGCTGTTTTTTTTTCGATAAATAAATATCTAAAATAATTTCATCAGTAATTCACACACTCGATCTTTTATTAACTCTAGAAGGCTCCACCACTCTAATATTCCACAATCACTCTGAAACGCTCTTTTAAATGCGCGTTTGGTGCATGATATAATAGTAATTATAAAAAAAAAACAACGGTGTAAAAATACAACCAAAAAAAAAAAAAACCCAACAAAAAACAGATCCTACATGTGGAATGAAGTAAGCAACCCAGAGCATAAGACTCTTATCTTCCCAGAATATCTCCACTACTTGTCCAATGGAGCACTAAAAATTTTCTATAAAAGTAAAACTAATTTTTTGATGCAAACAGACAAATAAATTAATAATTAAAAGGCCTACACAATTAAAAAAAAAAAAAACGATATTAAGGGGCCGGCTCCACAATGAGTGTAAATTTAACTTTTTATATATATGAGCAGAACATGACATTAAGGGCAAGATGTAAATTTTGAGACTTTTGTTTATTTTAATTAGGATCATATTTAATATATTATCTATATTTGTTGAGACCATGGCACAGAATGGTGAATAAAATATTAGACGTTTACGAAAAGAGAATCAGGGCCTCCGGCCCGAAGGGATGATCATTAAAGGTGTAACACACAAACAACCATCCCAGAAGCATACTCAACAATTTCCTAAAGTTCCATCGTCGTCGGGTGAATGGTTTAGTCAGCTATAAATGACAAACATGTATGCAGACTTTGATTTTTATAGACATAGAAGATAACACAGTTCGTTTGGTGCATTTTTTCTTCGGTAATTTAAATAATTGATTTATGAATCAAATATGTGATGTAGTAGGACTGAGAAATGTAAAAAAAATATATCGATTTCAGTGAATTTAGCAGATTAAAATTTATTGCATTGATTGCTGACATTGGAAGCCCTGGTTGTTTATGTATATATGAGGGACCGGAAATAAAAAAAAATTCATAAATATTATAAATTCATCAAATTATATTTCCTTTCGTTCTTGCATATCGATTTGAACATTTCATTTCTCGTTAATTGATTTCTATCTCTCCGTATTTTATATGGAAAACTAAATAACTTTCACGTATAACATGTGCTGCGTGGATATCCTACAATTGCATTTTAGCACTGGGGAATAATCGTGATATTCCTATATTCAAATAAGGGTGGTCGAGCGGCAACGTGGTCGGCTGGCGTACCGAGAGTCATGGGCTCGAAGGCAGGGACTTATTTTTGTCCACCCAGCTATGAATGGGTACCGGGCATTAGTAGGGGTAAATTAAAGGGGGCTGGACATTATGCTAGCCAGGCAATCCCCTCGTATGCCGTAGCTATAAAAACTTGTGAACTCTGCTTCTTTGCCCCATTGGTCGGCATGGTCTGAAAGGAATATTTGCTTTTTACCTGTTCAAACGTTCGGATATAAGTTAAAGTCGAATAGGTAAATTTGCACATACGCAGCAACGAACGTCTTGAAATTTGACACCCACCGAGCTATTTTAACATGAGGGGTTTAAAATTTGTTATTTGTTATAAATAAATTTATTGTTATAAAACAAAAATGGAAAATCCTCTCTTTAAAAAAAAGAAAAATTAAAAGAGTTCAACCTGGTTTTATGGGTCCGCTTTTCTTTTACATTTACGTTCAATTCAACCCCCCCCCCCCCATTCCCTCCCCCCATTTTTCTAATATAAGAAACTGATTTTTTAAAATGTAAACTGTTTTCTGGAAAACCCCAGGATACGTGTTAAACGAGGTTAGCAACCCACACCCACCCTTTCCACCAAACTCTTTTTGTTTTGTTTTACACAATGTCATGTCACGGTGCTACTTACCGCAACGTGAACGCTACCAAGAATCTCGTCTTGATTCGCGCGAGTTCATGTGCAGGTCTGTTGTAGCTTTTAAAACATTTTTAAAAATTTCTTGATTTAATTATAGGAGCGGTGATGCCATGAAAGTCTGCTAAGGCCAGTCTTTAGGTTCTAAGGACGAGGCGAACTTACCCTAGTTTGTTTGTGGGTATAATCCGTCCGTCTTCTTGTGCAGCACCAATCCCCCCAATACCACACATATACCGCCCGAAGGTATTGTAAGATTAACACCCTGTTCTAACTGAAGTTTATCGTAGAGGAGGTCAAGTTCAGATCACCTTCAAATTTATTCTGATTTCAAACAAAGCACAACAATAAAATTTTGAGGACTTTGGAATATGTCTTAGAATAAAATAAAAAAGACCTGTAAATTCTTATCCATCAGTGTTTCCTATGTTTTCCCGCCTACCTGCATAATTGGGCGCGGGGTGAACTCTTGTAAACGTCCTCTAGGACGGTCGCCTGTGCTCTAAACACCTGGAGCCGTATATATTTTAAAGGGCGTAGATTTGTGTCTTTAAAAAATAATTTAATGTTGATAGAATTATTTATGGCATAAGATAAAAATCCGTAAACGTGTTGCCATGAAAGAGATTTGCTGTGGG
>MUZC01004402.1:253962-283477 GCA_002072015.1 Radix auricularia | reverse complement strand
TTTGATTTAGTTTGTCGTCGTCCCTTCCCCCTCCCCCCTCACAAATACTTTTACATAAGTATAACAAGAAACATCGCATTTGCAAACTGAAAAAAAATCAACAACATTTATTTTTAAAGTGAACGAAAAAGATAATTGTTGCATAAATTAAAGACCTGATTGTGTTTACACGCAATATTGCATAAAGGTAATAAATATCTGCTTTGTATCTTCTGATAGTTGATATAGAGAGGCGTCACACACTGACACACATGTTTGAAAACCTCTATTAAAAATTTTTAAGACCATTTTTTTTTCTTTCTTGGAATATGTTGGTGCGGTGAATAAGTAAAAAAGAATACATATGTATTTTAAAAAATATATTAAATGTAAAAAAAAAATCAGTTTGTACTGCCATAATTTATTTAGATAGTATGCAGGGTGGAACATTATTTAGGCGGTAAGAGGGAGCAATATCCATACTCATTGGCTGCCCCGGTTGTATGGCTTATATCCCCTTAGACGGGTGCTCGGTCCTCCAGAGATATTAGTAAACTTTAGCTTCCGCTTAACTATAAACGTTTTCTTTTCTTTTTCATGTTATTTTTGACATTTCCATTTACACATTTATATTATTCAGTCTCCCATGTTAGTTGGTATATCCGATTTTGAATTATATTTATCCGGATTATCAGTATTGTCATAAAAATTATATTTCCTTTCGTTTTTTTTTGCGTATTCGCTTTAACATGTGACTCTTCGTTAATTGATTTTCATTTCTCCGCATTATCAATGCTGTTAGTGTAGTTGATCCATAGAAATAAAAATATGTGAATACATTACAAATATTCGTTTTCGGCCCACGGATACACGCACTAGTATGTAAATTAGAACATTTTAAGCATAATGCATTACATTGCCACGTACTTCTCAAATACAGAAGTCGTCTGTCGTATAAATTACCATCTCACCTCCTTTCAATGACACTATAGGCATAATAACGGTATTATAATACAGTTCTTTTGTTTTATTTTAAAATGGATTCTTTCTTTGTCCTATTCCCCAATGAAGATACGCTACTTCAAGGCTGATTCCTTACTATTGGTACCAGACTTTTATGCCGCTTCGCTTTCTCAGATTCTCGCGTCTGCGGTGGTGCCAGACATCAGCCAGCACACATCTTTGCCCGACCCGCCTGTGCCTAGTGTTTCTCCAGTTCTCTCCCCCCACCTTCCTATAAGGCTCACAGAGCACGCCGCTAGAGCACGAGTCAGGCCGGCAACGCTGCGATTTTTGGCTTCATTTCTGCTTTTAAGGAAGTGCCAGACGAGATCGGTGCCAACTCTCTTGCAAGCACTTCCTCCTACGCCCGGTTTGTTTCCGCCGAGGTCGCGACCTCTGTTGTGGCCAATCAATGGCCATCTTTCAAACCGAGGCAGCTCGCTGGGGTCGCGACCTCTGCTGTGGCCAATCAGAGTTCGCCTTTCAAACTAGGGCAGCCTCGGTATGAAGTCACATCTGTTGGCACAGCTGACCGCGATGTAGAAGAAACTAGTCTCGGGTAATAAAAGAAAAAAAGAAAAAGTTCTAGAAAAAAAACTAACGCATTGCTTCTGGTCTTAAATACTTGGCATTCCTTCGTCCCACAGCCGTGTGTTCTTCACGAACACACACACACAAACATATTACAAGTCATAGCACCGATAGGAACCAGGTTAGGAAATACCGTGCCAATTTCTAGACGCGGTACTTAAACTCGGGACCCGATGCCATATGCATCGTTAGTCATGCCTAGAGAATACAGCTTGAAAAAGAATGGTTTTCAGAGTATTTATTTAAGAATTAGTGGGATATATTCAATAGCAATTTGGTTGTTAACTTGATTTAAAATATGATTGTATGAATTTTTGAATGCTACGCTTATAGAAACAGAACATAAATAGACCTCGTTGCTAATTTTAGTTTACTTGTAAGTTTTAAACCATCATCATTTTAATGAATCAATGATTTTATTAATTTAGCGTCTCGTCTCCATTAATAAATAATATAAAAGCCCAGGTCACTCACTCACTCACTCACTGGATGTGGAACGCTGAGGAACGATGTACGACAGTCTACAGTAGTTAGTTGAAAAAGCGTGTGGTGATTAGCGCTGTAAAAATATTTAATATGATGACGTCATTTTTGGTGTGCATCGGTGCGCAAAATAAAACCCCTATTATTAAATACTTTGCGTACATTTCACAAAGTTTAATATTTCGTATTTATAAAAAAAGGACAAGTTAGTTGGGCTTTTGAAAAAGGTTGGCGCCGTAGGCGCCCTAAAATAAGTGGGTGCCGCAGGCGCCACGGCGCCCCGGTTATTAAATACTTTGCGTACATTTTAGAAAGTTTAATATTTCGTATTTATCAAAAAAGGACAAGTTAGTTGGGCTTTTGAAAAAGGTTGGCGCCGTAGGGGCCCTAAAAAAAGGGGGCGCCGCCCCGGCACAATCTAGTATTTAATATTGATGCATTGAAAATTGTCTCTAAGCACGCGCTTAGTTCCTGAGTGTTCCTAACTGTGCAATTCGCGAAGACGTTGACTTTATCCTGTTAATTGTTGTATTTTTGGTTTGTAATACGTATGCAAAACAACTTAGGAATGTTAAAAGATTAATGTTTAACGAAAATATGTACCAATTAGCCGGACGTTACTGCTGGCGTACAATGTAGTTCGTCGTGATTTGATGTGCTAATCTCCATAGTGTGAGACTTGTATAGCTCATTGTGACCTTTTATCCTTATCATCTAAGACTGTAATGAAACTTTCAAAGTGTCACATAGTCCTATCTCGGTAAAGCCCTCTGTGTTAATATTCCTATCATCTATGACTAGTAAAGCTCACCCCGTGTCCTGTCTGTTAGTGGCCAAACTTTTTACTTACATGTGAACCACCGTGTCTAAATGTTCGAATATGTTAAAATCCTATCCAATGATACTTAGACCGGGGGTTGTTGTTATTTTGGTGGGGTTGGGGGGGGTGTAAACAATAACTCAGTTTTAATTGTTCAATGCCAGACATACTCGAAAACCGCATGACCCATGTGATGGTGGAAAGGGAAAAGGGGGGAGGGCTTTTCATTAATAATCAAGACATTTTTCAACATTCCAATAAACTAGAAATTTTTCGACATTTCTATAAACTAGACATTTTCAACATTCCACTATAGTAGACATTTTTCAGCATTCCAATAAACTAGAGAATTTTCACCATTCCAATAAACTAGAAAATTTTCAGCATTCCAATAAACAAGACATTTTTCAGCTTTCCAATAAAACAGACATTTTTCAGCATTCCAATAAACTAGACATTTTTCAACAGTCCTATAAACTAGACATTTTCAACATTCCACTAAAATAGACATTTTTCAGCATTACAATTAACTAGACAATTTTCAGTATTCTAATAAACTAGAAATTTTTCAGCATTCCAATAAATTTGACATTTTTCAGAATTCCAATAAACTAGACATTTTTATTACCAGAAAACGATGCTGAAAAGATAATTTATAATAGTTAAAGAAGTTGGGGATTATTGTTATTTTTTTATAGGAAAATCGGAAACTAGGTGCGTATCTGTTTCATTAAACAAGCACCAGTTCAAGCAACATAACCTATTAGCTCTCGTTATTAAGTAAATACAAAAACCCCTCGAATAAGAGCAATACATTTCTGAAATGTAAGATTAAAAAATATATTAATTGTGTGTGTGTATTAAATGAATGTTCACATTGATCTTTTGTTGACGTGGCACGCACACACAAACCCCGACATCCACAAACACACTAATTACACAATTTTTGTTCCGCTCTATCGTAGACCCCCGCATCCTAATGGCCGCTGTTTGCCGAAATACTTAACAGTTCTTTTCCCCCCGCACGTCTCAGTGTTCAATAAATGCCCTTTATTGTCATGAAAATCTGGCCTTTGTTTCCTATTTTCAGACTTAATCTGCCAGGTTAACAAAATTATGTTGAATCAGGTCTGTTTGAGTCCGCTACAAAATGGTTTCATTTTTTAAAGATTCTTTATTTTTTATTTCCTTAAAAAATAATACTAAGCTATTATTGCCCTAGTCGGTTGAATTATTATTATTTTTTAAGACCTCATTATGTTACAAAAATAATTAAAGATTAAAAAAAAACCCAATGTATTCGAGGTCGAAGGCTCTGAAATCCATTCACCCTCATTGTGGGAGTTTGTGTTTATAATTTTACATTTTAAAAAATTAACATTTATGGGAATAGATAATGGATGTTGGGCGATGTGGAAAATACTCCTTAGAAAATATTCTTTAGAAAATATATCATTTGATTTTTTAATGGTTATTTCTATCTGACTTCTTTCATGCTTTAACTAAGAAGGTCAGAATAACTGTGTCGTATTGACACATTGCAAATGTGTTGGACAAACAAATTTGAGAGTTGACTCATAGGAACAGGTACATTTATTGCACAGGATATAGGGTCATTCAAAATGGAGATAATGGAAGTTTGTGGATTAAAAAAAAAATTAATGACAAAAGAACGAAGACCAATTACTAGCATTTCATCAATGGCGTTGTTAAACATTTAATTTAAGATCGTGAAAAAAATGGCCATAACGTTGACACGATGATCTTTCACGCGAGTTGCCATAACAACGACACGGTGATCTTTCACGCGAGTTGCCATAACAACGACACGGTGATCTTTCACGCGAGCTGAATCTTCACGAGATCAGCAAACGCACTTCTGGATACTTTGTGTTAAGTATTTTATTATCTGCTCAAAAATAAAGTAAATCGCTCGTCACGTCTCTAGCGTTAATGTTTTACCGTAAGAATAAAAAAATAAACAAAAAAATAATTAAAAATTGGGACCGTATCAATGTAGAATTTGATACGTTGGCCAAGATTAAGGAAAAGAATACATTTAAAAGGCCGATCACAGAACGAAGAAAAAGAACAACCAACAACACATGAAGAAAACTAGCACTCAAAAACAACCGTTTCCGAGTGATTATTATTTTTTAAAAAAAGTCTCAAGTAGCAAAAATATAACCGAATAGTTTGGTTAATTAAATTCTGGCCAGTGAGATCTAAAAGACGCTTGCAGGATTACTAGGAAATCATGTTTCAGTCTTAAAAAGACGTTGGCTGTGTGTAAACCCGTGATAGTACATTGACACAAAATAATTATATAAACAATGTGATAACTGAAGATAACAATAAAAACTTATGGTCCTTTATCAAATCAAAAAAAAAATGGAGCCTACAGGTATAACCACACTAAAAGGCTCAAATAATAAAACCTATAATGATAATGAGACTAAAGCTAATACCCTTAACACATATTTTGCATCATCATTTTCTGCCTCAGGCGACAAGGAAATTTTAATAAATTTAAATTAAATGGAAGAAATAGGTAACATAACTGTAGATGAGATAGGTATACATTCACTCCCTTAAAAAACTTAAAAATAAACAAAGCTACTGGCCCAGATGAATTGCCTGCCAGGTTATTAAATGAATTAAGCAATGAACTGTCCCCAATCCTTGTAGTTCTTTTTCAAGCCTCTCTAAACCAGGGTAAAGTGCCCCAGGATTGGAAATTAGCCAATATAACGCCACTCTTTAAGAAAGGTGAAAAGTCCGACCCTGGTAATTACAGACCTGTATCACTTACTAGTTACTAGTATCACCTGTAAATTACTGGAACATATATTATATAGCAGAATAGTTAACCACCTTGACAAAAATAATGCCCTATGCCCACACCAACATGGCTTTAGAAAGAACAGGTCATGTGAAACACTTTTGATAGGTCTAATAGGTGATCTATCAAAAGGCTTAGATAATAATGATCAAATAGATACAGTATTACTAGACATCTCAAAAGCATTTGACAAAGTTCACCACCTTAGTTTACTTAAAAAACTTAAATACTTTGGAATCTCAGGTCCCTTACATCACTGGATCCAAGATTTCCTATTGGGTAGGGAGCAAATTGTAATAATTAATGGATCTAAATCTACACCAATAAAGGTTAACTCAGGAGTTCCACAAGGAACTGCCCTAGGTCCCTTACTATTTTTAATTTATATAAATGACTTACCCAACAATATCTCAACAGGAATTAAAGTTAGGTTATTTTCTGATGATTGTATAATCTATAGAACAATCAAGTCAGAACAAGATAGCAAAATTTTACAAAAAGACTTAGATGAATTAATAAAATGGGAAACTAACTGGAGTAAAATGTCAACTGCTAAGAGTAACAAAGAAAAAGAAACAAATAAATTCAAAATACTTCATTCATGGAAAAGAACTAACTTAAACTAAAGATGCAAAATACTTAGGAGTCATAATAAATGAGAAACTATCTTGGAATCCCCATGTCAATGAAGTTATTAAAAAAATCAAACAAAACCTTAGGCTTTATAAAAAGAAACTTTTACAAATGTAACAAAGATATAACACTAAAATGCTACCTCACCCTCGTGAGACCTATACTAGAATATGCATCTTCTGTATGGGACCCATCCACTAAAGAAAATATTGATAAGTTAGAACAAATCCAAAAAAGAGCTGCCAGATTCATTACTGGAGAATATTCAAAACTGACAAGAGTAACACCATTAGTTAAATCATTAAACCTTGAAACACTAGAGGATAGAAGAACCAAGAGTAAATTAGTAATTATACATAAGGCAATTAATTCTAATTTAGAAATACAACACAAAGATAACTTAATACAACCCTCAAATAGACATAAAGATAAAAACACCTTTCTTATTCGATATGCAAGAACAAACGCATACAAGTTTTCTTTTTTTCCGTCCGGTATTCGGACGCGGAATGGGTTGCCTGAAGAAACCAGGAAAGCCAACACTTTATCATCTTTTAAAACTCTTGTAAGAATACAGGACTAAACACAAATCATAGAAATACGTAGGACGCAATAATCTTCTGTACAGAAGGAGCGTCTGTAACATATAAGATAAGATAAGACCTCTCATGTCAGATCAAGGAACATCAATTTGAAATTAAATATTGAAGAGGGGTGGCAAAATACCAGTGATCAAGAAAAAAAAACAAGCATAAAAAATGTCTACTGAGCCGCCCCCCCCCCCACCGAAATAAAATAACTTGTTTTTTTGTTTACATTGTTTTGGTAATGGTAAACTCGATTATTGTTTCCCGTAACTGACAGATAACTTTAAAAAAAAACAAAACAAAAAAACTTTTATTTCTAAAGATCATTGACATTTTATTAGAAAAATTCCTTGTTCAGTTTACAGTAAATGCGAGCTCACCCATATTTGAGTATTTTTCAAATTACAGCCGAACGAGCAAAGTAAAGACATGTTAAGTACGTTTATTTTATGGGGGGGGGGGTATACACAATTTTTACAAATATTCCAAATATTGATTAAAAAAAAATAAAGTTTTATTTTGTTTAAAATCGTTGATGTACAAAAATATTTGACCTTTTAATTGTATAAAGTATAAATGGTTGAAAATGTTGCTAAAAATTTAGCACACTACTTAACTACTTACTTAATTACATTTTGTTTCTTTCTAATAGTTATATGACGTATTTGAATAAAAAATCTGAACAATTTTAAGAGCGAAAAGAAACTTTAAAGTTATTTTAAAAAAACTAAGAACGGCTGTAACAAAATATATTTCCATGTGAATTAGAAAAATATACTGTTTCGTTTTGTTTTTTTTCGTTTGTTTTTACATACATATTTCTTTACAAATTAATTTTTACGATGATGAATCATCCTTTTATGACCCAGCAGAAGAAGCATCTGTACAAGTGCGTTAGCCTAAACACTCCCGGTAAAAGAGACCAAATAATATTACAAATACATATTGACAGTTTATGTCATAAATACTTTTTACAAAATAACTTTGAAAAGCAACACGCGGTTCGGAATGGTATTGATAATTGATAATAAATCGACAATATGAACAGCAGTGCTAAAGTCAATAAGTCAAAGTCAACTTACTATATAAATTTTGAACAATTTTCTAAACGTATTAATCAAGCATTGCCATTGTCAAGGCGGAAGATGACATATATAAAGCTTCAATTATAATTCTTTTTAAAATTCTCATGGAAGTAGAATGAGATCCGATTATGAATTCAATCGAAAGATAAACGTTTGAATCCAACCAAAATCATTTCAGTTTTTAAAAAAAAATGTTTTTTAAATTAAAAAAAAAAGATAACTTTTATTGTCAGCGAAAATACGATCGTTGTCAAAATTAATGCACACTGATCGGTTAATATGGTTTAATATTCAAATTCAAGGCAAACTGCTGATATTTTAGATATTTGTTGCTGCCCGGTATGAAAACAGTGTTGATTGAAAGACAATGACAACGAATATAGATTCTGATACAATGACTAAATAGCGCAGATTCTGGGTCTGTTACCGTTGACATGCACGCACACTGCGCTTATTGTGTGTGTTCCAAGTCCCCCAAAACTGCCAAGTCACTGCGTCAAACCCACTTCAGTGACCCTGCTCTTATTTTAACACCAATTTTTCAAAGGGTGGGCGCCGCCCTCGCCTACACACCACAAGCGCGCAAGCCCAGCTTTATTTAGATAACACTGCGCTCACACAGCCAGCGGTGCAAGCCAGCGCGGGATAATTAGGACGCACACATAGTTAAAAGTCGTGTGCTCGTTGTTGTAGATATGACACATCTGTAATTACAAACGGGAAGATTACACACGCGAGCCAACGAATGTTTATAACATCTTTCGTGGGAAAATTGGGTGGGGGCGAATGGAGAGTGAAAAATATGAAAGAGGAAAGTTAATTTTTAACTCTCGCAGCATGCAGGCCTGACCATCTTCCACTTCCTACTCATCCCAGGCGGTCAGTCCCGTGTTCAGAAGCCTTCTTGATAATTTATTTCTCTAAATTCTGTGTCTGGCAACGCGAGATTTGGCGCCAATTTTTTAATGGATTTTCCCTCCTTCCAGTAGCGCTTCCCCCCTTTGCTTGTGCGCGTGTGTGTGTTTGTGTGTTCCCGAGCCAAGAGCTCACGCTCAAGTTGAAATCTGGGTAAACGAACTCAGTGAGGGGAGCAAGGGGTGACTACCTTGTAGCCGAACACGCGAGGCTCTACGCATGTCTGGGGGAAGTCTACATTACATTTTGTTGGCTGCGCGGCAAGGAACGCATTTATCTTTGAAAAAGTACGGGCGAACGGGATCATGGGAGGGGTGGGAAGGGTATAGGGGTAAAGATGTACCCACTATTTAAATTTTGTCTTATACTTCTCACCATGTTTGTTTATGATCACCATGTAATAATCGCTCTCAGATAGATCAGTTACCCATAATCCAGTTCAGAACATAAAGGACGATTTTAAATGTTGTTGTTGTGTGTACATGCGCGCCTTTGGGCTTTGCAGAAAATGACGCAATCCATCAATAGGGCGGTATTCGGAGAATTACATCCTGATTATCGTCCCTTTCACTTTGAAGCTATCATTACTGCGTCAAATCTGGTTAGGAACGAGATTAATCGATCGCACAAGGAATCATAGCGTCGAATTTGAGTATGTTTATTGGGGACCATGGTTAGAGAGGTAGGGGGTTTCACATCTCTGTGTGGCGCTACAATTCAGGGTTTAATTTGACTGCTGTGGCGTCTTGAACAAAAATAAATATAAACATTAAATAAAAATGAGTTTGCATCTTAATATAAAGGGTATGGTAGATCTGATATTTTCCGATTCCGGGGATGTAACAATAATATTAATATCGATGCCGTCATACAGTAGTCAAGTGAGGGATACTTCTTCATTTCTTACCAAATAATCCCGTTGCCCAAGGTGAAGGCAGATAAAATTTGTTCGGTCTACGATGTTTCCGACTGATGAAAGATTAAATTTCAAATTGCCTTCTGGGACTCTAATTGGGTAAAACGTCACATTGTATTGGCTATACGGTTTCTGATTGGTGAATGAAATAATCTGTCGTCGTGACGTCATTCTCACACGCTCAAAGAGAGAGTCATCGTGGGCATCTCTTTACGGTCAGTAATTTTTAGCTGCGCCCCCCTCACGTGACTTGTCTTCCTACCACCACCCCCCACCACCCCGGGTCATTTTCTTATACTGCCTGGCTCATCTGAGAATGTTTGAGAGCGGAAGAGAATGGGAGATGGATACGAAACTTGTATTTGAAAGAACGCTGATCGTACTCAATTGTTGAACATAATTTGGTTTACGGCATATTGTAGCCATATGCAAGAACTCTTCTAGCGTTATTTTTCCAATTCGATGCTATAAAAAATGATTGTGAACAATAATTTAAAATGAGTTCGTGATCAATAAATTTGAAAGGTGTTTGTGAACAATTGTGGGATAGCAGATATTGCGTTATAATTTTTAAAGCGACACTTTGTGGGCGTTGTTTTTTTTTCCTTTTTTTGACAATAGATTATGTTTGAGTTGAAAAGCTTTATTTTTGTATGATTTTCTTTGCTGTAATATGTGACTTCAGACAATTGTTTATGGTTGTTTGGAAAATTTTGAATTTGCAGTCATTTTTTAGTGTCCTGAAAAAATAATATGTGTGTGTGTTCGTGTGTGTTATTTGGGACATTCCGTCAGTGTTTTTTGGGACAGTCCGTCTGTATTATTTGGGACAGTCCGTCTGTGTCATTTGGCACAGTCCGTCTGTGTTATTTGGCACAGTCCGTCTGTTTTATTTGGCTTAGTCCGTCCGTGTTATTTGGCACAGTCCATCTGTGTTATTTGGGAAGTTCGTCCGTGTTATTTGGGACAGTCCGACCGTTTTATTTGGGACAGACCGTCCGTGTTATATGGGACAGTCGTCTGTGTTATTTGGCACGGTCCGTCTGTGTTATTTGGCACAGTCCGTCTGTGTTATTTGGAACAGTCCGTCTGTGTTATTTGGGAAGTTCGTCCGTGTTATTTGGGACAGTCCGACCGTTTTATTTGGGACAGACCGTCCGTGTTATATGGGACAGTCGTCTGTGTTATTTGGCACAGTCCGTCTGTGTTATTTGGCACAGTCCGTTTGTGTTATTTGGCACAGTCCGTCTGTGTTATTTGGGAAGTTCGTCCGTATTATTTGGGACAGTCCGACCGTTTTATTTGGGACAGACCGTCCGTGTTATATGGGACAGTCGTCTGTGTTATTTGGCATAGTCCGTCTGTGTTATTTGGCACAGTCCGTCTGTGTTATTTGGCACAGTCCGTCTGTGTCATTTGGCACAGTCCTTCTGTGTTATTTGGCACAGTCCGTCTGTGTGTTATTTGGCACAGTCCGTCTCTTTTATTTGGCTTAGTCCGTCCGTGTTATTTGGCACAGTCCGTCTGTGTTATTTGGGAAGTTCGTCCGTATTATTTGGGACAGTCCGACCGTTTTATTTGGGACAGATCGTCCGTGTTATATGGGACAGTCGTCTGTGTTATTTGGCATAGTCCGTCTGTGTTATTTGGCACAGTCCGTCTGTGTCATTTGGCACAGTCCTTCTGTGTTATTTGGCACAGTCCGTCTCTGTGTTATTTGGCACAGTCCGTCTCTGTGTTATTTGGCACAGACCGTCCGTGTTATTTGGCACAGTCCGTCCGTTTTATTTGGGACAGACCGTCCGTGTTATTTGGGACAGTCCGTCCGTGTTATTTGGGACAGTCCGTCCGTTTTATTTGGGACAGACCGTCCGTGTTATATGGGACAGTCCGTCTGTGTTATTTGGCATAGTCCGTCTGTGTTATTTGGCACAGTCCGTCTGTGCTATTTGGCACAGTCCGTCTGTGTTATTTGGCACAGTCCGTCCGTGTTATTTGGGACAGTCCGTCTGTGCTTTTTGGCACAGTCCGTCTGTGTTATTTGGCACAGTCCGTCTGTGTCATTTGGCACAGTCCGTCTGTGTTATTTGGCACAGTCCGTCTCTGTGTTATTTGGCACAGTCCGTCTGTGCTATTTGGCACAGTCCGTCTGTGTTATTTGGCACAGTCCGTCCGTTTTATTTGGGACAGACCGTCCGTGTTATTTGGGACAGTCCGTCCGTTTTATTTGGGACAGACCGTCCGTGTTATATGGGACAGTCCGTCTGTGTCACACAAACGACAAGAGCGTGGATCGGTCCAAGTATCTTTTTGCTTAATGCCGCTGAAACACAATACTGAAGCCTGTGAAAGAAAGCGAAAGAAGCCGTAAGAAATCGATCGATTGGCCCCCAGTGTGTCTGGAAGGACTTAAAGCTCTCTGAGAGGTCAGCTCTGAGTTTGTCTCAACATTACACGAGACTTGTCTCCCCGTACAGCTTTATTTGGCCAAGTCCAGCTGTGTGACGAATCAACTCAGAGACTTAGTTTTAAATGTCCCCGATTTGAACATTTTTGCAACAAAATTCAACTTTTATTATCAATCTATGCGGTATTCTAGGACGCTCTGTGGTCTAGTTACGGGTACAAGGAATATAGTAAAACAGAACTTTGACCCTTTAGACGTCAACTATGTCTCTTTTCAAACCAGTCATTTGTCATGTTTTTAAACGTGAAACCTTTCAACTGTGTATAAAGCGCAGTTAGAAGGATTCAGACTTATACTAAGCTGTATAAACAAAATATTGTTATAGGGAAAGAATTGTTGTTTGGCGAGAAGAGCTGTTTAAAATTGAACAGACAGACGTATCCTATGAGTTAAGAATCATTCTATAGCTTATCTAAACATAGCAGACGAAATGGCTATACCTGTATGTATGTATGTATGTATGTATGTATGTATGTATGTATGTATGTATGTATGTATGTATGTATGTATGTATGTATGTATGTATGTGTGTGTGTGTGTGTGTGTGTGTGTGTGTGTTTGTATGTTTAGATGACGCAAATGTCAACATATTAATGCCTAATCCACGGGTTCTCGGAATTTTGCTGTAGGCAACATTTTCCCATGCCCTCGCAAAGATGTTTTGACCCCCACCCCCAATCCGCTTATTGCTCCATTATAAGTGTGTGTCTACAAAATATCGGTATTTTAATCAAGTGTCATATTGTTTTCAAACTTAACGATGACATTATATATATTAAACTGTGGAGGGAATCGAACTTAACGAGCTGTAAGGCGATCTAAATCCTGACATCGATTCTACTTTTTTCGTCTTCTCTTTTGGGTTTTTCTTTCTTAGGGTTTGTAAAATAATGAGGCTAATATGTATCTCTCACTATCGACCATTTCACTCTACATAGATTATATCTACAAAATATACACTGTGGTGTGTTTAACGTCTTGGCTTATTTGAGATGGAAGTGTTTATGTTAGATATAGCTTGTTAGGAAGTGAGAGAGAGAGAGAGAGAGAGAGAGAGGAAGAGAGATAACAAGTGGGATAGAGATTTATCGAGAGAGAGGAAGAGTGAGGGCGATTGTGATAGAGATATACAGAGAGATCGAACGTAAGGTGGGTTAAAAAAATTTTAAGACGTGAAAGAAGAACAGCACCCAACAGGACGTGGATCGTTTGGTCCCTGTTCGACGGTCAGCGAAGGAAAGTGAACTCACGAACGAACGACGCCACGAGAAGAAGTGGTAAAAATCTTGAACAATGCCTCGTGTCGGGGTCACAGAATGTGTCCAGAGAAGCTTATGCTGACAATCACCGGTAATATTAAACCCGGTCAAGATTACAGTTTTCCCCAGGATAGGCTTAAAACCAGAGACGGCGAGAGTCAACATTGGCGGCTTCCTTGAGACCTGGTCCGACATTGTCCAACATGGCTCCTCTCTTGGCGGGTAAACCATCCCGAAATCAATTCGCTCGACGGTGGTGGTAGTGCTACTACTGGGGGAAACGAAATACATTTTTCGCCATTAGGGAAAAAAGTCAATATTTTCCGAAACGTTCAAGACTCTTGTAAGATCATTATTAATATGTTTTGCCACATTTTCTGGAAGGTGCGCATTCTGTTGTAAGTAGTTCATAAATTGTACCAACAACATGGAAGTTCTTAACGTAAAAGGATCAAGGAATATTTATCCATTCACCAAATCGTAGGACTGTGTGATGCGGAGAACCTAGCAGACAAACATCACCCCATCACAACCACACCCGCTTTCCAACACCCCTAAATTTTTGCCAGATAATTTAATGAATATCATTAATATCATCTAAGACAAAGTTTAATAACCCGCAAATTTTTAATAGGGTAATAGGCGGTGTTATATACCCATAACTAAATATAACTGCTTTTTTTGGTGTTGTCATAAACACTACGATTTACAATTTCACTATAACTGAGCGGAAACAATCAAAACATGTATAGCAATTAGCATGTTAACGTTTACTAGTACCTGGAGCGAATTCCTCGACACTGGAAGGTCACCAACGACCAACGATTTGAGAGTCACTGGCTGCGATAGTTAACACCAGAGAGCCAAATGAAGTTTTGAGAATATCAGAAAATAAGTTTAATCTACGAAGACGTCATGGGCCGGTTAAAAGTGGTTGATGCACAACATTCGGTGATCATTATTTATTTTATGCTGACACAGTGTGTTGTTCCCTGCCATTGGGTCAGCATGCTATGTGCACATTGTAACCTACTTATCGGGGGGCTTGCTTATCTGGCATTTCGACTGGAAATAACATATATCACCCCTTTTGCCACGAGGCGTGTTGTTTCATCAAAGCCATATGGGTTCTGTCAGAATATTTATAGATAACACGAGGACTTACAATGTGCAAAGCATTACATCGGTGGCGTCATACAATGTTGGCTTCGGGCTTTCTTGGCACAACCTGTTTAAAAAATGAGAAAAATGTAAACTGAGTGAACAATTTTATCATGCAAAGACTTAAAGAGTGCTGATGACTGATGAGAATCCTATTGAGACTGTACTGAGTTATCAGATCAAAACCAGATGGCTAGAATCTAGGAAACTATTTTGAGCTACTCGACAATTGAGGTGAAATAAAGAAATCGGGGTTTGGGTGACAATTGGAAGCAAGCACAATAGAGTTTTGCTGAGTGATTCAACACATTTAAAACTCCATACAATGCGTTCATTTAGTAGACGGTGACAACGCCCCAGTGTTGTTAACGTAAACCACATGTGGCAGACGCGGGATGTGAGAACATGACGTCATTTCCTCTCACACCCCGCTCGCCCTGCCGCCTATCGGTCACATGATCAAGGGGGCTCAACTCCTAATTTCGCTTTCCAACACGGTCAGTTTTATCGTATGATAAGCACTGAGTCTGTTTCGAAATCGGTTGGCCACTTTGCACGCCTTGATGTCTGGGGTACGTTCACGTCACTTCTAATGAATGAGAGTATTCTTAACTATTAAATTAGCAGGCAAACTCAACAAATATAAAACAAACATCCGTCAACTGACTTCGTCTAGAAATCTTTGGGAGCTACAACCGCCTTGTGACTAGCGGAAAACTGATTCAAACTACTGAACTGAGTGTGTGCAATATCTGTTATGATGATAGCCATATAGGAAAATAAAAATCTTGGGAATATTTCTTTCTAATATTCAACCTCAGCAATACTATCCAAAATCAAGCTTAAGTTCATGCTAATTCATGTATCAAACCAAATATCCATAACTTATAACATTGGGTTAAGAATTTCCATACAGCTTTGGACAACAGCTTAAAACCAAAAAAATATATTGAAAAATACATTTATCCACTTAAAATCCTGAACGTTAAGTATCAATTTGAATTTAAACTAAACAACTCTACTTCCCATTTTCTCACCAAAGCACCAAAATAGAACTTTCTAGAATCCTCTCTTGGCACATCAATGCACAACATAAATCAACGGGTATGTGTGAATTCTCAGAAACAATATACTAGACATTTTTAGTTAAGTGGTAGGTTTTAACTTCTATGGACAAGGAGTTATCCATGCTAATCTAGGCCTGTAACACTTAGGATAATTAATTTTAAAAAAGCAAATAAATGAACATGACAATATACAAACGTACAAAAGAAAACAGACAATGTAGCAATGTTCTCTAAAAAATACTTATACAATTGAGGCCCAAAACACCACCTTCACGATGAATGCACCAGTACTCCGCAGTTAGTCCCTTCGAAACCTTACAAAATATTTGGAGGATAATTCCACAAAGTTGAAAAACTCTCTCAGGGTATAACAGAATTATCTTGCCAGAACATTTCTTGATGGTCTTGTGGTTGATAAGGCTAGACGCACGATACATACTTCTTTACATTCCATAGCTTGCTTGTAATATGGGATAGCAAAGAAGTATGTTCTGTGCGCTAACAAAATTCAATCATTGGCCCCCAGTGTGTGTGTCCTAGTCGGTCTTCTCAGCCGATCCGTTATGAAGCCGCAGTAATTTGTTCAGTCACATCACTGTCTTGTCCTTACAGTGAAACAATGTGAAGAAGACCTATTCAGCCTGAGAAGGAAGGAGAACAAAATAAAAGGAAAAAAAAACAACTATAGAACTGGTCCAAGCCAGGTTTTCGCCGGGGTATCTCGTCGCCTAGAGGTCGCCGTCTTCGTCGGGGGTTTTTCTGGCTCCGAAATACCTATCTCAGATCTCAGACACCCTCTAATGATTGAGACCTGCTCCCCCTGTTTTAATAGAAAAATCTCAACACGATGAGAAGCCACGGGTAAAAATCCTTTAGTCCGATGTGTTGGTTGCGCGTGGGTCCCGGCCTAGCGGTGAAAAGAAGCGTCCGGGCAGCGGTAGCATCAGCTGTAGTAGTGTAAGGCAGCCCACTGGAAGCGGTGGAAGAAAAAAGAAAAGAGGACAGGGCGGCGTGCCTCTGCGTTTTTCAAGAGTCGTGGCCGTTTCGGATACTTTTACCTATTTCAGACTGCAGGCTCCGGCGTGCTCCGAGGGGACTCCTGGCACCTTCCACCAATCGTGGACCAGGTAGGAATATCTTGGACCAATCCGGACCCGGCAGAGAATCTTTACCACTCATCTCCATGGCGTGGTAAATGGATCAACGGGCTCCGGGGAAAACGGGGGGAGGGGGTACATTTTACATGTGGCATGCGTCTGCATCTACTTAAGAGTTAACTTCCCTTAAATTCAAACACCGAGTTTATATACGTGGCAACGTCTTCTGAGTTTACTCACCCCACCTGACCCCCCTCTCCCCAAACCCCATCCCGCCCTGTACCCTCAACTTTCCTACCATTTTGTATGGAAAAAAAGTCTTGGAAAGATAAATTCTAAATAATGACATTTCCATAAGGATGAGGATAAGTCCACCCACCCCATCCCCTCACCCCAATCATTATCGTTCCCCTCGCTATCCCGTTAGTTTAGGGTGTAGTCTACGAATATACCAAAGATGAAAGAATGTTAGGGGGTGAATGAGAGCCACGTTAACTATACCAAGTGAGACCCCCTGACCGAGTGCGTAGCTGAGTATAGAATGTGTAGCTTTTTCCAGACTCTGAACTATGAACCCCAGGTACTATCAGGGCCTGGGATGTTGCCCCCTTGCCCTCGCGTTATCATATAGTTGGACGCGTTTACTCCCAAGTCAGTTGTGGAGGGGGTTGATGCTAGCGTGTGGCTCCTCTTCTTAATGAACGCCTCACGAGCCGCCTCACATGAGCAGGGCAGGCCGTCCCATCTGTGGAGGAGAAGGAGAAACTTAAGGCGTTGATACCATGAATGAATGCATTGTTATATAGCGCTAACACTGTCCATGCTGGTAGCGTGCCTGTTGCGCTTTGATGTTTAAAAACTCTATCAAATGACAAAGCTTTCAAACTTATCTTAAATTTTTCTTTGTATTACCACCCTTTCAACAGTTTCGGAAGACTCTTTCTACGATTTTTGAACCGATTCGAAAGGAACACACACCAAGGGACCCCCACCCCCCCGTGTCCATTCACTTCTTGATCTTTCAGGAAGGACTGTGAAGAAGATCACAGCCCTACTAAAAATACATGTTGCGACGTTTATTCCTTCAAATGCAATGGCCGTTCGCACATAGTAACACCGAATAAGAGAATTAGCGGGTCTCTTATGCACACTTTGTAATCCGTTTACTTCTTTGAAAGTTACCAATCTTGACAAAATTTAAAATTAAAACCGTTGCTGTTTCAATAATAGCGGCAGAGACGATTCGTGGTGATAATATTCAATTGTACAAATCTCGTATCTCTACAATCTCTTGCTTCTTATGAATAGCGTAATAGATATATAATGTGTTTTTACAGCGATTACCGAATCCGCCTTAGAAACACGATGAATTTTCGCCTAACATACTATTGAATAGGTATTATTTCATATTTCTGAAAGGTTATGTAAAATGGAGCTGAAAAAAGTAGTGTTTTTTTTTCTTTAGTCATCTAACCCCTCCTTCCTTTTCTTCATATCCTATCATTAATTTTTTGGCACTATGAGCATCTATTGTGAATGGTTGCCAGCGCGGTACAGTTGTCATACAGTCTCAATCTACTATGTAGAATACTGCAGTAGTTTGTGCAAACGTCGCTCTGGCTAAAAAGTTGTGAACGACCTTGGTATGGTGCCTTCTCACGCCACTATCCAGCCTGACGTAATCACCGCCAACTGCCGGAGGCATGAGACGCTTCCATTATCCTTTATCACGATAGCCAAGCGTCCAACTTTCACGCAGTGGTACTATTTAGGACAACATCCATTGGCCCCTCCGGGGGTGGGGTTAGGGATTCACATCTGCTCGACTAAAATCATCAACCCCCCCCCCCCCCCCCCCCCGACGCACACTTTTACGAATGCCTCGACTCTTTGACGTTTCCTGCCCCATGCATTCCACGGCACGGGTCACAGCTGCTAAGCCTGGGGATAGGATGAGAAGGGCAGCCCCCTTCCCCTGACTACCGACCAGTCACATCGGCGTCACTAATTATATCCCTTCGGGTGAGGTTAATTGACATTGCATCGGTTACCGGTGGCCTGCCGTGACGTCATCGACCCCCACAGAATGGTGTGGGTGGGGGGGGAGCCCAGCGTGGCGTCTCTGATAGCACGCACTCGTGACGTAAGCTCCGCGGCCCCTGTGGTCAGTCCGAGTGAAAGTTTGATGAGTCATGAGATAAATCCTTGTCTGGAACTGTTTAGAGCCCTCTGTGACTGGTAATCTTCTCCTACACATTAGCGTTAGTGGAATGTTAGCTTTAAAACCATAGCAGGACAGGACTTTGGTCGTCTTTGTTTGGCAAGGCCTGTCAGCGTCACAAGGATCATCCAAAGAATCCGTGCAGAAGCTACAATGTGTATTAAGTGCAAGTCATCTACTGAATCCAGTAGAAAGTAACAGTTTATAGTCACTGACTTCTCCATGTCTAAACTTACTGGACACGATGAACCATAGAGTGGCTCCACTGTCTGTTAAATATACTCCTCGAACGGAGTCAGATAACTCTTTTATTATCAAGGTATAAATAAATATAGACTACTTACGTATAATGAAGTTTATTTAAGAAATGATTTTTTTTTTTTTAAATTAGATTAAACTATACACCTAATAAATAAATAATTCAGTTCGAGTTGTGTATCCCGGCTCAGATGCTCTGCTTCCGCCCATTATTTAGTTAACATCCGTCCCTATCATCATGGTTCCCCTTCCTTTCCAACGGCCCTAATATAAAACAGACGCCATTGAATTTATTGATGTGGCTGTTGATCTCAGCAATTAGTTAATTTAGCTGTGATGCCGCCCTCTAAAGGCGATTGGTATGAATAGTGAATGAGACCCCCGGCTACTTAACGTGACTTGTATTTGAAAAAAAAAAAAAACCAAAGAAAAAAAAACAACATTTAAAAAAAACCTATTGATTTTTAAGGGGTACCCCGTTGCTTTATGTCTATGTAAACCGGATCATTTGGTGTTTATCCTATTGGAATAAGTTGTAAGTTGAAAACCCACAAAGACCCACACTGCTGTTAACGTCTATACAGTAAGAGTAAGAGAACTGTAGCCCTACGTACGCCAGCTGATATTCAGTTGTCGTACGAATGTTTGTAATGGCCGTTACACAAGAATTGGTTTTTCAGAATAAGTAATGCTATTTGTTACCCATAAACTTTTGGAGACAATGCGACCTAACATAAACAACGTTAAATATTTCCTAAAGGACAATATTTGAAGTTGAGCTGCTGGCAGTGATGGAATAATAAAGTCACTTTTGAGTTATTAAAATTATTATTCTCGGTTCAAATGATTATTGTAAAACGCGAAAGGATAAGATTGCGTTTCAATTATAATTTTCTTCATTAAAAAAAAAGAAATATTTCGTGAGCCATAGATAATAATCAATTCACTACGTCTTTAAATGATTCATAGATTATGAAAAGATCACTATTTAATCAGATTGAATCATTTCCTTATCAAAACCTCAAGCACTTTAGTTATGTAATCTAAACCCTAACGCTTTGTAACCTAAACCCTAACGTTATGTAGCCCAAAACCGTACGTTATGTAACCTAAACCCTAACGTTATGTAACCTAAACCCTAACGTTATGTAACCCAAAGCCGTACGTTATGTAACCTAACCCCTAACGTATTGTAACCTAAACCCTAACGTTATGCAACCCAAAACCGTACGTTATGTAACCTAAACCCTAACGTTATATAACCTAACCCCTAATGTTATCTAACCTAACCCCTAACGGTATGTAGCCTAACCCCTAACGTTATGTAACCTAACCCCTAACGTTGTGTAACCTAAACCCTAACGTTATGTAACCCAAAGCCGTACGTTATGTAACCCAGTGTTATGTCATCATCACTGGTACTTGTCTAGATTTCAGTCAATACATTTTAACGGTACCAACGTAAGAACACACTTCTCTACATTGAAATTGGTATTTTCTAGAGTGCCATAAAATTGCTTGGGATGTACCGAAATAAATTATTTACCCTAAACGGATGAACAAGTTTTATTAGCAAAATAACTTCTCAAGGATATCGTGAGAAAATTTGCAGATTCAATTTAATTTTTTTTCTCTGGACTATTTCTGAACTATATCATGTATTATTTGTGTTGTGAAACCACTTATGAAACCATCTCAGTCTCGTTATGAAACAATCTCAGTCTCGCAATACATAGTTAGTTGGTTGGTTTTTTTTCTGTCGAGGGAGGGGGGGCGACGACGACGATATACCTGGCTGTACTCCCCACCACGCTATCGGCTTACTCTTGAGTTTATATCTTGAAATTTAATACACCTCGTCGAGTCGATCAAGATATGCTCAGATTGTCTTGTTTACACACTAATGGGCAACAGTCCTAGGCTTAAAGAAAAAATTATTTACGATAAGATACTTTAAAACATTCATTAAAAAGAAGTAACGCCACCAGCCCCGCGGGGAATGTAAGCCTGTCTATTGTATATATCAAAAGTGGTAAGTATTGCCGTCAGTGGAGCCAACATAAAAATCCTATACAATGCAACCTAATCGACCTAGCACTATTTAATTTTTTTACCCACCCCCCCCCACCCCTTACCAAAAAAATAAAAATAAATTCAATAAATAAATGAATTAAAAATTTAAAAAAATCCATATTGTTTTAGACGTGAACACAATATACTGACTGCAAATAGCAACCCCCCCCCACACACACACCACCCACGTACACCCTTTACCCGTGACTCACTCAGTGCTTGTGTGCAATTCTTTCTTGAAAACTCTCACCTTTCGTTTAGAGTTTGTGTCGATTCTTATAATAGAAACAACAAAGTCAGGTGGCGGTGCGGGGGGNAATGCGACTCCTTTGATACGCGATGATCACACCGGAAGCTAAAGGCTCTCCCGGTGCGGCCCTCCTCTTTAGTATATGTTAGTTTCTTCAGCTCCCAACCTCACTCCCTCCTCTGGAGATTAGATAAAAACCTGCTTCAAAAGTTGGGACTTGAGTCGAAATCAAAGTGAAGTGGATAGCACGATGGGAAACACCGAAACCTGGCACCGACCTGCAGGAAGGCTCATTTGATCTCTACACGAGCTCTTGTGTACGCTAATGACACCAGATTTCATAGAACCTTGGGCCAAGGTGTCAGTGCAGTGAAGAGGCTGTGATAACTACATGATCAGTAGAGAGGTCAAGTTCGATCATATTTCCCCGGTAAAAAGATGAAGCGATGAGAAATACTGCCTCAGATGAAATCATCAGAGACTTGGTCCGTGAAGTCGGTGAAAAGATAAAACAATCTCGAGCATTAAGTGTCAAACGTTCTGTTAATTGGGAGGAGCTGATTCTAAGCAGGGATGAAGAGCTCTTGGATTAGAAATACTGGCAGATGCATTGTTTGTGAACTCTAGTTGTCATCCAACGAATATACAAATCTAGATCCTATTCGCGGCGTAGCATACGCCGCAGAATTGCTCAGATAGTGCACAGAAAGGGGAAAATAATGGGCACGAAATTCCGAATGTGTGCATTATGGTAGTTGTTTTGAAAAATGACTTCCTTTCCTTCTATATAGTATAGTGCGTCTCGGTGCGGTGCTCATAGTAACGGCGTGGTGTGGGTGTGCACTACTAGATATATAATATATAGACTGTATCTTGCTTGCTCTAGTTTCTGGCGAGTTATCTATATAGATAGATTGATAGCTAAATTAAATGACGTTGACACCTTGTGCAGTCGATGACTCGTACACCGCTCGGATTTCAAACATAATGAAGACATCTCCATGCACCGTCATGCTGACTCGAGATATCGGGGTAGGACGGCGTCCGTTTCCGATTCATTTCACTCTAGCAAACAGGTCGGTCAACCTGAGAGGCACGTGCGTGGTTCTTGGTGAATCGCCATGTCTGTTCTGTGGCGGTCCATGGGGCGAAGCTTAAGCTGGGCGCTCACTTTGACCCTTAGTTGTCACCGTCGCTTTCCTGTGGGCTTCTCATTTGGAGGGTTGTAGGCTACTGAACGAGCAGGTGGCTGCGTGTTGGTGCTGAAACCGCACAGAAGCTTTTCGTTAGGGGATACCCCAGGGGAATCACGATATAAATTATTCACCCGTTTTCGTGTTAAAAGTTAACACGATCCAATCTAAGATATTAAGTTATTTAAAAAAAAAAAAGAAGATTGCAACGGATGCGTGATAGCAGATGGTATATAATGGCGTCCACTGTAGACCCCCCCCCCAATATCCCCCTCCTCCCCATTGGTTGTCCAACAACCACCACTCATACACGATAACCTATTACAGACGCCACAGCGTATGAGCACACAACAAAGGCCATCTGACGATATTTTTTTTTCATTTGAGATCCACTGGGGCAGCCCGTGTGTAGTCGTCCACCCTTCCCCTCCAGCCTCCCTATACACAACACCCTGGCCATCCCTGCAGCCGACGACCAGTCCTCACATCTCTTATTTTGTAGCCAATTTCCGGTAGATCTGCGGAATGTCAGCAGCCAACAACGTTCGTCATCCAAACGGAGGTAAGTCACGGAAGCCACGAGCACGCGACGCCGTAACGTATTCACCCTCGACGACAGCTCGAGTTGTCACCAGGACTTTCTGCTGGTGGGCCTCTCGCCTTTCTTTGGGAATGGGATTTTAATTGAGCACTTTAGTCGTGCCCTATCCCCCACCCCTCTCCACCCTCGGTGGATGGTGTCAACGGTTTCAGTATCAGTTAAATGGACATTGAAGGTATGTTTGTGTCCCGTGGGTTGTGAGGGAGGGACAGTGGAGATGCAACTGTTCTGGATAAATGTCTTGATTTCTTCGATTCCGATGCCGTCAGCTCCAGCATTTAACTGAGTCTCACAAGGCCCGTTTCAAAAGTAGTGTGTCAAATTCGTGTTAATATCGGTAGTCATAATCTTCTGTTATAGGGTGGAGAAATTCGGCGTCTGGGCCTCACATGTTCCACCACTACTTTGTCATATCAGCTAGGCGTGTACTTAATGACATACGCCTGAATTTCAAAATGATTTCTTGGTCTTTTCAAATTGCTTAATGTCAAGTCTTGATGACACCAAGTCGGATCTGTGAATGCTTGCCCTATTCCCCTGTCTTTGCTTGGGGAGGGGGAGCGTTCTTTCTGGCACCAACACGACCACTAAGTGCATCTACTCTCCCCCTCCCCGCTCAACCGAGTTTTTATCTGATGCCGACATCTTTTTTTTTCGGCTCACAGGTTGCACTGAAGGCATTGTATAAAAAGAGATAACTGTGCCCTCGTAAGATATTCGCAGACGATAACCGGTGGGGAGGATGCCAGGTTGAAGCCGACGCTTTGGCGCGAAAAAAACAGAACTGTTTACTTGTAAGACAATTTGGATGTTGACTGACGGTAGATTTCATTAATAGCCTGCATCGAAGCTGTTTTCCTTTTTTTTTTTTTTCCTTCTTTCTTTTCTCTCTGAAAGCTAGCGTCTAAATTATTGATGTTCGAACACAAAGCTTCTTTTCCCCCCAGAGGTTTTGCTCGTATTTTTGTGAGTCTTCATAACATTCGGTGCTCGGATTAGCGGCGTATCCGTCCGTTTAGTCACTTATGGCTAATAAACAGCGTAATTAACAGCTTTCGTAATTAACAGCTTTCGGTCTCAATTATTATGATTTGAAAGAACATAGAAAAAAATCCCGGTTTTACTTTTGGACCTATGTCTATGACTTTCTTATGCACTCCATTATATATTTTTGTCCCCGTCAAGTCAACTCACTTTGTAAAGCTCGACTCTATGAGTAAAGGATTTCTTAAATTAAATGGATAAAAAGGTTTGAAATACCAAATGCAGTAAACAACAAAACTTTCCATTCTGGATTATATTAACGTGCCAAATATATGTCCACATCGACTGCGTTTTTTTCCCCTCTCTAGTCTGAATGCGTTCACAATTATTTCTGTTGCCATTACGAATCCTACGAGAGTTATACAAATTGAACATGAATCGCATCGTTGAAAAGATTCCAGTGGCCCCTAAGTGTATTCTGCAAGCCTAATATCCTACCGTTCCGAGTCTCAAAGCCTGCCGTGTTACCACAGGCCTTTCATTTCCGCTAAATCCATTGTCCAAGCTGAAACTTTGGAGTTATCTCATTTTAAAATATCCCGTGTTTACTCCCCCCCCCCACCCAACCAAACTTAAAAGTTCACAACTCTCTATCTGTGGTGCTGCAGCAGACGCCCGACCGGAAATCGTCACGCATTGAACGTTATAATTCAGGGGGAGGCAATGCTAATGATGGTGGCACCGAGTTCTCCTCACGGAAGGAACTCTATCAGTCTTCGTTCCAGGCGAAATATAGGCACTGGAAATCTGTCCTGGGGCTCGGTTCTGTTAAAAGCGATAATAAGTTGTTTTGTTTTTATTGTGGGGGTAAATCCACCCTCTACCCACCCCCCATCAACATATCGACTTTATTAATCGCCAATCCTAAAAATTGCCTCATATTCTGGTGATATTGATAAAAGATTTTTTTTTTTTTTTTAAATTTAAAATTAAACGTGCATTTCACCCTTTTAACCTGCACTATAAAGAAATAATCTCATTTTTCAAATGATGTGCAATTTCTACTGTCATTGAAGAAAATGTCTATCATTATTAGATAAAATTAGATTATGTCCCGTTAACTTTTAATACAAACTAACTACATAAAGTAATTTTAAAAAATAACAGCCACTAAAAATGTATAATATGCAAATCTTTGGTGGTTATTAAACTCCCCCCCCCCTCCCAAATCGGGCATCCGCTAAAACGATGATTGGTATCATCTACTAAAAAATTGAAGATTTGGTCAGTCTACCCCTGTCATCAGGTCGGTCTTATAACTATGACACTTACGAACGATGGTCATCCGTTGAGAACCTCGCCCGAGAATCCTATCCGACCACAGGCCTCCTCCTCCTCACCACTTAACTGCTGTCCGCTGACACTAGACATACATCTGAAGCGTTACCACATCTAATCAAGCACACGGCAAGCTGCTGGATAGGCCGTCTACTCACATAACACGGCAACTGAACAGATGAAGGACCCCCCCCCCCCACCATTTTAATTTGTCTTTGATTCCAACAGTATTTATGGGGAAAAAATGTAACTCTACCTGATCTTTTCAATTGAAAATATTTATCCTCGTATGCACGACTATGACTAAATGAATGGCAGCCATACTGCTGGAAATAAATCCACAATTGAATTTTAAATTGTTTCAGAAATAAGAGTGATACATTGAAAAGAAGAAAAAAAAACAACTTTACAACTATCTTATTTGCCTGACACTCAACTTGTTTCAGAAGCTGAAGTGCCCCGTAGTCCGTGGCCGGCAGTTGAAAGAGAATCCACTCCGTATGTCCTCAAACCGAGGGGTTGACACGGAAATCGCGTTAGTAGATTACATGTTAGCAAACGGGTGGGAAAAGATTTTTTTATGTAGCGGGAAACACGCCGTCTCTCTTAGATTTTTATTTAAGCACACCGGGGCCAAGAAGAAAAAACCACCAACAAAAACCTCACTCACATTTATTTTTGTGAAGGGAAACTGAAGACAACTGAAAGAAAGTTATCTCTCGCGGAAAGGTAACACCTTGCCACTGTCACAACTTGCCACTGTCACAACTTGTCACTGGTTTCGGCCTCACTTGACGAGAATGAAGGCACAACGCGAACGCGAATCTCCTACATTGCTGGACGAGAGTGAGTGAATGAAAAAGAGAGGAAAGAGAGTGAGAGAGAAAGAGAGGAGGGAACCAGGCCGTGTCTGTCGGCCTTTAATAGGCCAGGACGAGTTCTGGCACAGGCGCTGGTGACAAAATGACACTCTAGCTGTAAGGCACACGAGACGGGAAGACATTGAATCACACGAGAACACACCAACCGCGTTGTGAGGTTCAGAAGTTTCCAATTATAATTTTTTTTTTAACGAGCGAAAGGGAGGATTAAGATTATAAAGAAAGCGCAAGAACAGCACACTAATAAATTTGACGGTCACAAGTTTACCCTAACGCCGAAAACTACATTGCAAGACACTGCCGGCTCACCCTTTTGTTACTCATCAGCGAATTTTTTTGGTACATGTAGGTCCATTATGATACACACGTGTCAGTCGCAGATGTGCTAACACACTCCAGCGGTGATTGTCAACTTGAAGCACTTTAAACAAAACTTGAGCAGCGGCTTTTCGACTGACTCGCGCGGCGATGGGCGCTGTCCCTATACGATGAGTTTGACAAATTATGGCGTGGATGAGAAACCGGACGGAAATCTGCCAGCAAAATTTATTTTGTCGTCGTGTTGCCGCAGAGATGAGACTGCCGTGTCCGAGTTCCCTATCATGTACAGCCCCGTTGGCACATTGTGTGACGCCGGGTCCATCGTCCTGCCTGACTGGGATGGGGCGGGGGGCGGGGGCGGGAGGGTCGATCATGGGCGATGCCGTCCTCCCATTTTTATTTCTCATTTACATAATTACAGCGATAGTGATTCACTCATTGTTAATTGTCTGGGCCTCTGTTCTGGCGACGCGCACCCCCCCGTGTTGTGTCCGCCGAATTCAGTGTGTAACAAGGAAGTAGGGGAAGCAGGCCATAGATGAGCACAGAAATATCAGAACTTATCTCCATTCTATAAAATATCCCCCCTCCCCCCTCGTTTCTTAGGCTGGCTTTGATAATAAATTTCTCTTAATTTGAATCCAACAAATCCATCACAACTAGACGCTGCGAAATTTTAATCGTGAAACAAAAATTTTTTTGTTACCACGTTCAGCAAGACTGGTTGAGTCCATAATACATCGCTTCCTATTTGGCACAATAGAACACATCACAATTCATACCAAATCGTATCCGTTAGAAATGTATATGACTGTAAATTTTTCCTCGAGGAAAGATTTTGCAGATGATCCGATTCTGTTTGGGCGAGATTCCCCGTTGTTTGGTGACGTGCGACGTGATACGCAATTTCGTGAACACACACACATACATTACCCTCTGATAATACAGCAAGGTTGTGTTGGAGTTTTCATTGTTTTATAAGCCGCCGCTTAGCGTGTGTTTTAATATTGTACTTCCCTGATGAATTCATTAATGGTTGAAAACTAACCGCGCCACGCGTCACTGGTTTTTGACGAATCTGTCAGTGATAATGTTTGTGGGTGTCGTGGAGGCGGAGAGACACTGACAGAACTACAGCAGCACATCTTGGCAAGAGTTGAACTATCTTTGAGGGGAGGGAACGTCGATTGGGAGTGTGTGCCGCGCGTGGAGGAGTCGCCTTCCCAAATTTTGACGCCGGAGTTGACTGGGCCACCCCTACGGTCACCAACGCCCCTCCCCCCATGACTCGGCCACCCGACTTGGCCTTATGGTCACCACCCACCTCCCCTACCCTTTATCTCACCCCCCCCGGAATTATAGTTCTCCGCGCTCCGTCGTTTGTTTGATCAGTCTGACTATTAGGGTGTGCGCCCCCCCCCCCGTCCCATACTCTACTGATTGCAGCTGTATTGGTGACTTCTAGTTCTAGACGACGGCTGCCGGACACACGTTGCCTGTGTAGTGGTGATAAATCGGCTCAAATGTCAAACTTGTCGTCTCTTTCTTTCACCCCCTTTCCACAAACCGAGAGGAACCCTTTTCAAAAAACAACAAAAACTGTACTGACCAACCACGTCCGCATGCATCACATGTGGAGGCCTCCTTTGCCATACATATCACAAAAACCCAAAAGTCTTCAATAATTTAAAAAATAACAAAAAATTTCATACAATTTATAATCATTTGATCTCAGTGCCAATCTCACCATTGGAAAAAAAAAAAGCAACACAAATAAAAAATAAATAAATAATTTTGGCAGATTATTAGTCTCAACTGGGCTTGTTTTCTTCGTGTTTTCTTCGTGTTTCCACATTCCCCTAATATCCACGCTGGCCATTCTCCTGTCCTCAACACCCGACTTGACGCGTATCTTATATCCACTTCATCATCCACTCTCCCGCGAGCTAACCCTACTCCATAGCATCTTTCTCTCGTTCCTTTCATTCACGGCCCGCACGTTCACCCAAGCCCTAAACCCAACGCCCGACTCACACACTTCCCTTCTCTCTATCTCGCCCTACTCTTCCTATCGATCATGGTCATCTTCGTCCCTTTCCCCCGCCCCTAAAACGTGTACGCAGCACATCCCCGTCTACCCATCGCCCCCCTCCCTCCTCCTTCATGCCCTCCCCGAAAATGCCAATAACCAAATCGTCCACCCAAGCCTTCCCCTCCCCACCCTCGGACGGAGGCCATCGCCGAATTTGGTAACGGTAGCACCCTGGTCTGGGCCAAAAAGGAGATCGATAGTTTCAACGGAGGGGGGGGGAAAGGGGTCACTCTACGATGGGCTCGCACCCACTCACCACGCAATGTGGCACTGTGTCACGGCACACAGCTCCCCCCCTTGCCCCGGACCCCCTACCCCTCACTGACCTTGGCTCACTTGTCACAAAAAACACGCACATGCATCCCGATGGCGCGAGATTAACAGGTTGTAATATGAAAT
>MUZC01004402.1:235456-249715 GCA_002072015.1 Radix auricularia | reverse complement strand
AAATTTTGTATTTTTGCATTGTCTTGGATGGTGAAACATTGATCTAGTTTGGGGGTATGGAGAGACATTGATCTAGCCTTTGTAGTAATGGAAAACTTAGGATTAGTTTGGGGGTTGTGTAAAACCTTTGATGTAGCTTTGGGAATTGTGAAACACACTGATGTAGATTTGAGCGTAGTGACACTTAAAACACGTTAACATTTCCTTACCCCGGCCTAGAAATTTGATTTCGTATAAGCCTTAATGTCTGACCCTTATCGAGTGGTAGCCGGATGACCAATTGTGCTGATTATGCGATTCTGTTCTCTTATAATTCAAAGATCTTTGGTGCAGTGCTTCTCAAACTTTTTAGTATGGCGGACCGACAGGAATTTTTCCATTGCACCAGCGACCGACCTATGCTCTATTTCCCATGTCCTGACATGGTATTGAAATGTTATTATTTTTATTTTGGTTTCATTTAAATTCTCATTGCCTAAAAATGGACATATTTTTAGAGTTAGTAATAATGGCTGCAAATTGGAGGATTATTGTTATATTTTTTTAGTCCTTTCTTGATAACTTGTGCGGTTCGCGGTGAATTGCCTATGAACCGGCAACGGTCCGTGGACCACCACTTTGAGAAGCACTGATCTCTTGCATCCATTGGGCTCCGAAGGTCATTACAGCTCCCATCTAAGTGACGGAGAGTTGTCAGCGCTTATCATTGTTTAGGAGGAGAGAGATGTTATAAACTGTCAGCTTTCATCCAATTCTGGGCCCCACTTTTCTACAACCAGTAATACCCTCCACCACACCCACCCGATTCTCGAAAAGAACTTGACCGAGGCTGTTATAATATCCAAACATAATAGCGCCATGTAACATCCATAAAAGCACCATGTAACATCCATAATAGCGCCATGTAATATCCATACTAGTGCCATGTAACATCCATAATAGCGCCATGTAACATCCATAATAGCGCCATGTAACATCCATAATAGCGCCACGTAACATCCATAATAGTGCCATTTAACATCCATAATAGCACCATGTAACATCCATAATACCGCCATGTAACATCCATAATAGCGCCATGTAACATCCATAATAGCGCCATGTAACATCCTTAATTACTCTTGTCGATCACGGGGCTGGAAGACTTTCCGGGGTTACGGAATTAGGTCGACCCGCGAGAGAACCTTACAATGATGCGAGAAACGGAGGGACGCCTCGTTCTTTCAGTTCATAGCTTTCGGTCATAATTAGCATTTTAAACAAAATAAAGGATAAAGCAATGTAATGAAGATATAATCTTATATTTTGCTTCTCATTTTTTTCCTCAAACTATTTTAAATTATTATTTTTTGGGTGTAAATATGATTATTTATTGTCTTATATCGACTGGTACACGACACATGAGAGTACACACAATGAAGTGAAAGTGTGGTCGGGAAACTACAAGTAGAAATGGTGTTTGGAAACTAAAACAGTCATACCAACTGGCAACATGTACATAAACTTCGTAGACATTGAGGTTGGCGACTTTGATATTATACACGAATGACGAATGGTTGTAAACGAGCAAATAGAAATTGTAGATGTCAGTGCTTTCATACCAATGGATGCCCGCAACAAGTGCGTAAGGTCGCCAACACGCCCTGAAAACAAATCTGTTACTTGTGCATTTTAGGGAAGTATAATCATTGTACACACACGCATACATAAATAAACACAAATATATGTATACTTTTTGCGGTACCTTTTGCTTATCCATACTGGCGCTCCTGGCCCTAAACCGGCACCGCTCAGTGGCGTTGCTAGCTAATTGAGGGGGACGAAACGGTCGCTTCGGAGTAACCCGACCCTCAACGGGTACTATGGTTTTCATCATCGGCATTGCATCTAAATGCTTTGCCTAAGATCCGTACAGCGACTGTAAACATATGTGACTAGCACCTAACACCGCCTAACAACGGACTTCGGCATTCCATGCCAGGAGTTGTCAGTTTCAGGTCGTGGTCTGCTCCACAACCTTACTCGTCTGTCGAACCACGTAGAGGCCACCCCTTCTCGACAGAGTTTATCATCAAAAGTTGCGACCTTGCTACCCTCTTTAAATTTATATTCAGGAAATAGTAAATCAAAGTTCGCTTATTTCAAAAGAAATTTAAATGTAAAGAAATGTAACTTATTATAAATCATTTGATTTTGAGAACCCCTCTCCCCTCCGCCATCACAAAACATCACAAAACCTACACCTTTTTTCAAGCCAATGAACTACAAAGAAATCATTGCAAAATTTAAAGTAAATAAAATAAAACACGTCTCTCTATTTGTTTGTTGAAAATATTAATCAATAACATTCTAAAGATATATAGTTGTTTTTTTTTTAAATTATACATTGTTTTCTCATTAGCTATTTACCTCCAATCGTTTTTCTCCTGAAGCACATGTTCGTAACACTAAAGCTCATGTCATTTATATAGTCAAAATCGGTGAAAATGTTTTTTTAAAATATTTTTTTTATATAAATTATTTTATTTTAAAAAAAAATAAAAATTGAAACTTGTACTGGGTTCAAATATATGACGTAATCGGGGCAATAGATATTGATATAAAGTGTAACCTGCCCCATACCCATATTGTTCTCGCCTTTGATGCACACAATAGAACAATATATAAAGGCCCCGGGTTTCCCTTTTGAATCATTTATAATAAATCGCGGCGTCTGCTTGATGCCTTGCTTGTTTGCCGAAAAAACGTTGGATATATTTTTAACCAACTTCCCCGTAGGCTAGAGAACTGAAATTTTCCAGGCAGACTCATGCAGACGATAAAAACTATCAATCAAAATTTCAGTTTGATCGAATGTACTTTAATTAAATTAATGATCGTTTAGATTATCTCTATATATCTCTATGTAGCATGCGAATTTTTATGCTAGAGTGTCTCGGTGAGTATCATATAGATTAATGTTTTAAATACATTCCTGTCGCGCGCGACGTGCGGTGCGTATTATATTGACGATACTTTTTAGTAATGTTCCCAAACTGTAAATATAAATGCTAGTAATTGCTAGGTTGTCTCGCGGTGCGCACTATATTAAAATGTTTTTATAACCATTTTCCCGTGATCAAATCGATCTGAAATTTAGCAGGCAGATTGTAGTAGTTTAAAAAAATATTATCATTATAAATCCTTTATATATGAGACATAACTACAATTTTGGATTTTTGGATTGTCGTGTCGTGCGTATTACAATGAACATACTTTTAGTTATGTCTCGTAAATAAAGGATTTATACTCAAAAACTTTGTTTCTTTATGGGCTTTTAAATCATTTATAATAACTCGTGATGTCTGCTTGAGCCCTTGATTGCTTGCCGATAAAGCTTTGGATCGATTTTAACCCACATACTCTTAAGCTAGCAAACTGAAATTTTACAGGCAGAAAGGTGCCGATGATAAAAATGACGTATCAAAATTTCAGATCGATCGATTGTACTGTAATTAAATTATTTAAATTTTAGATTATTTTATTTGTCTCTATGTATCCTTTTAATTTTTGAGATAGCGTGTCGTGGTGCGTATTATTTTGAACAACCTTTCATGTCGCGCAATAAGGTGCGTATTATATTGACAATACTTTTAAAAAAATATGTTAAACACGTTTTACGAGACATAGACTAACTAAAATTTTGTATTTTTGCATTGTCTTGCGCAGCGTATTATAATGAACATACTTAATCTTTAGTTATATCTCGTACATAAAGGATTTAAAGTTAAAAACTTGTTTTTTTACGGGTTAAAAAAAATTAAAAATGAAACATTATTATTGCTGAAGCGAAGCCACGTAAGTACATAATGACGATTTTAAGCGTATTTTTAAAATTAAAAGGTGTATGTATATGATACGATAAAATGTACTCACAATTTCATCCGCATACACATTTATATATCTTGTCCCCCCCCCTCCATTATATTTAAATTTGGCTACATATAATTGTTTAAATGCCGTGAGTCAAAATACTTTGACTATTTGTTTTTAATTTGATTTTTTTTTTGAACACCAGAGCGCAACGAGCATTCTAATATAGCATCAATAATGTTAGCGCTACAGGGATGTTCATAATATGGCGGAAATCTATTAATAGAAATATTATATCTAAATTTATCTTTTTTAAGGACAAAATTCATAAAAAATTAATAAAAGATACGTGTCTATACGTGAATGTATGTATTATGAGAATGCTTGATCTTATCGGCTAATTTTTAATTCTTTGTTAATTTAAGACAGCTAATTGGACTTGAAAAAAAAAAAAAAATAATTTTACTAAGCTAAGAATTTTGAGAACATAGTGATGTGCCTGTATTTATGCCTCAAAACTTTGTTCCGCTAAAATGTAATCTAAAAATAAAACATTACGAAATGAGCTATGACGTTTTCCGGTTTTAGAAATGAAGAACCCTATAGAAAGTTAACAGGCATCATCATAAACAAAGACTCAAATGTAACATGAGCAACTTTAAAGGTATATTGACATTTCGCCTCACGAGTGTACAGTTTCCAGTGATCAACCGTAAGTTACGCAATAACTTATCTTGCGACATCGATCAAATTACACGACTGAAGACAACGTGCCGTTTACTGAGATACAGCACGAGGCACTTCTTGGCCACGAGCTTCTTGAATGTGCAGCTGTTTGAATTAGTTCTCGTAGATCTATTTCCTAAGTTTGCCGGCCGCATGCTGTTAAGATGATGCGAAATTTGTTAATTGAAAAATACAAGTATTTAATATTTATATGTTGGATAATGTACACTTCAGATACCTGCTGGAGTCCAAAACAAGAAAAGTTACAGAAATGAAAAGATAGAAAGAAAAGCAACCCTCGGGGGAGTTACAGAAACTTCCGTGTGTGGTGAATGTCTCAAGGTTTTGATGAGAGCCAATCATATGCTGTCCTGTTGCAGTGAGAGCAGACAGAGCCTAGTGATTTACGGATTGATGAGCCGAGTGAACAATGGGGAGCTAATTGCCCTCTGACCGGTCGTATTGTGTTACATCGCTATAAGATTACCGGCTGTCCGGTGGTGAGAAGTTACCGTTGATGAATAGTAACGCCTGGCAGGTTCAGATGAGGATTCTCTGATGTTGCCAGTAACCCGTAGGCAGTCAGAGTAGCTTATCTCGCCACACAAATACCTCTTTTATTAAAATCGAATGTATCTGATGTTTACCTAAGTATTTTTTTGGTTATATTTTCTACGCTCAATGTCACTTTAGGAAACTACAATTAATACGAGTTTAGGAAGGTTGGTCATAACTCATAACCGAACAAGGCGCATTCATCTCATCTATAGTTGTGTATTGTTACATAGCGCATGTCAAACAGGGTTCATTCATCTCATCTATAGTTGTATATTGTTACAGAGCGCATGTACATCAGGGCTCATTCATCTCATGTAGAGTTGTCTTTTGGTACATAGCGCATGTCTCGTTCACGTTCGTATGCCTAAACAGTTCAATGCGCCCTTACTTGATTTTTCGTTCTGTATTACACCAACTCTTCTGGGAAAAAAAACGAACAAAAGAAAAAAAACAATTAAAAAAAAAAAACAATTGGGAAAACTTCCCGCCGCCGCCATTATATTTGTGAACAGCTCTGTACTCGAGTTGCTTGCTAAGTTGAACGCAATCGTTTAAATACGCTCGGACGCATTATTGGAAAAATTGCAGTCATGAAATCAACGTCACGTATTTCTACCTGCCAATCTGTCGCTGTGAACTACCCAGGTTTTTGTGATACGGAGCTTGAAGCAGCGCTCTTCGGCCAGCACCGCAGCTGTTGTGGGATACAGTCCCCAGTGGATACCGCATAAATTGGCTCAGTTTCAAACGACCGACGCACTGAATCATTCTGTACGCGCCATTCTTTTTTGTGTTCAACAAACGAAGGGAAGATCTAGTAAACCACATCAATTAATTTTTAAAGAGAGAGATTACAAATCTCGACAGCCTTTGTTTTTCTATAGTAACAAATAACAAGTAACAAATGCTCTGGAAAATATGGTGAACACTCTTCAACATCACTATATTTTAGAAAAAGTTTTCCTGAATTGGTGTATCTGCTTTAAGGCGATATTTTGCCTATTTGCCTTCCCTCCCTCTTAATCCCACTGCAAAGTTTTTTTGTTTTCAAAATAAAACTTTGAACCATGTACTTGGTGATCAAAACGTTTCGTGTTAGTTCCATTGACATAATGGTTTATTTTATTTGGGGCTCTCCCGAGTATTTTCGTATTATTTTTTTATTTTACCCCCCCCCCACCCCAAATCCATTTCCCCTTAATACCGAGGGACTAAAATCAATAGTGTGCTCTCCTGGCTTAGCTGGACACGACTATTTCCACGCGATGATTTAATCCCGCCCCGCCCCCACAACTTGTCTCGATTGTTTGACTATCCTGGCCCCCCCCCCCNCCCGTCTGGAACACCAGTGTCTGGGCTTAGAAACGACAAAATCTAATGTGTCTTTTATCACCTCATCAGCCGAGTCTATCTAGCAGGGCCGCTGTTACAGGTCCAGACTTGGAATACAACAATGGGATGATGGCTTGGGGAAGTGGGATTACTAATAGCCGTGTGTTTTGGGGGAGGGCGGTTAATCATTTACCAAAAGGACATCTCTTAAAAGCCCCAAAAAGGCGCTGTAAAAGTTAGGGCCCTGCAACCCGTACGCCAGCAGTACTCAACTTATAATTTGAGTAGAGGCACCGAAGTCCTCCCCTCCGTCCAGCATCCAGGATAGAATCCTCAGTAGATCCACGTTTTAGTGGACACGTCATTAGTAACCTCATCAGATGAATCAACAGGAAACAGATAGTTTGAAAACGTAGAAACCTGACATCACACGTAGTAGAGCCTTAGCATATCTATCTCTATATATGACTAGCAATTTACCCGCGCTTTGCTGAGGAAATTAGGATTTCAGTTAGCGTTGAGAACCCACGTAACACCAATTCAAAACACCTATTGATTTTAATCAGAATCAAGACGGATAAACTAAATACTAAATATATTAACTTCCACCGTTCAGGCTCCTACGTACACAAGAACTTGAAGATTTAAAGATGTGTCTTTTTTATATAACTCATATTGGGGAAAAAAACTATATTTCGGCAATCGTCCCCCTAGTGAGAGGTGATTTAATATTTTTTGCCTCTAACCATCGCGGGGGGGTGGGGGGTGGGAGGAGGGGGTTACTCAACAACTTCCAAAAGTTTCAAGCTTCTACCTACACGGAAAGTTGGGGAATTAGTGATGAATCAGTGAGTCAGTTAGTGAGGGCTTTCGCTTTTATTAGTATAGATTTTCATCATGGTCCAACCAGGCCGGACACCAAGCAAGCTGTCTGACCCCACCGACCAATGAGATTGCAAGAAAAGGTAGTACACAGCGTGTGTGGGGGGGGGGGAGTGTCAATAAACGATTCGTTGAATTGAAGTCAATTACTATGTTCTTTCAGAACAACAAATAATCATGTATTTCGTAGTGTAATGGTTATAACATTCGCCTAACACGCTGAGGTCGCAGGTTCAATTCCCAGCAAAGACAATATTTTTTTTTAATTTTTAAAAAATGATTGTGTTTGTGCCCGTTCATTTCCCATTATCTTTTCGATCACCATAACAATCACAAGACGAGTTGAAATAAGCTTGACGAATGATCTTAGTCAGGTTATGCCAAATAGTTAATAATTGGCAAGCCAGGGTGGCGCAGGGTGGGGGTGGCAAGTGGCTAACCACAGTGCACATGTTTCCAGATCAACTATGCGTCGCAGTTATCCCCACATCCGAGGTTCATTCACGATGTTCTGTTTTCATCGTGATGTAGTTTGTGTCTGTTCACTCCCTCTACATTTTTACGTATATAGATCCCGTGAAGTCTCGATTCATACTACGCGAAATCGGTTAAGTCGCGGTAATTCCATTGCTCCCAAAATTTATGACGCAACACAGCACTGCTATGCAAAAAGTACACACATTATAAACAAACAAAACACACACAATTAATAATCAATTCTTAAACATTTTATTTTCAATCTGTGATCCCAGGAAACAACCCTTTACCGTTTAAAATTGGGTTTGGGGAGTAAAGCGGGGGGCGGGGGTAGAGGACGAGACATAATTTCGTCTTGAAGTTCTTTTCAGAGCAGTCAAAATTGACCAGCATATTGATCGACTTCGAAATGGTTTCATGAATGTTTAATGCATCGGAATAAGGTTTCCACAAGGAGCACTCACAATAAACCAATTTAATATACATGGATATCGTTTGTTCCACTTATTCAAGTCTTTTACATAATAACAGGGGGCAGACAGAGTCTGTGGTGATGGTGGTGTCCCAACTTTTGAAAAGTAAGCCAAGTGTTTTAGATCGTTAACATTGACTTTATTCCAAATAATCAGTCAATAGTTTATCAGTGGGTTACAGATAAAGTATTAAATAAACTGATACAATGGAAATGAAAGCCACACTCATCAGTCAGTGAGTCAGTCAGTCAGAAGAGTGGGCTATACTGTGTACAGTGATGATTTTCAGTACTTAGAAGTCTTTTTCTGCACAATACAAATTGAAGTCTTTTTCTGCACAATACAAATTGAAGTCTTTTTCTGCACAATACAAATTGAAGTCTTTTTCTGCACAATACAAATTGAAGTCTTTTTCTGCACAATACAAATTGAGTTATGTACAAAAATGTCACTTCTAGAGATATTATACATAAAAGAACCGCGGTTTTTGTTTGGGAATCTTGCCCTGTTTGGTACGTGTGTTTGTTTGTTGAGAATGAATGTGTACCCAATAAAACACATTGACATCTCGTCCCATCAATTGTAACAATCTTATTCTAAAGTACTCGTGTCTTTTGTTGAACTTTGACATCATGTCCAAACAAACATTAACAACACTCCTGGCACTTGGCGGACATCTATAGTTGTCTATACAGTCCTTTATATCTTAGATGGTCTGTGTTTTTGTATGTAATGAAAGAGTTGTGATGGGATGCTCAATCTTAATGATGAATATGATAAAGAAATAAGTAGAACTGAAGAACTTGGCATAATCCTTTTAGTATATCCCCCCCCCCTAAAGAACAAAAGAAGGCATTTACTTTATTAAATGGTGTGTGGTGTGGATAGTGGGTAGTAGTCGTTCTTGGAGTCATTTGTTCTAGAGTAAGTATGACAAGTCTTTAATTTGCATACGTAACATCAACTACTAAGTTTTTAATTTAAACAATTGATAAAGCATGCACGTATGTCTGTTCTGCTTCTTTCGTTTTGAGAGATCACCTCGAAATGCAGCAACAGAAAAAAATTCTAAAAGAGGTGACCAACTCCAGGTAAACATTTTATGGTAAACTGTAAAAAGCCTTTACGACTATGTAATAACTTCTTTTTTTTTATTTCGTTTTTTGAACTAGCAGTTCTGGAACATTCTCGGTACTGCGATAGCACGCCGTGCACACGTACTGACCAATCAACTACGAACTGTAATACGAGTCCCTTGCGGAGGAACGCGCGCGGTTTCCTCTAATCTTCCGTAGGGCTCCTGTCCTTTGTTTGGACGTGCCCGGCAGTTAGTCACGGAGGCTAATCGGTCATGAACTGTCCTTATTGTTGTCCGCATCCTTTTAACACAATCCCCAGGTTGCACTATTTAATCTTGCCATGTCCACTCTAGCCATACTCTCTTTTTCCCCCTCTTTTCCTAGACCTCGCAGCCTGCCCAGTTAAGTTTTAAAAATCTATATATTCTACTCACTGTTCCATACATTCGTCACAAGATCAGACGATTTTTAAAATATAAAAAAATCTATTGAAAAAAAATTAACAAAGGAGTACTATAAAGTCGGGAATAATAATAATAAAAAAAAAGCCTAGAATTATTTAATCAAATAAAAATCGTTCCTTAAAATACTTTAATTTTGCGACTTTCAAGGGCGTTAAAATGCGGTGAGGTTTTGTACCTTGACGAAAGAGGTTATCATTCTTTGTCATATGTACTTAAAAAATGTTTTAACTGAATGCATATTTTGTGTTCCTTATCTTTAGTAAATAGTATTGCCACTATTATAAGGGCAGTTAATAAGCTCCCAAGAGACGCGCGTCTCGAGTTGAAATAAATATTGAATATATATTAATACCCTAATTGTAACAAGTTTTAATGTAGAATTTTTTTTTTTCGTTAGTGATGAGAGTTCTTTAAAAATCTTTATTTTTAAAATGAAATCAGTCTACCCCACTTCATTTATTTTGCATATATGAAACTAACTGAAAGAAATATTCAGCTGATGTCAACCGAGAGTTTATCTCCACACCACAGACATAGGACACTACAGGGCAACCTTAACAAAGCTTAATTTGTGTCATGTCTTGGTCAAGGACCCTCCTTCCCCCCCCCCCCCCCAGTCCCCGTCCGATCCATCGGGATCTTCTCAACGTAGGTTGAACATTCACCAACGCTGCCCCTCGTCATCCCATCGGTTTAAAGATATTACACGAGCGAAATGATGGATCAGCCTTACAATGGGTCGTATCGAGTGACATGGCACCCGAAAAAAAAAATTGCAGGTATCTTCTGTTACGTTTGCGGGTGGTGGTGGGCTGTGCAGGGTTTCACAAAGGTTAGAGCCAGTAGGATCCTTTCTTTATTTCAGGCGTTCAGCGGTTCTCACGTCGAATGGGATCGCTAAAGAGCCACATACTTTATTTCAAAGAAATGTATTCCCCACTGAGAAAACTGCATTAATTTCGTTTGTTATATTCTATATGTTAAATATAATCTTCCGTGAAATTAATTTAGTAAACTCAGTTTAAGTTTGAATAATCCACAATGGTTCCTTCATTATGCCTATTTCTCTCACCTTTCACCACCCACTGTCCCTTTTTCCCCGAAATCCTGCAAAATCTCTATTTTCAATGACATAAGATGAATAAGTTCAAGATAGATTTAGCATCGTAGGTTGTTGATGAATTTGACAAGATTTTTTTAAATATTTGATTCTGTCACGTAATGTCACGCCGAGATTCCGAAACCAAAGATTTTGCTTGCATTAAATCGTCAGGTGTCAAAAACATCAACGTGTTCCAAGTCCCTAGCATCAAGTGCTCCAAGTCCCCAGCATCAAGTGCTCCAAGTCCCCAGCATCAAGTGCTCCAAGTCCTAAAAACTACGGACTCTCTTTGCAAGTCTAACGCCTAGCAAGCCCTGGTTGGTAGCCAAAGGTTTTGTATGTACAACTATGGGATCCTGGTTCAGTCCACGCCAAAGCCACGGATTAATAGAACAAAGGAGACTAACTAGTAGAGGGCTAGTGTGAACAGGATCAATCTATCAAACAATGCTAAGTGTTTCCTGTCTGTCCACTCGCAGCTTGCCTCGTGGGCAAGTTTGTACGAAGCGTTTACATCCGGGCGATGTCAAGAATTTTGATCACTGCTGAAATTGGTGACGAATCGTCTGAAAACATTTTGTTTCTTTAAAGCAAAACCAATTTACAGCAGCTAGTCTTGCTTTTAAAAACTGTAAATGTAAACTCAGCGAACACTCAATAACCTATTTCTAAACCATCCTACCGAGGTTAACCTATCGATTTCATAATTTAAGTGGCCCGGATCTTAAGTCAAAGTATTGGAGTATGAACATACGCACAAATGAATTTTTTTCGCACCCTCCCGTACCCGCATGAGCATAAAGCTGTTTGGCACGGCATCTTTGCACACGGGCCGTAGACATTCGTGATCGGTGACATCAACTCCGGCCGTAGGTGTTGGTTTGCGGTTCAGTGTGATGAGAATTTATTCGAAATTCCACGGTCGCGCCAGGCAATTACTCGCCATTTCCCTCATTAGTCGCCATTATCCCATTCTTTATGCCAGACTGTACGGTAACTCGACGCTGTTTGGGCCAAGGACCAAATGTCAGCTGATTTTTATTCACTCCGGTCGTGGCGGTAACTGTCATTGAAATGCTTTAACGGCCTGGTGGCCCACCGACGGACAAGCAAAGTCTTCGTTGGTACCATGAAGCGTAAAGTATATTATAGGAAATGCAAGACAATCTTTAACCCGATAAAAGAGGAACATGTTTTGCTTTATATAGCCGTTTATATATAGAGTCGATACCGCTTACTGTAATGAGAATGTCATTTTAATTTTTTTAAAAATAAAATACATTGTTTTAACTCCAATAATGTACGCATTCTTTTAAAGAAATCCCCAGTAACCAACCTTTCAACCCCGAGGTAACAGTCGATATTTTGTGTTAATGGTTGGGTGCGACCGAGTAGTAATCCTAGACAAATGTTAATCATTTGATATGTGAGATGGTTCCACTTCAACGTGAAGCTGCGGTTTAGGTTTGACAAATACCACATAAAATGTTGCTGGGATCGCAATGGGATTTACTCTAATTCTCAATTAAAAGGGTCGTCAATAGTTATTATGGACTTTAAAAACAAAGTTGCGTTGTCACATTTAATCCCAGTTCAAAAGTATTATCGGTTTTCAAATGCGATCAGCATTGTTTAGTTTGTGTAAACAGATTTGTGTGTGTGGTTGGGTTTGGGGGGGGGGGTNGGGGTTGTCATAAAAGTGATTCATTTTATGGGTCTACTCAACATAAATGTTGAAGTCAATTTTAAAAAAAATATTTTTGTTATTTCGCATATTATAAACAACTTTTGCTGAAGGGGAAAGGGCTGGTTTGGTGTTTATAACTTTCTACCGAGAGCGTTAAGAATTATAATGCACACAAGTCTGAACAGTGACTGACTGATGGACGTCTCCAGCAAGGGCTCGGGTTTCGATTTGCCTATCGTATGTGTGTCTGTTTGATGGTGGTTACCTTGGGAGTCTTGGACAAACAAGCCTTGGCCGTTACATCTTCGCCCTAAGACGCCTTCATTAGTTAGTTACACTTTCACTGTCTTTGTTAGCATACGTCTACTGTTTCACATCGGACCACCGGCCAATTAGCTGCTGGAAACCGACAGCTGTACTTCTGGGATGGAAAACTCCGTAAGATTTTTTATTTTATTATCATTATTATTTTTTTAACTTTATGGGATTTATGCCTAGTTCTAGCCTCGACTTCTAGAAAACAAGAGAAGAGGATTGTTGAAATAAAGTTTCCGAAAAATAAAAAACCTAATTAAAAATGTTTATTGTTTCTAGAGAATTTTTTAACGCTGAATATTCTGAAATATTTAAAATACTATAATTTAACTCCCGTGTTGATCTTTTGTCTCTGCTGTCATTACACACCAGATGCGTTATCATTGTCTGTTGCCACGTCTTTCGTCTAATGGGGTGCGCATCAAATGCATAGAGAACGAATGATTATCTTTTAAAGGATACTGCCTCATTATTTGAAATGGCATTTCAGAAAAAGAATAGATATATTAGATATATCATACAACCGCATTCGGGCTACGTTTTTTTCCCTAGCTATTATCAAAATATTTTTTGGTCGAATTTTCTTTATTAATTTTTTTGCAATATATTCTAACCATGGGTACTTTAAAACACATACATGGCTTAGAGACTAGAGGAAAAGGTGATTTTATTTTCAAGATATATGTTTTTTAAAAAATAGAAAACTTTTTCGGTAATGCATGTGGAAAATCATTTTAGAAAATAGAGAGGAGCGTAGAGCAAAAAAGATTTAAAGTGAGAGTAGAGCAGCAAAGAGTTAAAGAGAGAGTAGAGCAGCAAAGAGTTAAAGTGAGAGTAGAGCAGCAAAGGGTTAAAGAGAGAGTAGAGCAGCAAAGAGTTAAAGAGAGAGCAGAGCAGCAAAGGGTTAAAGAGAGAGTAGAGCAGCAAAGAGTTAAAGTGAGAGTAGAGCAGCAAAGGGTTAAAGAGAGAGTAGAGCAGCAAAGGGTTAAAGAGAGAGTAGAGCAGCAAAGAGTTAAAGTGAGAGCAGAGCAGCAAAGGGTTAAAGAGAAAGTAGAGCAGCAAAGAGTTAAAGTGAGAGTAGAGCAGCAAAGGGTTAAAAAGAGAGTAGAGCAGCAAAGAGTTAAAGAGAGAGTAGAGCAGCAAAGGGTTAAAGAGAGAGTAGAGCAGCAAAGAGTTAAAGTGAGAGCAGAGCAGCAAAGAGTTAAAGAGAGAGTAGAGCAGCAAAGAGTTAAAGAGAGAGTAGCGCAGCAAAGAGTTAAAGTGAGAGTAGAGCAGCAAAGGGTTAAAGAGAGAGTAGAGCAGCAAAGAGTTA
>MUZC01004402.1:197397-210117 GCA_002072015.1 Radix auricularia | reverse complement strand
TATATATATATATATATATTTATATTATATATATATAAGGACAAATTTCATAGAAATTTAATACAAGATAATAGTCAATATGTAAAAGTAGGTATATTTAGAAGGATGTATTTTATCAGCTATTTGTTAATTCTTCGTTACTTGAAAAAGTAAAAACAGTTTCGCAACTTTTCTATAGGTATGTTCATAATATGGCGGAAAGCTATAAATAGAAATAATATATCTAAATTTATCTTTTGTAAGGACAAATTCATAAAAAAAATTAATAAAAGAGACGAGTCAATATGTGAATGTAGGTATATTGAGAATGAATGATCTTATCAGCTAATTTTTAATTCTTCGTTAATTTAAGACAGCTTATTCGACTTGCAAAATAAAAAACAATTTCGTAAATTTACTAAGCTAACAATTTTGAGAACATAGTGATTTGACTGTATTTATGCCTCAAAACTTTGTTCCGCTAAAATGTAATCTAAAAAAAAAGAACATTACGAAATGAGCTATGACGTTTTCCGGTTTTAGAAATGAAGAACCCTATGCTAACAATTTTGAGAACATAGTGATTTGATTGTATTTATGCTTCAAAACATTGGTCCGCTAAAAACCAATCTAATAATAGAACACTACTCATTTAGCTATGACGTTCTCCGGTCTTAGAAATGCCAAACCTTATATGGAAATAACATTTAATTTTTCTCTCTTTGCCTCTACATTTTCTGATTATTTAATTAACTGATTTCAGCTGAAATATATTTATTTTGAAAACTTCCGCAATTTTTTTACACTACTTTCGAAATATTTTACATGCAAAAATTAAATTAAGTTTCAGTCAAAATAAAAGATTCGTTATTTCAAATTAAAACTTAGAGATGATCACCATCTCAAAAAATCTTCCTCCTACACGAGATTTATGTTAAAGCTGACAGTGAACGAATGTGATAAAACATAAGACAATGAGATTAGCCAATTTTAGCTTTAGCCCAGTTGTGTAGAGCGTAATAAGTCATTAAAAACAAAAAATTGAAATACTTGTATGTTGAAATTCCAATTCATGAACATTGGCGAAATTGAAAGTTATTACAACACACAGCCGCCCCCGTTAGTAACTCGTTTGTAGAGAAATATCCAAATGTGCATCCAAAAGATATCAAATATCCAATATACAGCAAATTGATTTTTTTTTTTTTTTTTACCTGCGTGTGATCATTTAACTGAACATTAAATGGGGGGGGGGGGGCATTTCAATCTTTAAAATCTAATTCATCTAAAATAAGAACTAATAGCATCACATTCATCAGAGTAATGCAATAATGTCAACAGCATAAGCGTATTAATGGTACTTGTAATAGTTTCATTGGACCCACTTAAAATAGTTTATAGTACTTTCTCATGGTGCAACGCGTAATTTAGTTTCTTTTTTTTTTTTTAGTTGGCGTGAGATTGATGGCGGGTTTATTGAACCCTAGCTTCAATCAGGCCGAGTCTAAAACTCATGGACACCCTTGCGGTGTGGCAGAGCGCTCTTCAAAAAAATAACAGCATTTCAAAGTATTCAACCCCCTCCATGTTTCTTTTCCAAATCCATGCATGTGGTCTTTGCTTTACTGAACTTTAACTTATTTTTTTTTTCTCTGTTTAAAATGTATGAATGAACTAAAATTCCATTTGAACATTTGTACAGTCACAGCGTAGTTATAGGGTCCGTTGCTCGCAGAGCAACGGACCCTATAACTACGCTGTGACTGTACAAATGTTCCATACAGTCACAGCGTAGTTATAGGGTCCGTTGCTCGCAGAGAAGGAAAGGCTGACAACTTGGAATAATTGCACTCAAGAGAGCCCCGTGCTGTATGTTAGAGACAATCACCATGCACAAATCTTGGCAAGCGATGTCCCCTTGTCGGGGTACTTCGATTGGTCATATAGCCTGCGCTGTGGCAATAAAACTATTCGCTTATGTTGCACATGATATCCTCACTGTCCTGGAATCATTGTGCTGTTACGTTTATTATCGCAACTTCACCTCTTTTTACGCAGTGTAATTATTAGATCAAAGAATATAAAATTTCAATGAAATATAATTAAAAAAAAATAAAACTAAACAATTATAATAAAATTTTAAAAAATAAGAAAATGTTTCACGTGCGAGTCGCTATAATGTTTGCTTGCTTGGCGATGGTTTACGTTGATTCATCTATACGTAAAGGATGTCAACTAATAATCTTATTAATCTAAAACATAATTTATTATTTCTCAACGTTGATGAAAACCAAGCTGGTGGAAAAAGACGGGGTTGAGTCTTCTTTTGTTGTTGACCATCCATATCATTCCTTATAGAGTTTTGTGAGCGTGAAGGTCTGCCAGCCGGATTTCATATAATAGCTACACCCCTGAAATATATCAAATGGACTCTTGTAACATTTCTCAAACAGTGGAAAACTGGACCTTCGAGTGAAGGTGAAATAAAAGTATATGCTTCAGTTTTATGTAGATTTGAGTTTTTTAACAGCAGCCTTTTTCTAATCACGTGAAATCGGCACCAAACGAATCGCCCAGGGCGGGTACAAACCATCCAGAATCTTACACCAATGAGCGTTGGTCAGTCGTGTCTATTCGGGGCCGTTATTTTCATATCGATCAGATTAACGGTTTACCGGCATTAGCTTTTCCAAGTGTTTCCGTACTTGACTACTTTCGCAGATAATCAGTATATATATAATTATTATAACCACTACGAACTATGACCAGTTGTGTCATCGACCCAGGAAAGTACATTTCATCGCGTCGTTTATTTTCACGCCAGCGGCGTCAACCCCTCGCGCCCTTACAAAGGGGGAGTCTCAACAAATATATTATATTACCCGTCACGCCTGCGCTCCACGCCCACCTCAGATCACGGTCAACTCTCGTCAACAATTAACGTGGCTGTGACCAGGGACACGGGGATGGAAACATAAGTGTTGTTTACTGTGGCTATCCGTGAGAAAACAGTGTCACGTTTGTAAGATAAAAACGCACTGCGCTGCGAAGTGTCGCACTTCAGGCCAGCTGGGTATGGTCAAATGTTTGACCAGGCCTTTCCGTGATTCATGAAGGAACATGACCAGGTGCCCCCTTTCAGCATAACACCACACACTGTAGGGAAACCGCCAAAACATAACAGATTTGTGGACGACAGGGTGACCGTCAGTGTCACTTTTATCTCAGTGCCAAACATAACATGATTGTAACCGTAAGACAACCGGGTCTGGTGACTTTCACCCATCCATCCAATTCGCTTAGGCTGTTACTGGTGGGTGCAAAGTTTGTATCGAATTAATCGAAACCAAAACCTATGAGATATTAATATTATTGTACGTGCCCAGCATACTGCGTTGATAGCCGTTGTCAGCTGAGTGATTGAAAGCTCGTCTCAAAATTAGATGATATCATTGTTGGAAGATCTTTGTGATTCTCGCATGTATCATTCTTGTAGGATCTTTGTGATTCTTGTGTATCATTTTTGTAGGATCTTTGTGATTCTTGCGTATCATTGTTGGAGGATCTTTGGGATTCTCGTGTATTATTGTTGGAGGATCTTTGGGATTCTCATGTATTATCGTTGGAGGATCTTTGTGATTTTCGTGTATCATTGTTGGAGGATCTTTGTGATTCTCATGTATTATCGTTGGAGGATCTTTGTGATTCTTGTGTATCATTGTTGGAGGATCTTTGGGATTCTCATGTATTATCGTTGGAGGATCTTTGTGATTCTTGTGTATCATTGTTGGAGGATCTTTGTGATTCTCGTGTATTATCGTTGGAGGATCTTTGTGATTCTTGTGTATCATTGTTGGAGGATCTTTGTGATTCTCGTGTATCGTTGTTGGAGGATCTTTGGGATTCTCATGTATTATCGTTGGAGGATTTTTGTGATTCTTGTGTATCATTGTGGGAGGATCTTTGTGATTATCTTGTATCATTGTTGGATGATCTTTGGGATTCTCGCATGCATCATTGTTGAAGGATCTTTGTGATTCTCAAACTGTCGTGCAGCTGGTCGTGGATGGGGTTGAACTGAATAAGGCGACGGCTTTGGTAAATCCATTTAAAAAACAGCAACAAAACAACACAAAAAACATTTAACTTTAAATCAAATTAATATAAAAAAGCTATTTAAAAAAATAACAAAGTCTAGCTAATATTTCCATTTCTGATTCTTTAATGATATTTATCTATTAGAACTTCAATTAAAATATCAGTTTATACATCTGTTATCTGTCTACAGCTGAGTGCGGTTAATCAGCTCTTTGAATTGTGTCTTGTTGATTTTATTTCAACTTTATAATATTTCCCAAAACCCCAACCTGCAACTTGAGGCAAAATTTATAAATGTTTTTGTTTTTTTTAAATATATTTTTTTCTTTTTAAAAAAATGTAACATACAAAACATTACGAGTTGAGAGCTTCAAAATTAGATTGTATGTAATAAACCAGAAAACTAGCTAACCGAGTTGGTCTGGGCTAAGTGCACTCACTTCTACACACTCTGTCACTCGCTCCCCATAATACGGACTCTCAGACACGGGCTTCTTCCCACAAACAAGCTTAATGTTTGTGGGAGGGGAGGGAGGGGAGGAGGAGGAGATACATTTTAGCGCCAATCTCCTGCCCAACACACTGTTGTCTATAACCGGCATCTTAGAGGCGTCAATGCCGTTGTAGCTTCCGGTTTCAACCAGATGGCTTCTTTAGAGAGAAAAAAAAGACATGTCATTTATTATTATTACTTTTTTTTTTTACATTTAAAATATTGTGTCGTTCTCTCAAGATTAGAAATAACAAAAGAAGGCAATTTGAGATAGCTTCAAAGTTCAATGAAATGAATTAGTGAATTTATCTTTGATCCATCTTTCAAGATTGGAAATACGTTAGTGAAAGACGATTGATTACATGAAAGTATGCGTGTATCATCTCTGCAGGTCCTGGGATAAGTGTAGTTTTAATGATATCTTGAACGGGGTTGGGGGTGAACGAAAAAGTGTTTCACTTTCAAAGGTGAAATAATGTTTTAGTCACATGATCTTCCCGATTCTAATAGATCGATAACCTAGCAAATAAGTAAGCTAATTGCCCCAAACCCCTTGTCTAACCTGCATTCTTTTCCATGTCTGTGACTAGTTTAATTCAATTTAAAAAAGCAATATTTTCACCTACAGTTATTTTGATTGGATAAGGTGTGTTGTATTGTTTCAAACAGGACGCATATCCTTTATCTCAGAACATGCCCAAACGCTTATCTGTGAGAAAAGTCGTTAAGATCATAAGTAAGAAATTGACTAGTGCGGTCTTATGTCGAGGTAAGAACATTTGCCTTTTCGGCTCTGAGGCGGTCGCCATCCATCTGCCGCTCATAACGCCCACACGCCTGTTCATTGTGGGGCGTTAGGCTACTTCAGAGTCCTGGAACTGGTTCTAAACATGCACAGAGCCTCAACAACTTCTGGGTACCCCCGAAACAGCGATTCTCACAGCTTGGATAACAGGAGTGAAAAGTCTCTCCCCCCCCCCACACACACACACACCCACACTTTTTTCTACATAAGCAAACGCGTTAATTCTGTTATGCCTTTGTGCTAAATAACGATTCACATTTATTTAATACAACTAAAACTTTGGTAGTGGGGCTGTGGGGGTCATCCATTTTACGAGAACCCACTGTCAAAGAGGAACTTCAAATAAACGTTGTGGAGGTACGGAATTCGAATAGGAGGATAGGGTTTTGTAGTTAAAACGTTTGATGGGATGAAGATGCAAATTGTGAGGCAAACCAACATCCCAAAATAAACCTGCGCCTAGCATGTAGGGAGGGGTGTGTGCTATAGAGTAATATGTAGATTATGAAACTGGCGAAAATAGAAGAGGAAAGAATTTGAAAATTCCCCTTGCAGCGTGAGTCACGTTATTCGGCATCTCTTTCCTCCTCTGGGGGAGGGGAGGGAATGGCTGGGCTGACTGCCGTAAATCTCCTGATTTACTGTTGCTACAAGATTAACACCCAGTTTGTGTGTGGGAATAGGGCACCGACAAGTATGCCCATACGGCTACCGAACAAGCTGGGCAGTTATGATTTTGTTTTTAAATTTTTTTTTCCATCTGATCCCGTTACCATGATGAATGTGGCGAAATAAAATATTCTTTACACACATGCCCCCCCACCCCGGTGACTCCAGGCTTACATACCATTTGAAGCTTAATATACTTATCTTATCTTAGATATACAGACGCTCCTTCTATGCAGAAGATAATTGCTTCCACGGACCATGAAGAATGACCTGTTGGCAAGTGATGCAGCGTTCACAGGCCACGGCTATGAGGGTTCCACGCATTACCCAAAATGAGGGGTAGGACTGCATTACCCAGCCGCCTAACTAATGTTAGGTACCCAATCGGAGCTGAAGTGGACTCAGGGACGCCCTAGGCCTCGGGAACAAATCTTTGCCTTCGCATGGATTCGAACCTGTGACCATCGGTACGCTAGCCGCTCGACCACCGTACACCGTACTTACTTTCACTAACACCACCCAATTCAGTCAACCGCAACTAACACCACCCTATTCACTCAACAATAACTCACTCAACCATAACTCACTATAAACTCCCCAGATCATTCAACCACAACTTCCAACACCACCAACTCACTTCACAATCAGCCTCTTACACCTACCTCCCCAATATACACCCACCTCCCCAATATACACCTACCTCCCCAATATACACCCACCTCCCCAATATACACCTACCTCCCCAATATACACCTACCCCCCAATATACACCTACCTCCCCAATATACACCTACCTCCCCATATACACCCCCCAATATACACCTTCCTCCCAAATATACACTTCCTCCCCAATATACACCTAACTCCACTGTTGAAAATTTATCAACTAATTTTTTTTTTACCTAAATTTGAGACTAGTTTTTCTCTAATAAATTCATTGAGCGTGATCTGCTTGGATCACGTGACAGAATGAGTGAGAAGGACGTCATTCAACCGATCAAACAGCTCAGACCCATAGTACTAGCAGGCTGTTGGACCCAAAATGTGACGACCTGAATATGGGGGGTTTTACGGTAAAAAAAAGGAAAAGACAAAAGGCTACCCCCCATGAAACTATGCCGCCTTTCCCCCTAAATCTCTCTCTCTCCCCCAACCCCCCAACCCCATTCCTCGCGTAATATCGCCTTTCAGCGGACGAGTTCCAATGTGCACAGTAGCACGGGTGCAGGCCTGCCAGGAGTGAGTAGTCTGATAACGTGGAACACACAGCAGCAGACGTAAACGGCACTTCAGGACTTCTAACTGACTCAATGGAATCACCCCCCCNACAACTATATATATATATAAAATAAAATAATTATTGCCCAGACTCCCATGTGCCTCTAACAAATAACAATTGATGTCGTTGAGATTTTTTTTTTTTTTAAATAAATTTTAACAATTATTATCTTTACGGTTCTATTTTATATAATTACGTGCGTACGTTATTCTTATTAGAGTTTGAAAATTTGCGCCTCAAATCGGCAGTTGGGCAAGAGAGGGGGGGGCGTCTTCATAGTAGGCCGTGCTTTACTCTTTGACGCCTTACCCCGTCCTTCTTGTAGGTGGACTTACCCCGGAGCGATAATAAACTTGGAGCTAGGAGAGGTGTGTCTGTGTGAGTGCCGAGTGTTTGTTCATGGAGATGAGAGTGAGTTATGTGTTGGGGGGATGGGGGGTGTAGGACGTAAGGATAGACCAGGGAGCTTGCAGCTTGCTTGGAATATGGTGGACAGAAAAGATTCCGCGGTGGAAGCTCATGAATGGTGTTATGTTGTAAAAGAAACGGCAGTTAAATTGCAGGGGTGGGGAGAATGGATGGACAGCAATTTTTTGGTCTGTTTTTTTTAAAAATTGGTTGTTTAGTTGATAGATCGATGGATGTTACGGAGATGGGCTGATCGTTGAGTCATAGGGACATCATGACGTTGTGCTCAGACGTAAACACTTTTTGTGACATTCACAGAATCTGTCGGAAATAAATATATTACATAAAAAAGAAGAAAGTAGAGCAAGCCAGAGCACCACCAACCACCCCCCCCCGCCCGTCTTTTATTTCGGGCTCATGATAGGTTACCAGGCTTCAACCCCTTCCATCTCTCTCTCTCTCTTTCTCTATCTATCTCCCTCTCTCTCCCTCCCTCTTTCTCTCCCCTCTCTCTCCCCCTCTCTCCCCCTCTCTCTCTCCCTCTCTCTCTCTCTCTCTCTCTCTCTCTCTCTCTCTCTCACATTGAGCATCTCTTCCCTTTTGCTATCTTCGTATCTGATTCTCCAACAGCTTTAAACACAGACTTTTGGCGAGGCACTTACAACAGGTGCCTAGCCTGGTGTGTTCTGGGAGGTGGGAGAAGGCAGTGGAGCCGTGGCGCCCGGGGGGGGGGGTAAATCTTTCGGGTGGTGTGTTTGGAGGGTTGGGAGGAGTAGGATGAACCCAGCAGGAATATTGTGCCGTAAATTAGGCATGTCTAGTGCCAGCCAGTCTCTTTTTCTCTTGTTCATGCTATGTGTTGAATTGTTCAACAATTCAGTCAATTCTTTTGTTTACACTGCTGTTCACTACAATCCATGCAAAAAGTCGGACTGCAATTCTGTACATTTTATAATACACATTTTACATATTTTTGTTTATAATCGTAGACACCTGATTCTATATTCTTTTTAATGGCACGAAGAACCATCCTGAAGTTTCTTGACACACTCATACTCAGTTCCTTTTCCGGTTTCTCAGATATCTCCCAGCACACTCGCCAATAAATAAGTCAATAAGCCAGTGGCAAACGTTTTCTAAGTAACTGTAACGTACAAATTGTATTGAAATGTTTCAAACCTTCACTTCTAGACCACCTTAATGTATAGAAATGTTTCAAACCTTCACTAAGCCAGCCACTACCTCCCAAATTTGACCCATTCAGTTGTCGCCACATTCATTCTGTTGTAAATCATCAACATCATGTTTATTGTGACAGTCCTGACACAACATTGTTCGTCTGGAAGCCCTACGAATGCGTGCACCCTCTTGCAAAATACGCCGTGCATGTTGTGATTACAAGACAAAACCTATTGTTGTATATGTTAGGTATTGTCGGATGTGCTGTTTGAATTAGTGGACTGGAAGGGGCGTTAAGCTTTTGTCTGAGGTACTTTTGGAATCACTGGGTTAGCCATGGGAGGTGGAGGGGGGTCCAAACTAGAAAATCCCCCCAGGCCCCCACGGAGTGTCTGAAAAATATTTTTTACACTAAATATTATATATTACGCCATCGGTCAAAATGATGGGGCGCCAAAAGAGGCAAAGCCCCCCGGGCCCCCAAAGAGGCCAAGTTCCCCGGGCCCCCAAATCCCTTGCTTCGCCACTGTTTGGAATAGTCTATACTGAAAGGGGTACTAAAAGTTTTTGTATGATGTACTAAAATTTAAAACAATTAATGACCCAGATGAGCGTGATTAGAATTTTTATGAGTGTATGTAGGTCCGACTCAGTGTTTGTGAGTAGCAACCACGTGTCGGATTTTAGAGGGCGTGTGAGTGAGGGATATGATCTTCATTAGCGGCTCAAACAAATGGGAAGACGGGATTTCAGCAGTCAACTTCTGTATAATAATCTTGAATGCAGGATATAAAATTGCGATCTGTTTTTGTTACCAAAATTTGTTGAATCCTTGTTCAAACATTGATTCAAGTTCCTCATTTGTATATAATCCAATAAACTGCTCCTGTAGTAGTATGTATTCAACTGTGTTGGGGATCTGAGTTTGTCCACAAGCAAATTGTTCAACACCCAGTCGGGAATATCCAAAGTGAAGGATGTCTTCAATTCTTTGGTTCAGGCTGCATGAAGGGCGTTAAGCTCAATATTGATAACAGTAAGACAGTAAGCAAGGGAGTCTTCATCTCTGCTTTGCTATTTTGAAAGATTTGAAAACAGAACATTTTCCTTGTCCCTAAACCGAAGTTTTTCAGCAAACTTCAGATAATATGCTTTTAGTTTTGATTCATTGTAATTGGTTACCCTCGTGTTCAAAAAAGCTTTGTCAAATTTGTCAAATAAATCTGTCATAAAGGGATATGCCATTTTTTTTAGTTAATTGTGTAAACAAATCATTGTCTCTGCTTCAAGGAATTTCAACACTGAATCAAAGAGAAATCTGTGTGAATAAGTAAACGATTATAGTCTTCATCAATGTCCATACAATTATTACAATGTTGAGCAAAACATCTCTCATGGAAGTCATTCCTTTTTATTTTATTAACTGTTCTAATGAAGTGATCCATGAAAACTTTGTGAAGATTTTGTGAAAATTACATTCTCTACAGCTTGTTTTAAACATGTCATAAAGTCAAGAGTATAGCTTTAACTTCAGAAAATCTTTTCAAAAATTATATTCAGTAAATAACGTTTCACATTTAGTAGCTGCTTCCAAACATTTAAACATAACTCAAATATTTAACGACACTGTATTGTCCGCATTTTTTTCTCCGGCTCACTCATTCTCATATACCACTGTAAATAATTGTTAACCTTTTCAATGGAAGCCCTTTCCAATAAAATATTTGATGATAAAATTAAAATACATATTTCCCGACAGATAAAAAATTACCCAACATTGCAACCATCGTTGATTCTCGTTATTTTTTATTTTGTTTTTAATTTGTCTGACCTACTTAAAGGAATTCTGCGTTTTTTAATCGTCAAATTTGAACTTTCAATCATTCAACTATTTTTATTGGTTATTGCTGTGGAAATTACCTTAGTTCGACTTTCTTTTCTATATAGGTAAAACAACATTGTATTCCATGACTGATAACACATAATATCGTAATTTTAGTAGAAAGAGCATTCAGATACTATTTTACTAATTGTTATGTACTTCCGTTTTCGTAATAATAAAAATGAATCACAATTTTTTATTTTATATTAAAACTTGCGCTGACCCCCTGACGCTGTTCAGGGACCGCCAAATCAATTTAAACTTTCCACGGACCACTTCAAACGGTCCAAGGGACTCCTGGGGGTCGGTAGGGACCTCTTTGGGAACCACTGGTCTAAACTGAAATGGTGACTCAAATTTGCTACAATATCATTCCGAACACATGAGGTTAACCCTTTACGTAATTTTTTACTTGTTTAGTCAAATCTCTTCCCTAATGTCAAACTTGACATTTTTTACTTGTTTAGTCAAATCTCTTCCCTAATGTCAAACTTGACATTTTTTACTTGTTTAGTCAAATCTCTTCCCTAATGCCAAACTTGACATTTTTTACTTGTTTAGTCAAATCTCTTCCCTAATGTCAAACTTGACATTTTTTACTTGTTTAGTCAAATCTCTCCCCTAATGTCAAACTTGACATTTTTTACTTGTTTAGTCAAATCTCTTCCCTAATGTCAAACTTGACATTTTTTACTTGTTTAGTTAGTCAAATCTCTTCCCTAATGTCAAACTTGACATTTTTTACTTGTTTAGTCAAATCTCTTCCCTAATGTCAAACTTGACATTTTTTTCAAATTTCCCCATGTCTGATATTCTCTCCTTTCTTCCGTTCCTTCCAGTGCCATGCGCATCCTCCTGACCAAGCTGCCCAGGCCGTGGATTGTGGATGAGAAGAAAGACGACGGCTACACGGCCCTCCACCTGGCCTCCCTCAACAACCACGTGGAGGTGGCCGAGCTGCTGGTCCACCAGGTACACCACTAGAAACACGTTGGAATCAGGGCAACGTGTGTGTCATAAACAACAAGTTTATAATGATATAGTCAAACATTCATTTAAAAGTCAAGGTCATTGGCCAAACATACAATTTTATGGATAAAATGTTTTTAAAATAATAATGATAATAATTTTTTTTTTAAAATCATTTATCAAAGAAATGAGCTAGCCGCAAAGCATATTCAGCACATTTGTTGATTAAAAAAAAATCTCAGCGAATGTATTGAAGCAAAGACACCTATTGATTTCATCGAAAGTCTAAATCACTAAGATCTTGTATTCTGGATAGATCTGATAAGCCAGGGGTCAGGAAAACACGGCTTGCAGCAAGCCAGATGTGGCTCAATTGATGGCTGCATCTGGCGCTCAGACAAACGTTCGTTATTTTTGTTTTAAAAATCTATTTAGACTTATTTGATCTGCATATTAAACAAAAAAACAGCATACATTGTTATTAAAAAGAATTCAGGGACATAATTATTGTACTTTTAGTGTTGAAATCACACAAAATGCACACATTTACTTGATTTTTTTAGTTTTAAACATAATGTATGGCTCTCACAGAATTACTGTTCAAAATATATATGGTGTTTACTTTATGGCTCTCTCAGACAAAAAGTTTCCCGACCCCTGTGTTAAGCGATGAAATCATCAATAAATAATTTCATAATTTACAGATCAGAGTGGCCCTAAGGATTATAAAAAATGTTGTTGGTACATTTTTTATTTCTTAAACAAATATTCAGCATTTTTTAAAGCTTTAATATTCATTTACGTGTTGTTCTTATTCTTGTCAAATTTCAATATAGTTCAAATTAATTTTAATTAATATATGGAATATTTTAACATTGTTTAGTATAATTTATCTTTATACTGTGTTAGTATAGTTTATAAATAATATTATTATTTATTTACAACAGTTCATACCAAAC
>MUZC01004402.1:184608-197363 GCA_002072015.1 Radix auricularia | reverse complement strand
CCCCCCCCCCCCCCCCAAAAAAAAAAAAAAAAATAAAGAATTTTTTTTGGTGGTGGATAAAAAACAAGTACCTCAATTTTAAATGTTACCAAATTACACCTTAAAAAAACTATGATGAAAGGAAAAGTAATTTTGTTGAATTAGGACCCCCCCTCCCCATTCCAGCTGCCCTGGGTCTAGCGTATGATGAAAACGTCTGGTTCAGTGAAACTTTAATTCTGCATTGAGTGTCACGTGTATAAAAAAAATCCTGTGTATCAACCCATGTTACTATAGTTCAAAAGTCCTACAAGCGTTAGGTATTATTAGAAATAAATTTTAAATTTAGGAATAAGTCTGCTCTTGAAAATTCACCAGCATGGTGGGAAAGAGACGTAAAACATATTGCCATGTGCTGACACCATTCTTAACTCAACATATTGCCATGTTATGGTCCCTTTCTGTCAAAAATCTATATTCTAACTCATTACAGCTACCCATCTCCATATACTGACCCTCTGTTTACAGCCAAACATTTACAAACACTGAACCGCCATTTACAACACAGCTTCTTGTTCTGACCCACTCCTTACATGATCACAATCCCATGTGGTGAACCACTACTTACATTAGCACAATCCCATGTGGCTAACCACTCCTTACATTAGCACAATCACATGTGGTGAACGTCTCCTTACATTAACACAATGGCATGTGGCTAACCACTCATAAATGAGCACAATCACATGTGGTGAACCAATCCTTACTTTAGCACAATTCCATGTTCTGACCCACTCATTACATTAACACAGTTCCATATTTTGAACCAACCTTATATTAGCACTATCCCATGTTGTGACCCACTCCTTACATTAGCACAATCCCATGTCATGACCCACTCCTTACATTAGCACAATCCCATGTCATGATCCACTTCTCTCATTAGCACAATCCCATGTTCTGACCCACTCCTTACATTAGTACAATCCCATGTTCTGACCCACTCCTTACATTAGCACAATCCCATGTTCTGACCCGTTCCTTACATTAGTACAATCCCATGTTCTGACCCACTCCTTACATTAGCTTAATCCCATGTTCTGACCCACTCCTTACATTAGCACAATCCCATATTCTGATCCAATCCTTACTTAATCACAATTGGATGTTCTGACAAACTATGCTAACTGTATAAATCTGAACCACTGCTTGCGTCTTCTTTCCATCACGCTGGTGATCTAGCATGGCTCAAAGTCCAGCCAAGACCCATCCAATCCAACTCAACCACCTAGTCACCCACCTGCCAAGTCAGTAAGTACCGCCATCTTCTCACCCTCTTGTAGACAAAAGAATAGGCCGGGATGATCAAATGTTTATTTTTAGTACAGTAGGCCAAGCTTAATGGCAAACAATAAACAAAATACACACAATTAACAGGAAAATTGGGGAATTCCCTAAGGATTATTTATTAACTTGTAGTTTCGAGTGCTTTTTTCTTTCTTTCTATGGAATTTGTCCCAAGGGTGGCCATCATTAGAGAGACATACAGTAATAAATATTCATGACAACCATAATGACAAGGGAGAAGCCAAAAAAAAAAAAGAAAAGAAAACAAACAAACTTGAGATAAATTTAAAACAAATGTAAATTTTGTGTTGGTAAAAAACAAGACAGACAAGATTTAAGAGACATGGATTTAGAGAGCTGAGACTTGTAAGACATATAGCTTAAGACTGACGAGACATCAGCTATATAAACAGGACGAGTGAGCTTATATCTGAAAGACAGACAAGACTGAAAAGACATTTGAGAAATGTACGGCGATGATACCGCAAGACAGCTGAGACCTAAGAGACACACGATTCATGAGACAGCGGATGATATAAGAGCTGCTCTCATTATTTTCTCTGTGGTGTAGTCCCATGTGAGTGAAAATGAGAGTTACCCCCCATCCCCGACATTTCATTATGAACACTAGCCAATGTCCACTGTAAAATATATTTTAACATCTCACATCTCAAACAAGCACGCAATTAGAAATCCAAAGCAACATTTCCCGGCTGTTCCTGTTAAAACTCATTAGCCTCTGTTTCACTATTAGCTGAATGGTATGTCTTTGTGGTAGCTACAGCATCTCCCCTTACATGCTATTGGTCTCAAAATGCTATCTTCCCTAACAAGCTATCTGCCCTAACAAGCTATCTGCCCTAACATACTATTGGTCCCAACATGCTTTCTGCCCGAAAATGCTATTTCCACTAACATGTTATCTGCCCTAACAAGCTATCTTCCCTAATATGCTATATGTCACAACATGATATCTAACCCAACATGATATCTGCCCTAACATGATATCTACCCTAACATGATATCTACCCTAACATGATATCTACCATAGCATGATATCCGCCCAAACATGCTATCTGCCCTAACATGCTATCCGCCCTAACATGCTATCCACCCTAATATGCTATCGGCCCTAACATGCTATCTGCCCTAACATGCTATCGGCCCTAACATGATATCTGCCCTAACATGCTTTCCACCCTAACATGCTATCTGCCCTAATATGCTATCTGCCCTAATATGCTATTGGCCCTAACAAGCTATCTTCCCTAACATGCTATCTGCCCCAACATGCTATCTGTCCCAGTTCCAACATGCTATCTGCCCTAACATACTATTGGTAACACATGCTATCTGCCCCAATATGCTATCTGCCCCAACATGCTATCTGCCCCAACATGCTATCTGCCTAGCTTGCATATCCACTAACATGTTAACTGCCCTTAAATACCATCTGGCCTAACATGCTATTTAACCTAACGTGCTATCTGTCAGTGCTGAAAGTGACATAAAAGTCAAACTACTGTTTCTTATCCTTGCAGGGAAAGGCCAACATGGACATTCAGAATGTAAACCTGCAGACACCACTGCATCTGGCGGTAGAGAGGCAGCATACACAGATAGTCAGAGTGAGCATAGGGTCAAGGGCAGATCAAATCTGGACAGATGTCATTAACATTCACATAGAGTCGTTTATGGGGATATATTGAATGAGAAATAAAGCCTAGTTAAATGCAGCATCTTTATCAGCATGCTGATACTCAAGATGGGTTTATATTAAATGTTATAAAATATACTAGGGGTTTTAAAAGCCAAAGTAACTTGTTTGATAAATATGACATTTTAAACTTCCTGAAATATAAAAAAAAAATTTTTTAATTATAAATCCACAAATCCTTTTTTTTTTAACTTGGTTTCCTTTTCCAATAACTGCTATGGACTATTGTACTATGTCCATTTGCATTTTGGAATTAGTGACTTGGGCTTTTATAATATATATATATATATATATTATATTTATTTTTTATATATATTTTTTTTAATTCCACCTCTCACCCACCCCCATCTGTTATGTTAACCATGGTTACAAAAATAAATATTTGAAAACATTTTTTTAGTCATACCACCAAATAGTCCCTCACTAAATGTCCAACAATCACCAAATGTCCAAGTCCAACAGTCACTAAATGTCCAAGTCCAACAATCAACAAATGTCAAGTCAACTGTCACTTTATGTCAGTCCACCAATCAGCAAATGACAATCCAACAGTTACTAAATGCCAAAGTCCACCAATCACCAAATGACAATCCAACAGTTACTAAATGTCAAAGTCCACCAATCACCAAATGACAATCCAACAGTTACTAAATGTCAAAGTCCACCAATCACCAAATGACAATCCAACAGTCACTCAATGACAAAGTTAAACAACCACTGAATGACTTAATGCAACATTTCACTGTGTTTGACAGCTCCTCGTGAGGGAAGGCTGCAACCTGAACATCCCAGACAAGGATGGAGACACACCTCTGCATGAGGCCCTGAGACACCATACGTTGTCACAGCTGAGACAGCTTCAAGACATGCAAGATGTTGGCAAGGTTGGTACAGCTAGGATAAAAGTAATATTTTTGTTACTGTGGGGTCAAACTATGGCACCATTCTCCTTCTCATGTCAGTGTCAAACTATGACACCACTCACCTTCTCACATCAATGTCAAACTATGACACCATTCACCTTCTTATGTCAGTGTTAAACTATGACACCATTCACCTTCTCACATCAATGTCAAACTATGACACCATTCACCTTCTCACATCAATGTCAAACTATGACACCATTCACCTTCTCACATCACAGTCAAACTATGACACCATTCACCTTCTCATGTCAGTGTCAAACTATGACACCATTCACCTTCTAACATCACAGTCAAACTTTGACACCATTCACCTTCTTATCTCAGTGTCAAACTATGACACCTTTCACCTTCTCATTTCAATGTCAAACTATGACACCACTCACCTTCTCATGTCAGTGTTAAACTATGATACCTTTCACCACCTCACATCAATGTCAAACTATGACACCATTCACCTTCTCACGTCACAGTCAAACTATGACACCATTCACCTTCTCATGTCACAGTCAAACTATGACACCATTCACCTTCTCACATCACAGTCAAACTATGACACCATTCACCTTCTCACAGCACAGTCAAACTATGACACCATTCACCTTCTCACATCACAGCCAAACTATGACACCACTCACCTTCCCATCATTAACTTAACCTATCATACTAGTCACCTGTTGACATATAAACTTGCCATTGGTAACATGTTCCCTCTCAAACAACCATTAAGCTCGGACAAATCTTGCCATCAATGTTACCTTTAAGCTGTACAGCTGGCAGCTATCTGACAGATTCAGATCAGCAGTTTACAATTACAGCAAATTTTGATAAGGATAATACAACATCTGTGTTTGTGCGGTGTAAAATTATGCACCAAAAAATGGCTGCTGTGCAACTTAGCAAATCTATATTTGTCATCTTGCACATGGACCGTCCAATTTTAGAGGGAACATTTCTAACCATCTTATACTGTTTCTAGCCTTTAACTATCCTATCCATCCTTACGACACCCATGGCTCCCAATAACTTCCCTTGTTCATACCCAGCCTCCCATTAGGCCCATATCTCAATAAGCCTACATACCAACAAGCACCCCTCTTCCCCCTCCTCCCATCTATAAAGATAAGCTATCTTCTCTTTTTAAAACTCAGCTGCTGATGGGGCTGGGCACACCTGGAGCAGACAAAAAGTCCAGCGCCTCCATCGCCTGTTTCCTGGCGGCCAACGGGGCTGACCTTAATCTGAAGAACAAGAAAGGTCAGACTCCCTTGGATCTGTGTCCTGACCCAAATCTCTGTAAGGCCCTGGCCAAATGTCACAAGGAGCGCAATAGGTAGGCTGATGAGGGGACTTGTAAAGATGTGTGTCAGCTGATGAGAGGACTTGTAAAGATGTGTGTCAGCTGATGAGAGGACTTGTAAAGATGTGTGTCAGCTGATGAGAGGACTTGTTGTAAAGATGTGTGTCAGCCAATGAGAGGTCTTGTTGTAAAGATGTTTGTCAGCCAATGAGAGGTCTTGTAAACCTCAGTATATACTGGATAAATGATGTCTACAATACACAGTTTATTTAGGTCAACTAAAATGTGTTAATTTACCAATATCCTCAGATGGAATTACTTCCAATTGTGCTTTATGTTACAACTTTTCTATTGATTACAATTATCTGTTTTTAATGACTCCTTACATTGAATACCTATTAGTTAAATCACTAAACCAGGAAACACTGAGGATAGAGGAACAAAGATAAAAGTAGTAATAATACATAAGTCATCAAAGTCTCATTGGTAAATACAACAATCATCAAAAGACTTTCTAATGCAGTTTTTTAAATTAAAAATAAGACTCATACAAATCCTTCTTCTTCCTGTCTGGCAAATGGGTGTGGCATGGGTTTCCTGAACAAACCAGATAACCAACACAATATAAACATTCGAAACTCTAATAAAAATGCAAGACTAGGCATAAGCCTCTTTTGTAATCATTTTTTTTTTTACTGTGTTCAATACAACAATATGATTGCTAATTGGATCCACCTGTTTTATCAAACTTCAGCAATGGGGTCTTTTCTATGAAAATAGTCCATGAAAATGTTAGTTTTGGCTGTGGGCGCCCGTGGGTTACCTCTGAACCTCCATTTAATGTATCCCTGTCTATCCCAGCCCTGCCCTGACTGCTCCCAATGCTGTGAGCGCCTGTGGGTTACCTCCATTTAATGTATCCCTGTCTATCCCAGCCCCGCCCTGACTGCTCCCAATGCTGTGAGCGCCTGTGGGTTACCTCCATTTAATGTATCCCTGTCTATCCCAATGCTGTGAGCGCCTGTGGGTTACCTCCATTTAATGTATCCCTGTCTATCCCAGCCCCGCCCTGACTGCTCCCAATGCTGTGGGTGCCCTGGGGTTACCTCTGAACCTCAATTTAATGTATCCCTGTCTATCCCAGCCCCGCCCTGACTGCTCCCAATGCTGCCATCATTCGCAACGACCAGGAGAGCCTGGAGGAGTGCATGGTGTGCTCCGACCAGAAGCGGGACACCTTGTTCGGACCCTGTGGACACATCTGTACCTGCTCCCTCTGCTCCCCCCGAGTCAAGAAGTGTCTGATGTGCAAGGACCCCGTCCAGTCTAGAACTAAGGTTTGTGTTCACATAGGGTGATCTTTTTATCTAATCCTTGGAAGTCAAGCATGAATGCCATAAGTTGGGATACATCAAACTTTGAAATCAATTTGATCTCTGCTGTCAGTAAGGAATCTCAACTCTGAATCTCATACTTTGAAGCCCCATATGGGGTAATTCCTAGTTAGGAACAAGTGAGATAGTTTAATCTGGGGTTATTCCTAGTTAGGAACAAGTGAGATAGTTTAACCTGGGGTTATTCCTAGTTAGGAACAAGTGAGATAGTTTAATCTGGGGTTATTCCTAGTTAGGAACAAGTGAGATAGTTTAATTTGGGGTTATTCCTAGTTAGGAACAAGTGAGATAGTTTAATCTGGGGTTATTCCTAGTTAGGAACAAGTGATTAATTTGGGGTTATTCCTAGTTAGGAACAAGTGAGATAGTTTAATCTGGGGTTATTCCTAGTTAGGAACAAGTGAGATAGTTTAATCTGGGGTTATTTCTGAATGGTTGAAAACTGTTGTCACCTCTGTGAGGCAGCCTCTGAGTTCCACTCCCACCTTCATTTGAAGTTTTCAGTAAAAACCGTGGGGAAAATTTCCAGTATTAGAAACATAGCAAAACTTTAATGATCATCATTATAATACAGCAGCCATTAGGTAATCTGCTATTATTGCCTAAACCCTCAAATGGTAGATTCATGCCAAGTTGAGTTCTTCATGGTAACATTCAGCAACTTGGAAATGATAACTGCAAACGAAACCAAAAAAAGCTTTCTGCCTTCATGATAATTTAGTAACTGTGATCAACATCAAAGTTTTTAGTTGCTTCCGTGACTGATTAATTTGATTTCTTACATTGCACGGTTTCCCTGTTTAATCTAACAGCTCAACTCAATGAGCTCTCATGGTCCCAACTCTGTGTAAACAAAAAATGTCTTTAGGGGCCGTCCATAAATGACGTCACGCACCTAGGGGGGGAGGGGGGTCTCACTTTTGTGACGATGCGTGACGTGGTGGAGGGAGGGGGGTTGAAGAAATGTGACGTCACATCGAAACGGTAACTTTAAATAAAACTTCCACTGAAATATTTGGTCACTTAAAATTTATTTAATGATTTTTTTTTTAAATTCAATGCTTCTCAAAGTGCCGGTCGATAGGCAATCAGACGCCGGTTGGCGTAAGTTATCAAGACACGAAAATTAAATATAATTATAATTCTTAAGTTTGAGAACCCACAAGAGAACATATGAAATTGTTACCCTGCGTCTTTTGATGTTGACATCAAAGCTTTTGTGTTGTAACCGCAATTTCGTTTGGTCCACTCGCGGCAGGAGTCTGCGAACTTTTTTTGTCGGCTATCCCCCCTTCCCCCTCAAAACTGCAACTGGTGAGTTTTACAAACAGGACAAGTTTTCGATTGGTTTTTGGTCAAACGCCTCTGACAATTCTAAATATAATGATAATTATGTCCATTTAAAATTAGTCAAAAGTATTCATTAACTTTATTGCATGCATCAAATTCTCGACATCGCAATTCGAGAGGAGCACAAAACAACTTTCTTCTGAACTCAGTTTTTAAGGCATTAGTTTTAAATATGACAGAAACGATTACGTGATACAGTCAGATTAGAATTATTGTCACTCGTGTCAATATAAATGAAAGTAGGTTGGATTTAGGTTTCTTCGTATAGTACGTAAATAAGAAACTACATAGATGACAAATTTAACAAATGCATTTTCTGGAAGGAACCGGTTCAATAGTGGGCATATGTTCAAAGCGTACACGTACACATGACGTATTTGAATATATCTAGCGGAGCATAGTGGATGTTATATGTCCCTAATGAGTCTGCATTACTCCCAAGGATTCCCTTTTGACCCCAGATGAGGTAATTTACCCCTGTTCGCCGACCTCTTTCTTACGGGATGCCCGTCAGTCAATTCAGGGATTTCAAAAAAAAATAATACATTATAAAAATATTATTTTTATATAACTTTTTTTTTTTTATAAACAAAGAAGTTAACAGTAATGATTTATAGTCAATGTTTAATTTGTATGCATTAAAATAAAATATAATCTAGAGATATTAATATATTTCATTTTATGAAGGCCGGTTAAACGGTTTGAAAAAAACGGACCGCTTTAATAGGATACCTAAATATTAAAAATATAAATGTTTATGTTAACATTACTGTTAACCCAAAAGTAGCGGATTCTAGCAAATTTTCTATGCCCACAATGATTCAGCATTACCCCCAAGAGTTCCCTTTTTATCCCAAATGAGATAATTTAGCTCTGTTTACCGATCCCTTGATTAAACAGACGGATAGCGGTAGCGATGTATTTTCCGTTAGTTTATAAATTCCACAAGAGAATGCAACAATTTAAACACGCCTCGTCCATTGGTGACATTATATCAACAACTCTTGTGTGACGTACGTGAAATCCTGAAGAAAAATTTTTAAAAAAAAAACTTGTGAGCTTCGGAGTAAAACGTTATGATAATATTGGATATTTTAATAATGTCACAGTATCTTTTCAGTCCTTAACTTGCAAGAATTACTGTATTTGGCGACGCACAAGATGACGCCCTACTTTCCTGCACAAATGTGGGGTTCCTACAGTATTGGCCATTTTCCTCTTCCAGCGCATAACTAAAATTTTTAGAAAACATGAGATGTGATATAAATGTGATAATTTTAGATCAAATACCTTTGATGTGCATATACTTAGCAGGAAAACTGTCATTAGAAGATCGAAATCAATTTTAGGAATTCTCTTGTATCTAAATATTCTAGGTCTATCAGCAATGCAATGATCCTTGTAATATCAATAGCCACATTAGCGAGCTTAATTGCGAAGGTTAATCACATCAAATGGTTTTTGACATTACCGCTGCTTGTTCGTTAGCTGTCTTGCTATGCCTTGGCAACTAAACATTTTTTAAAATAAAAATGTTATATAAAAAACAAGCCGAATTCATACTTAATCTTATAGGGCTTTAAGCTGTGTAGGGCGTATGGGCTCATTTTGCTATCAAATCAGTTCAGAGAAAATCATGTCAAAACGGAAAAAGAATGCAATGGTACCTGGAGAAATGGAAAAATCTTGCCGGTCGTCTGATAAGAAAACGTGTGAGAATCACTGGCTTACAATTTATTTAATGTCTTTTACATAGATTCACGCCTGTCACAATATTACAATGTAGACCTACACTAAAATACTTAAATGATAAAAAAGTGATTTGAAACATACTTATTTTCAAATAGAAAATAGTGTGTTTTTTTTGTTTTGTTTTTTTTAGGGGGGGGGGGGTCAAAGTTTTGTGACGTACTTTTGGAGGGGGGGTCTACGATTTTGTGACGACGCGTGACGTAGGGGGGGGAGAGGGTAAATAATCGACCAAAATCGCGTGACGTCATTTATGGACGGCCCCAATGCAATGATCCTTGTAATATCAATAGTCACATTCGCGAGCTTAATCGCGAAGTTTAATCACATCAAATGGTTTTTGACATTACCGCTACATTGTTCGTTAGCTGTCTTGCTATGCCTTGGCAACTAAACTTTTTTTTTAATGTAATATATAAAACAAGCCGAATTCATACTTAATCTTATAGGGCTTTAATCTGTGTAGGGGTTCATTTTGCTATCATATCAGTACAGAGAAAATCGTGTCAAAACGGGAAAAGAATGCAATGGTACCTGGTGAAATGGAAAAAGTTCTTGCCGGTTGTCTGATCTGAAAAAGTTTGAGAATCACTGGCTTACAATTTATTTAATGTCTTTTACGTAGCTTCATGCGTGTTACAATATTACAATATAGACCTACTCTAAATAAATACTTAATTGACAAAAAAGTTATTTGAAACATCCTAATTTCAAATAGAAAATAAAGTGGGTTTTTTTTGTTGTTGTTTTGTTGTTGTTTTTTTTTNNNGGGGGGGGGGGCGGGTCAAAGTTTTGTGACATATTTTTAGATGGGGGGGTCTACGATTTTGTTACGACGCATGATGTAGGGGGTAAAAAATCGGCCAAAATTGCGTGATGTCATTTATGGACGGCCCCTTAGCTCTATTTCTTACATACCTGTGTTCTTGTATTCACATTTCATACATACTTGTGTTGGTTCATAACTTATAAACATTTAATTCATAATTTTAGTTCTTGTATGATGGGGTGACCTCTACGTGGTTCGACAGACAAGTAAGGTCGTGGTGCACATTGCGACCTGAAACCGACAAACCCCAGGCTTGGATAGCCGAAGGCCGTTGTTAGGCGTTACGTGCTAGTCAAATATGATTACAGTCGCTGTACGGATCTTAGGCAAAGCATTTAGATGCAATGCCGATGATGAAAACCAAAGTACCCGTTGAGGGTCGGGTTACTCCGAAGCGACCGTTTCGTCCCCCTCAATTTACTAGCAACGCTGTTGAGCGGTGCCGGTTTAGGGCCAGGAGCGCCAGTACGGAATAGCAAAAGGTACCGCTAGGAAACGCTTTTGGTCGCCAGCTCTGAGGAAACCTTCCGGTGGGGGTTAAACCCTAGTTAGGTCAGTGATGATCCCACGCTTTGCGGCGATCTAAACTATATAGACTCGTAAGCTTTGCCGTGGTGACGCCAAAGTGATACTATGTTGATAGCGAGTCACAGTAGGCAAATTCCACACCTCCCTCGGGAGGCACACTTTAGTGGGAGGCGTTTTCGGCCCAGTGCCCTGGACGCCCAGGCGGCCGCTTGTAGCAGCGACCGCTCCGGGGGGGGCTTCTCAGTCTTTACGTCCCTTAGGGGGCCAGAGGGCTGAGGGGGTTTTCCGGGAAGCCCCATGAAGAGCGCAGGCTCGGGACTGCTGATTTTCTTCCACATGTAGGATTTTCAGTTCTTGTATGCACATTTAATTCATAATTTTAGTTCTTGTATCCACATTTAATTCATAATTTTAGTTCTTGTATCCACATTTAATTCATAATTTTAGTTCTTGTATCCACGTTTCACACATACTTGTGTTCTTGTGTGGCCAACCATCTTGGAGATGTCAAATTTATTTATTCACAGCTATTTTCAGTGTATCCCCCCACCCCCGCCACTGTCCCACCACAATTAAGTTTGTTGTTGTAACCATGGTGATTTTGTTTCCTTCCCACCACCAGATTGAGGAGTGTGTTGTGTGCTCAGACAAGAAAGCCTCTGTCCTCTTCAAGCCGTGTGGCCACATGTGTGCCTGTGATGGTAAGCCAATAGATGGAAATAAAAACTTTCATAGTACTTGAACTGATAATTCTATGAAAGATTGAAGAAAAGGTTTGATGCATTTTTTGAAGGGAGGGTAAAAAAACAGAAGTGACTTATAATCACTGAAGGCAAGAAACTATTTGAAAGCAACATTTTTTGGAGATTAGTTCTTTGAAGACATTTAAAGAAATAAATGAGATATAATCACTTAACATGAGCAACTATTTGGAAGCAATTCCTTAAGGGATTTATTTACTGTTATTTGACACATCTTTTATTGTAAAATTGCTCTTGGAAGATAAATTTCATGTTAGAAATTAACCACAGAGTATACTACCCCACCCCCCCTTTTTCCCACCGACAAATATGAGAAGCAGAGTTTAAAATTGCTAAGACACTTCTCTGAAACATGTATGCGAATTGAGCCTCCTTTCAAAGGCAGTATATTTCACCACTGAGTTAGCTTGTTGAGACTTCTTCTTCTGCGTTCTCAAAATCTTTTTGTAGGAGGATTTAGATCACAAGCCCTATATCCGTGATGCATTGCGCTGTGACTGTCAATTGGCTCAGTCCATCATACAGTTTATCGTGGAGGGTAGCTTCCTGGAGCCAAATGGCCACCCGGGTGTGGAGGTACGGAGGGCAGTTCTGCAGCTGTTCCGCAGGGGCACATTTCGGTGTCTCCAATTTGAAGTTTTCGGAACATGTGCTGTCTAAGTTTGTTGTGGCCCGTCCTTAGCCTGAATATGATGTTCTGAAATTGGCTCGAGCATCTTTCTGCTTCACTGCTTTTGAGAAACGCCTTTATTTCTTCGGTGTGTAAGGGTTTGTCTGTCTGGACCTGTTTGCCTCCAGTTTTTGCCAGGGAGTTAAAAATGATGGAGGAAATGGATACATGAGACAATGTATTTAGTATATTATCACTCTCTGAGTTA
>MUZC01004402.1:145149-180418 GCA_002072015.1 Radix auricularia | reverse complement strand
CTCACCCTGGTGAGACCTATACTAGAATATGCATCTTCTGTATGGGACCCATCTACCAAAGAAAATATTGATAAGTTAGAACAAATCCAAAAAAGAGCTGCCAGATTCATTACTGGAGAATATTCAAAACTGACAAGAGTAACACCGTTAGTTAAAACATTAAACCTTGAAACACTAGAGGATAGAAGAACCAAGAGTAAATTAGTAATTATACATAAGGCAATTAATTCTAATTTAGAAATACAACACAAAGATAACCTAATACAACCCTCAAAAAGACATAAAGTTAAAAACACCTTTCTTATTCCATATGCAAGAACAAACACATACAAGTTTTCTTTCTTTCCGTCCGGTATTCGGGCGTGGAATGGGTTGCCTGAAGAAACCAGGAAAGCCACCACTTTATCATCTTTTAAAACTCTAGTAAGAATACAGGACTAAACACAAACCATAGAAATACGTAGGACGCAATAATCTTCTGTACAGAAGGAGCGTCTGTAACATATAAGATTTCTTGTAACTCTATCACATATTACATTCACATTTCTTGTAACTCTACGACATATTACATTCACATTTCTTGTAGTAACTCTACCACACATTACATTCACATTTCTTGTAACTCTACCACACATTACATTCACATTTCTTGTAACTCTACCACTTATTACATTCACATTTCTTGTAACTTTACCACATATTACATTCACATTTCTTGTAACTCTACCACATATTACATTCATGTCCGCTTAACCAATAACTTAAAATCTAGAAAAAGAAATGGTAAATCATTCTATTAATTAATGTATCAAAAAATAATTTTAGTTGAAATTTTAAACATTGATTAATTACTAAACCCAAATTAAAATAAAGATATCTTTCATTGCATATTAATCAAAGGCATGATTAAAATTAATCTTTATGTGTTATGTTTTAGTATGAGTACTCAATGTTGAGATAAACCAATTATAAAATCCCAAATTTATTAGACGCAATTGGTTAAGCTAATAGGGCTTGACTTTTGAGGTCATAATGATTAGTTCATATAACATAAATATCTTATTTACCCATAATGTTCTCCCTAAGGTTTATGGTCTGTGTGCAAAGTAAAAAAATATTGTGCAAATCCATTTTTTTGCAATGATTTAACAAAATTTTCTGCTCTGTAAATCGTAAATACTGCCTGGTATCAGTGAGATATCTGAATGTTGCAACCCACATGAAATGCTTGAGTCAGCTGTCATTGACTAAATTCTGACCATTTTTTTCTATACTTCACATATAAACTCTATAAAGTATTGGCTGTTATATTTCAAGAGATCATTCTAGATGATGCCAGCAAACCCATCCAATAATTTATTGTTTCTGAGAGGTTTTTAAAATATTAAAATGTTCAAATTTCCAGCTCCACCAGAGCCACAGAAACCTGGCATCATGAACAACGGCTCCAGGGACGTGAGCCGAGACATACAGAAACTGCAACAACAGCTGCAAGACATCAAGGACCAGGTCAGTGTAACTGTGGCATTGCTGAGATCTTCTAAGCTGCCACAATGTCAAATGGTTTCAACAAAAACAAAAAAAAAGTAGCTTAAAACTGAAAATCTGGCCAGCCTCACTCAGTCTTCTGTAGGTTTTTTAAAAAAAGACTTTTATTTCTCTGACAACTCTGTTCTTGATTTTATAGTCATCATAATTTGTCTTGTCCCATGTGACTTTCTTGCTCCAAACATACACACACCTTGAAAGTTGGTTGAGCCAGGCGTCCATTTGTAGCATGACATCACATAACTGTCCACACCTTCCCCAGCTGCCAGTGAATGGCATTGGTGACAGTGTGTGTGTCTCTCTCATACTAGTAATACTCACTGCCTCTGATAGGATTTAACTCTCTCATCTTCCAATGGAAACAAAATAATTGGGGTTAAATATTGTTCAATGAATTTAACAATGTCAGAGAGACATGCCCATGTCAACAGTTAAGTCACTTTATCATGGCTTTTGTAAACTTTCTTAATTTAAAAAAGTAAAGAATTGTTTTCTTGCAGATAATTAATTTTTTTTAAATCTCATACCTCAATAAGCAATAAAAGTCAGTGAAGGGAAGTTTTTCAAAAATTTGTATAAATAAAACAAATATTATTTTCTACATTGAATTTAAATCTTTGTTTATCACTGAAGATTTTCTGCACTGAATAAAAACTTTGAGGCTTTAATGCAGTTTTGTTGATTTCATTAAATATTTGCTTCACTTAAATTAATTTGACACGAAATTTTTGATAACAAATAACAACAAATATCCTAATGCTAAAACGTCACATTGCTTTTTAAAAACAATTACAACTTTGACCTCTTGCCAAGTGTAGGGCCCCAATTTTTAAAAAATTACATTTACACACACAAAAAAATAAGTGACAATATTTGGTCTGGATTATCCCAAAATGAGCCTTTTGTGGCCTAAGTTTTTTTTTAATAGTTAGGTTTTTTATATTTTCATGTATAATTGTGGTATTGATGAATTGTGGTTTCAGAAAAACTATATTTTAATTGAGAAGAGAATACTGCTTTTTAAACAATTATGAACATGTCTTTTTAAATGAATTTCTTGCACTTTATCTAACAGACGTGTTGTCCAGTGTGCATGGACAGACTGAAGAATATGATCTTCCTGTGTGGTCACGGTGCCTGCCAGCTGTGTGGTGACAGACTTAATGAATGCCCCATCTGCAGAAAGTCTGTGGAGAAAAGAATTCTGCTCTATTGAAGACACAAATCAATCAACAATCTTTACGTGCTTTAAAGAAATATTTTAAATAAACTAGGAAATGAGTGCATAACTTTGCATGACTGCACACATGTGAATGAAAAAAATCTTAAAATATTCTTAAAGAATCTCAGACTTTGAGGCATTTCAAGTGAAATAATTCTGATAAGGGCATTATTGTATCAGCTTTAGAAATAAGTGGTGAAAAAAAAGGTTATTTGATTTTTTAAATATATTCTTGTAATATATTAAGAGTTTAATTAGCTTGTAATATATAACTTTAAGAGTTTAATTAGCTTGTAATATATAACTTTAAGAGTTTAATTAACTTACAGCTTTTTTTTTTGTGTGTTGTTATGTGCTATCCACAATATTTATTAATAGCTTAATGTTTTTTTATAAATTTTTTATTGGGTTTGTAAATGTCTATACTATAGGAAACATTAAATGTGAAATTGAAATTTGAAGTCAATTAGAACTAGGTAAAATAATATCATGTTTTTTACTGTTTTCGCATGATACCCATTTCCATTTTGTTTTTTTTTCGATTGCACCACCAAGGGTTTCTCAAGCTCAAGCACCACAAGTGTTTTCAGTTTGAATATCAGGGAGTGCCAGGAAATGGGGTTATTTATCTTAAGGACAGTCGGGACAAAGGACAGTCAGGACACTACATTTTCAGATATGGTAGTGATCAATATATTTTTATGTTTGGGACTTTTATTTTTAGTTTGTTTTCCAAGTTCTGTTGTTCTCCTTGCAGTTTAATGTATAATCTAGAAGGCCAATATCTTTAAATGTCTTGTTTACATTAGCAGAGGGTGTTGGACTGCAAAAAAAAAAAAAAAAAAAGATTCCTTAGGATTCAAGACTTCAGAATAATTTGTAAGGGGAAGAGAATGCAGAACTGGTTAGGAGGTTACTATGTATTTAATACACATCATTCAATGAGGATATGTCTTATATATTTTTAGTCATACAAAGAGCTTTGACAATGTGTTCTCATAATGACATTCATTTTGACTTCTTAAACAAAGTTCATTTTTTAAAAATTGTATTTAAAAACCATGAACATAGACTTGAAGTGTGTATTCTTGTATTTTATAAGCAATCTATGGTCCAGTCAATTGTATGTAGTATTGCTGAAAATAAATATATATATTGATATATATGTGTGTGTATATTTTGAGGCAATTCCATTTCTCCAAAGTCGTTTGAGTTCGATAACGAATGGATTCTTAATCATGTATTTCTCTTGTGTTATTTTATTGATGTACGTTGGTCATTAGCGCATGCTGTGCTTGTGTTATTTTTAAAACCAATGTCCAGCATTATAAGGTTAAAGATAGCCTTTGAATCGATGATACTTCAGTTGATTCAAAAATGTGTGTTTAAGAATCATTGGTTTTATTTACCATAATAAATATTTGGGAATTCCAGCAAAGGAGTAACATTGGTTATGAATTTGAAATTTTCATTTCATCAGATGTTTTATTTGTAAAATTAGTTGTTCATCTAAATACTTAAGATTTAGTTTTTTGGTTTAAAAAGTGTCATGGTTTTGTTTTATAGCTTTTGAAAAATAATTCATAAAATGAATATACTTTCCAGCTGATTTTATAATAGAAGGATAAAAAGTAACTTAAAAGAATTCGTCATGAAAATAACCAATAAAATTGGCTAAGTACCTCGTAAACACAATATTTTTTATTTTGGTAAGATAATTCCAAAGATCTTAAATAGAATAAAATTTCTATACCTCCAAATAGAATGAAATGTAACAAAATCTTTTTTTAATGTTGTAACTGATTGTGATTTTCTATATATAAAAAATGTGTTAGATGTTTGCTTAGTGTGGAAGGAAATAGAAAATCTGTTCTCACTCTTATAAAACATCAGATCATTTTCTACTCGAAAATTCTGGCTTAGTCATTTATTTTACCAGCTGCCTTTTGAATATTGATGACTCTAAATTAAAATTGTCAATTTGGATTGATGAAGCCTTGAAAGTTCCTTTGCAAAAAAAAAAATTATTTGAAGGTTAAATATTTTTTTAGTATGATTTTTTAAAAGTACTTTGTCTGGAACTCCAATGGATTTTTTTCTACATGTCTGTCTCAGTCTGTTTTTACAATGATGGCCGATGATTACAAAATAATAGCAACAACGCAGTTCTTCAGTTTTAAAAAAAATTCCAAATCAAACTCAATGCTTTAAGTAAAATTATAATTGCTGCATTTAGATGTTGTATTTTGTCCTTGTTTTTGTTTTTTTTAAATTAGACTCCCTCATAATTGCATCCTTTGGCTCTTGTCGGTTGTTCAATAATTGGTTCTGAGTTGATGTCTTTCAATGCTATTAATGAATACAAAGATGTGAATGATATTTATGAAGAAAAAAAAACCAATTCATTATTTATTATATGTGTTTTTCTGTAAAGATTTTGTATTATTTATATTGGATGTGCTTGAAATAACATTGTGTTTTACTGGTGAGATTAAACAGTTTAAGCATGAAAACTTGTGGCTTAAGTACTGGCTTTTTTTCTTTTTAAGAATATTTTATTGTGTCACTTATAATATAATATCTGTAATAAATAACATATTTCACCAACGTATTGGATAATTACACATTTAATAAATGGAATTTCTGATTTTTAATTTCGTGTGTATTTAGAAGATATCTGGCAAGGATTTTGTCAAATTTTTGTTTCCTGTCATGTCATGCTACACATAATAAGTACTGAACACTTTACTTTGGTCACAGAGATTTGTCTGTGATGCTATTGAACTATTACCTGATATCATCCTATGCCATCTTTTTTAAGAAGTATTCCAAATCATGTGTCCTCTTGAAGACTGTGCAACATCAGTAAACAAACCTTTGTCCCTTTTCTAAACATTTCAGTAATACTAAACTTTATGGGATATAAGACAAGCAATAACACCTGGTAAAGGAAATATGGGGATAATTTACAAAAAGATTTTATAATTTCATTTACTATGGTATGAAAAGAATTCAAAATATTTTTTTTTCTTATATTTATTTTTAAAATTATATTTTCAGTGGGGTTTTTTCACGCTTCTGGACTTTTCTTTTAGTGACTTGCCAATCCATTTTTCTTTTATTTCCAGGTATATGTAGTGTGAATATATATTATATAAATTTAATTGATAATAAATTTATATTTGTTACAATGAAAATTTTAGTCAAAATGCTTACATTAGTATTTGTCTTATAACCATAGTTTAGCATGTATTGTTTTATTTAAACAAATTGTTTGTGTCTATTTTATCTTTGTTAGTAATATCAAGTATGAGCACCATAAGTCAGTTTTTTTTTTTATAGACTTTTGATTTTAATTACTAGTTGAAATGGAATTTTAAAAGTCCAGTTGATTTTTCTGTGTTGGTCCAAAGATATATATCAGAAAAAGAAATTGTCCTGTTCTTATTTTTTGAAGAGCAGATAAAAATGCAATTTCTTGAATATAAAAAGAACAAGATGTAAGCCTTGTTTATGTATACAACTTGAAATGAAAACTAAGGAATTTCTTAAATAAAGTTGGTTAGTTTATTGTAGTGACACAAACCTTAAAGTCATGGATTCAAAGTGGAGATGATTGGTTTTATCCTGTTACAAATTATAATAATAATAATAATAATAAAATGATGATTTATATAGCGCTGTATCCCAGCAAGGAGCCAGGCTCACAGCGCTTTACATGGAAACAAAAATACATATATAAATAAAAAGAAACATTCATAGCATATTAACTACATAAATAGCAATACGGTATACTCAATACATCAGCTACGCTAATCAATTACAGAAATGTGGTTTTATTATTTTTGAAAATAAATTTTAAAAAGATATGTCTTAAGTGCAGTCTTAAATGACTTAGCAGTTGAAATGCTACGGATGTGTAATGGAAGAGAATTCCATTGTTTGGCTGCACAAAAGGAGAATGATCTTTCGCCAAATTATCCACCTCATCCTTTTTTAAAACTTGAATTTAAAAATTGCATGAAACCAAATAATTGTAAAAAAATTCAGATTGGTTTTGCAGTTCGGATTTGTGAATCAAACTTTATTTTCAATGAATGAGAGAAAATTTTATGATTTCCAATGAGTATTTGCCCACTATTTTATTTACTACAAATGCATGTTTGTTATGCTTGTGTATTAGTTTTTATCATTTGTAACTCTTGTGACACTTCTTTGCTAATCATGAGTTGTATGTAGTTGGTTTTCACTTTGAGTTTTGTTATTATTACCTTTGTAGCAATATTATGCTCCTTAAGTTACGACAATATAATACAAAGAGGAAAGTTAGAGCAGACAGTTTAATCAGTCTTGTTTCCATTTCCTAAAAATAACAAAATTACCCATTACCATCTTCAAGTATGTGAAATAGTACGACATTTTTTTTTAATCATCTTGTAATTCAACAACAGTTCATTTTATTTTACCATGGTTTTAGCTGTATAAGGAGTAAAACTATTACTTTGAAATGAATTTAGTTTGTTCAAAAATGGTTTATTTGAAATCAATAATTCCTGTGTCTTTAATCAATTCAATTAAAAAGAAGATAATACAGGTTAAATACACTATACACTTACTATAAATAGAGTTACTATAAATAATAAGTTTCAACTTTAATAACATTTGAAAAAAAACAAGAAAATTATTGGTATTCTGTACCCTGTATGGGCCAGAAAAGTTTTGTTCACAAATAAATATTGTATAATAATATCAACCTGTGTATTTGCGGTCATGTATTTTTTAAAATATTTAATGTCAATTTATTATATATAGGCTCACACTGAAATCGGTAATAAAATATTGTGAAAATAAATTTTCTCTTCTCATTGCATAAATAAAACCCAGATTTTAATTTTTTTTTTTAAATGTGTGAAACTTTAAACCACTCATTTACAAACACATTTTTCTTTTTTGTAAAAATGAATTATTTTAATTTTTTCGTGCATTGACAGGTTTAGTTCAAATATGCAAAAATACATTCCTTAAAAGGTTTTAAAATAATCAAATTTGCCATAAGCATTTATCAAATAAAGAAATTGCTTTTCTTGAAGCACCACACTATGCACTATTGAAGAAAAATTATGAATAATATATATGAAAATGATTATAGGAAAGCTGATCTGAAGCCTAATTTTAATATAGTGCAAATATTCTTACTGCTGCAGTAAAGTAGGAGGAATAATAGTTTTTAAAAAGAATTTTTGAAGTAAGAATATATTTTCAAGGGAGATAAAGATGGGAAATGAGCAGATGAATTTAATGATGTTTTTTTTTTTTACAAACTATTAAAACATTTAAAATTATTAACAATTTCTTGTTATTCAATGTCGCTAATTCATTATTACTTTTATTTTGAGCATATCTTATGCCTGTCCCAGGAACACATTAATAGTTTGAGAAACCATGCACAAGTCACTTCCAGTTTTTAAAGTTTGACATTGGCATGGAATACATATCATATATCTGTATCTATACAGCAAAAGAGCAAACTACATATAAGAATTAATCCATGACCCTGACACTAAAAGTCATTTTTATAATTTTAAAATAAAATTATTTACATAGGAGCATTAATCCTATAATACTTTAAAATGCTTAGGAATGTAAGTTTGAATAAATAGATAGTGAATGGAAATTAAGAAAAAACAAATTACACATTAAGAAATTACAAATTAAGAAACATTATGTTGGGATTTTTCTTTGTTAAGTTTTGAGACACAACAGATGTCTTAAATGCATCCTGGAAAAGTGCAATGATTGTATTCTGTTTAAAAATAACATTGTTAAATAAGGAGAATTTCATCAAAGCTAAGAACACGTGGAACACCCACACAAAAAATCGACTAAATTTTGTGAATTTTTTATCTAAGTAAACTTTTAATAAACCTTTCATTATTTACACAAGGTTAAACCTGCTTTAAAATTCTAGATTCAATTATGCATGCAAAAGTCAGCCAACCTGCATTATCAGAACAGGAATTTCATAAAAATACACTGCTAAAATTTCTAAAAATTCAAATTTTAAAAATTTGAATTTTTTTTATTTCTATGCTGATTTTCTTACACAATAATATTTTTGTGCAAAATAATAAATAATACTTTGAGAATGACACAAAACACATTATCAAAATAAAATTTAGCTTAAGCCGTATAATCTTTTATAAAATCTGTCTACTATTAGAGCACCTACTATTTTTTTCTCAATTCTTTTTTCAACATCAAGGAACATCAAATAAATAATATTTTTAGGGTTTGCCTATTATAAAAATATATTACCTTTTTTTTTCAATGAAATTTAAAACATTGAAATTTTTAAAATTTTAAAACCAACTAAATAGATTAAAATGTACATTTGAATGATTCTCAAAAAGTGCATTTTTAATGCACTCCTTCAGGCACTGGAAAATAAAAAGAAATAATTTTTGTGGCATAGAAAAATAAGACATTATTAAAATTAAATACAATCTACAATACATAGAATTGCCATTTTTGGATGTTAATCAGTACAACTTGTGTAGAATATAAATTGTTTAAGAAAACATATGAATGTACAAAAATAAAATTAAATATACATAATATTTGAATTTGAGGAAAATAAAACCAAAAAACTTATTTACAAAAATCAAATTGTAACATAATTACAATACCACTATCTAGAATAAAAAATTTTTGTGATCTTTCTTAAGTAAAAAACACTGACTGGCTTAAATAGAGCGTTTTAGCACCTAACATCCTTACTGATAGTTATCACATTGCATGGACCACGTTCTCAATTTTACCTAAGCTCGTAGAACTAAGAGCTACACTACATTTATGTGGTTAACAAGCTGCCTTTTGGATGAATAATTAGAAAGCTACAGATGCATAAAACTGCAGAGAATTACTTTCATCCTAGTAACATTAACATCAAAACAATGCAGCTCCACAAGACATGACTCTAGACACTAAATAAGTTTCAAATAATATTTAAATTCATATTGTGAGCTCACTTCCTACAAAGGAATTACAAAACATGCAATTAGCTTTCAGTTAAATTATTTAATTAACCTATATAAATTATTCTACTTCAAGTAAATGTAATTCATTCTGCCAAATTGCACTTGTAACAAATGATAAATGTATTTTTAAAAAATTAAGTTATTGTATGAACAAAATACCAAAATTTATTCCATGGCATTCAAAGCTCACTTTTATTAGAATTTCTTTTGGATACTTCATTTAAAAGATCATAAAACCATTAATAAATTACTTTAGAGTTAATAACACCCAACCAATCACAGCCTGAGTGCTTGTTGCATCTTTTTAGTTTTTTAGTGTTCTTAAATAAATTTGTAACAGATTACCAAGTGACCATCACTTTTTCAATACATTTTTAAACTACAGAGACAAACAAAAAAACATTCTCCCTTACCGATGGCTAAAAAGAATTATATGATTACTTTTATGTAACAATAAAGAATGCCGCTTGTGCAACTTTTCTCATGCATAACTTTTAAAATGCTGCATTTGAAACTTTTCTCATGGAAAACATAAAAAATGGAAATCTACCATTTAAAATTGATATTGTTAAGAAGGTATCTTACAATATATTAGAATTGTAATTTGGAAATGGTAAATTAGCATAAGATTTTAAAGTAACATTTAAAAGTAACATCATTGAAGAATGAAATGAATGTAGGTCATCAGTTTTCTTTTCTTAAAACTGCCAAAACAAAATTTTAAATTGCTTAAAATACACCCCAGAATTATTTAGATTAGTTCAGTGAATTTCCATCTTGTAAATATTTACGTCCAGGGCCACCTGGCAACAATGGATCCTCCTCACCATCCAGTTCAGGTGGCTGCTGTTCTGTCTGATTAACTTCAGCTTTTTTCCTGGCCAATAAAAGCTTTTGATGCTTGCTTATGTTCAATATTCCGCCCTATTCAATTATAAAAGATACAATGTTAAATTATTTTCAAGTTTGGGATTGGAAGATAACATAGCCCTCGAACTGAAAAAAAAAAAAAGTGGAAAGTACGACTGCTAGAAAACTATTAGATTTAAAGTGCTTAACATTTAATTAAATTAATTGTGCATTGTATTTTCTATGTTAAAATTATCACTCTTGTGGCAGCCATTGTCATAGTTAAACCACCTAGATGAAAATAATTTTTTTACCATTGTACCATAAAATCTTGGATAGTTATTGCTGTCGAAGTAAACTCTAGGGCTGATATTTTGCCTGATCAAATCAGAAAGGCATCTTAAAAAAAAATATAAAATATAATACTTACCCTTCTCCTGTCTATAACATTCAGGAAGAATGCAGCCAGTATACAACAAATTGTATTTCCCAAGAGGAAGATCATGACATACTTCCAACGAAGGAGTTTCCCAGCGTCATCAGTACTGAAAGGATAAACAACAAGTGATTCACAAGTCTCAAGATCCATTTTATTACGCCGCTAGATTTTAAATGATCTTATCTTATCTGTTACAGACGCTCGTTCTGTACAGAAGATTATTGCATCCCATGTTTATCTATGGTTTGTGTTTAGTCCGGCATTCTTATTAGAGATCTAAATGATGATAAAGTGTTGGCTTTCCTGGTTTCTTCAGGCAATTCCCGCCCGAATTCTGGACGGGAAGAAAGAAAACTTGTATGTTTGTTCTGGCATACGAAATAAGAAAGGTGTTTTTATCCTTATGTCTATCTATAAGGGTTGTATTAACGTTTAAATTGACAAAGCGTTGTAATGTGCGCCTAGTCGCTATTACCAAAGCATTGTAAAGCGCGCCTCGATAGAACTCTCTTTAGAAACAAAATTACAGAAAATAAAAACTCTTCAGTGCGTGAAAAAAAGATGTATTCGACTTCTGCTGTTTCCCTCGCTAGTGTTATCGCTCGATTCGCAAAGTTTTTTGGTAGTTTTTACATGTTTTTTTGAAGATGCGATTTTGCTATACTTTATTGTAAAAATAATAGTACTAAACTACAGGTAAAATTAGTAGTAAGGTTGTTAAGACCGCTCGTTTTTGAGGACCGACTAACCGTTCAAAAAAAAAAAAAAGGTTAACCGGTTAACCGCTCGTCCTTATATCCCTAATGTTTTGAGACCCATTTGAGAACTAACAAGAGAATGTTGTCGCCTGGCATCGTCTGATGGCATCAAAGCCCGCTTCCCCCCGCTTGCGTTCAGCTCTTTCCGTATTGCCCTCAATTCAAAGCATTTTTTTTTAAATCAAAAAAATTAACTTAACAGTGATGGTTAATTATCTTTTTTATATTTTATTTTGGGTACTTGTAGTTCACCGGTCTAAATAAGAGGACAGGTTCAATCGTGCGTTAAAGTTAGCAAGGTTTTTTCATTAGTTTCAAAAACCAACGCCTCGCCCCGTCCGTTGTGACGTCATGTTTACCTCTCGTGTGTGATGCCGTTCAACTCGCGTATTAAAATTAATAATATAATAAAATTTATAAAGCTACGAAGTAAACTATGACAGAATGGAATTTATTTAAAAAAACATTATTTTTCGATCGTAAACTCGCCAGAATAATTGAATTTTGCGACACACACGTTCCCCCTCCCCGTTTTTTTCTGTTCAAATAGGGTTTGAGTTACACTCTGCGTACTATTACTACTATTAATGTGGTAATCAAATGCCTTTGACTAGCAGGAAAACTGTCACTAAAAGACCGAACTCGAATTTGTGGGCCGATTAATCGCCCGGTATCTTTGCTACGTCTTTCAAATACCTCTCATAATATAGGTATATGTACTTCACTAAGCGACGTGCGCCGATAAGTTTTTGAATGCCTGAACTGAAACAGACTATAAACCGGTGATCAGAAAATGCGGATAGGTCACGGGGTCATATGCTTTTATAGCTTTCTTTGTCTTTATAAGAAACAGACTATAATTAATATAAATAGAAACAGCCTCGGCCTTGACCGTTGTTGACATCAAACGCGCAATGTGTTAGCTCTCGTACAGTCACAGTGCCTGACAATTAACCAGCTGGATCTTGGTATCGCTTTTACTCACCGCGACAAAGCGAGAGGGAGAGGCGCGAGGCACGTTACCGCTTGTGTTGTTTTTTTCACTAGTTTTTTTCACTACGTTATCGCTAGGTTTTTTTTGTTTTTTTTTATTTTGTTGTTGTTGTTTTCTTTTGGGTTACACGGTCCTACGGTCCTGAATAAAGATGACCGGTCCTGGTCTGAGGACCGGTTAACCGTTAACAAGCTTAATTAGTAGTACTCTCAAGACAGTCATTTAGATACATAAAATAACCATTCTTATCCTAAAAAATAAAATCAGTATGACTATAATAATAAAATTAATTTTACGCAATTTTTTTAATTTTATAACCAGTTGATCACAATATGGGAAATCCTTACGGGAATGAGGCGGAAGTTTAACAAAAACCTTATGGGGCTTTAAACTTTAAGTTATCTTTGTGTTGTATTTCTAAATTCGAATTAATTGCTTTATGTATAACAAGGAATGTGTTTTCACATTGACACTTACTCATCATCTTTGCCTAGGATTTGTCCGACTATGACATTAGAGATTCCAATTCCAATCATCTGTACACTTGTGGTCAGTCCCATGGCAGTACCCAGAGTTGTTTGTGAGACAACCAAAGGAATGCTTGGCCACATGCTTGCCTTGAAATGACAAAAATAGAATATCCTTAATGCAGTATAGGAATGACCCAGTAAAAATAAAACGTTAATTTAAAAAATACTTTAAATATAAAACACATTTTAAGCACATTATTTATCTAATTCTAAATGAAAGAATTTTCTACCATGGTACCAGAAAATTTTGGAAAGGCTCTGCTATTGGAGTAACTCAAGGATTGAATTTTCTGTGTGTGTATAATAATTTATAAGAATATAAATTACTTACAGCTGCAAATGAATATGTAACACCTAGCCACAATGTACAGATGAGTGGGTGGACATAGCTGAATGCCAACAGGCCAAACACTGGGATGGTCAAGACAGCAGTGGACATTGCTATGTAACCTCTCTTGCCAAAAACATCCTGATTAGGACAAGATATTTCTTTTTGAAAATCTAAACAAGAACACAATTTGGCCAACTAACAGGATTTAAAATATGAACATTTTTTTTATTATTAACCACAAAGATGTTGTGTATTGAGACATTTATACTCAGTATTTCACTACCTCATTTGGCCCAGTGTTAACTAATATTGAAAGGAAATATGTTAGAAGGTATTACTAGTAATGATGTAAATAAATTTGTCATTAAAATAATGATATGTTATTTTTTATATAAATACCTTATTGAGAAAAATAACATTAAAAAAAAAACACCTAGATAATGTAAAATCAAACTGAAAATTGCTCTATAATTTTAGATAACCTAAAAGAAAATTTACTAGTACACAACACTTACAATAAGACCTCCCAAAAAAGGTGAGACAATCATGGACACATCATATATTGCACCGGCCACATATGATGCTGGCTTCTTGTCCAGTTTATATTTGGTTTGAATGAATTTGCTGTCAAAGTGTAAAGATATTTAAATGAAACAAATACTTTAACAATGATTTTTTTTTCATTCTTTAAAAAGAGATAACTACAGCTTAGATCTAAAATAGGTCAATATCTTACCTGGCATCTGCAACAAATGGGAAAACTCCATTGTAGAAAAACATAATCGACAGGACAACCAGCCAAAATGAGAGTGAAAGGTGCTTAGCATCAGTTATTTTCTGAAACAAAACAAAACCAAAAAAATGTGTGAGTTCAATTTTTTAAAGTGATATAAAAATTTGTTATGATGAGATTGATGTCTTACAAAAAAATTTTCCATACCAACTTTTTTGATTCAGACTTCTGTGATCCCTCATCACCAAGCTCTTTCACACCATGTTTGTCCAGTACAGTAACAATAATAGCAGAGATAAAGCCTAGCAAACACAGCATGGCCCCTAGACAGATAGATGGGAAAATCATTTAATAGTCATAATACATTTCAGTGATGTTCTATGGGCTGAGTAACCATTTTAAACAAAATTAAATTTATGTTAGCTATAAAATTTAAAAAGATTAATTTATCTGGAAAGAAAATGGCTTAACTGGGAAAAAAAATCAATCAATCAAATGTATTTTTAAAGTTGGTTTTTCGCTATATGTCTTACCTCCCCAAAGTGTCCATATTAGTCCATAGGCTTCTTCAAACATTTGGGTTAAAAAGAAATTAAGAACACTACCAAGCCTTGAAAAAGCCAGTGTTATGCCGAAAGCCATTGCCAGTTCTTTATCTCTGAACCAGTAAGCAGTGATTCTGTTTTGTACAACTAAAAAAAATGGGATGAAGGTGGTGATAATATAAAACTTTATGAAATATTAAAAATAATATAACATTGCCTTGAATAATTGGAGGAAAAATTTGTATGCCATGATGAACAAATGCAAATAACAGTAATTTTTGGGTAAACAGCCAAAAGCAAATTAATAAAATTAAAAGATGAAAATTTATCTCTTATAACAAAATTATTTATTTTCAAAAGTTTCTTTTAGGCAAAATTTATTCAGTTTATTTCATCCGCCAAAAACCTAGAAAAACAATAACCATAATTAAGCAATTTCTTAGAGATAACAGCTGAGGACAATATCAATAGATTTACTCACTTGTGAGAGAGCCATTCCCAGATCCAAAAAGCAATCGGCCAAAGAGCATTATGGGTAAAAGATAAGAAGTTCCTTTTAGGAAAGCTCCAGCAGCAAATGTTGATGAGCCCAGGAGACAAAGAGATGAGAACAAGAAAACACCAACTGGAGACGTATTTGTTGATAAAAGCAAATGGTTTTTAGTGAGGAGAACAAAACAAGTCATTATAGTCTTCAATTAAGCAATTTTGCTTTGATGTGGAACCACAAGTTTTGTAAAGTGTCAATACTGATGTTATCAATGTTTTAGAATTCATAAGATGTATTTTCATTTATACACTGCAATACAACAGATTTTAACAATTGTTTCTTTTTTTTTTAATAATTGAAATTTGTCCCATAAAATATATTATTTGAAGAAAGGATCAGCTTCATTTTTATCCAATGCTCTAAACTTGGGCTTGAGCTGGGTTGACTATTTTCAATATTTAGCTAACTTAAGCTTTTGCTCTTTGGAAATAGCAACAAAAGTTCATTGAAGTATTCAACTTTTGAGTAAGTCATAAAATAGGTTTCAACATTTTGGAAATGGTACAAGCCACATTCCTTCAATGGTCTTAGGTACAGAAATAATAGTAATACTATTTTTATTAATTAGAGACAATCAACTCGTAAAGCCCCATAAGGTTTTTAATAAACTTCCGCCTAATTCCCGTAAGGATTTCCCGTATTGCGATCAACTGGTAATGGAATTTTAAAAAATTGCGTAAAATCCATTTATATTATTATTCTCATACTGAGTAATACTGACTTCATTTTTTAGACTAAGAATGGTTATTTTACGCATCCAAAACACTGTTTTGATTGAAATACTATATTTACCTGTAGTTTTATTCTATTATTTTTATAATAAAGTATAGGAAAATCGCATCTTCAAAAAAAACCAAATAAAAACTACCAAAAATCTTTTCAAATCGAGCGTTAACACTAGCACGGGCAACAGCCGCCATTGCCAAATACATCATTTTTCAAGCATTGAAGAGTTTTTACTTTCCGTGATCTCATTTCTAACGTGAGTACTATCTAGGGACTAGGGACGCTTTGCGACACCTTGGTAATGGCGGTCAGGGACGCATTACAATGCTTTGGGGGTTAAAGAGTTAACACAACTAGTTTAATGAGATGTTTACATGATTACCTCTGTTCCCAAGCTTGTCAATGAGAAAACCAGCACCAATCACAACAACAGCATTTCTGAAAGCAGAAGCAGATACTGGTCAAGAATAGAACTGTATAGCTGTGAGACAAATTATATTTTATATTTTAGTGAACCATTTCAACAGAGTGACTCCTTTTATATACAAAACTGCAAATAGAATTATTGATACACATTAAGGAAATTATAATAGCATATTTAAAGTTATAAATTAGTTCTTACAGCTTTAGAAAATGTAATGGTGGAGAATAGAGTTACACGCTTACAAGCAGGTAATAGTTGAAAATGATCTCTAAAGGGATCAAACACTCATGAAAAAGTAAAGCTATCAATATTGGTGGGTAAAAAAACAAACAAAACTTAGTTTTACTGCATAAGAAACCATCAAATGATACCAAAGAAAATAACCAAAGAAACTAATGGAAAGAATAAATTATACAACAGAAAGCAGCTAGTCAATAATATTAATAATATACAACAGAAGTCAACTAATGATACATAAGAAACATTTGCTGTACACTTCTTTTGAGCCAGCAGTTGAAACCAGCAGTTTGAACAAAATAGATTATTAAATTTCTTTAAAGATTTTACAAGTTCAAAAAGCAAGGATTATGTTAACCATATGGTATGGGTAATACTTACGTCCAAGCATAAATGGCATACAACAAATTATAGTCAGCATCTGACATACCAAGACCATCATCAGAACAATTGCTGTATACTACTGCTGCCGAGCCATTGGTGCAGTTATTTGTCTAGTGAAAATAATTTTCAAAATTAAACTGATTTGATCAAATATGATTATTATTAATATTATCAAAATAAAGTTTTAAAATAAATAGATTTTTTTTTTTTTTTATTTGTATAATATCTTGTAAATAATTCTTTTCAATATTAAAAATACAGTTAATTATAAAAAAAAAATATTCTTCCTCGTTAAACAAAATTTTACCTTAGTAAATACATCTTGTAGGACACTGGGCATATCTCAACTTAGTAAATACATCTTGTAAGACACTGGGCATAACTTAACTTAGTAAATACATCTTGTAGGACCCTGGGCATATCTTACCTTAGTAAATACATCTTGTAGGACACTGGGCATATCAAAACAAAAATAAGATCCAAATGTCAACATACAGTTAAAAAACAGCACCAAAAAGCGATAGCCCCCTGGAATTAAAAAAATATATAAAGTAGTCCTTTTTGCCATTACAGGTGCTTTTGTGTAAAGAAAGCACCCAATTCAAATATTTTTTAATAAATTTCATGGAACATATATTTGTTGTTAAAGTTTAAGTCATGTAGCCCTAATGAATTTGCTAGGCAAGTACTAATTATATGTTATTTATGCTTAATTTTAATATTTGCTGGTCTTAGAGTAATTGTAGAGATCTTACTATAGTAGCAGTACTAGTAAAAAGAATTAGAGCATGGGGATTGTAATAATGTATAATGAGTGAATTTTTTAATTCCCACAACAGCTAAAAACTAAGTTAAGTTTCAGCCCCACAATTTAAAATTATACGACATATGATGAATGATATTATTTGGATGCCATCTTTGTTGTCATTAAGTTTTAATAAATTAGACAACTAACCCTAAACCTAAAGCTACAAATAGACAACTGGAAGCATTGTGGTGAACCCGCATGCATGCTCAGCTGACCTACTAAGAGTTTCGGGTTTGAATACCTATGACAATAGGGATTTTTTCCTGTGGCTTAAGGGTGTCCAGAGTCTACCCAACTCTAAAGAGCACCTGACATTATTTGGAGTAAATAAAGGCAGCTGGAAAATTGTGTCAATCAATCTGCTCATATGGCATGGCAAGTGGGCCTGTGATTCAGTGTGATTGTCTCGGGACCAACAATGCGTCGGTGGTTCCCCCCCCCCCCCAACGACGTTCACTTGCATTGTTTTGATTTCTTTGTACTGCAGTTTGTGTCAGTTCTTGCCCCCTTTTCTTTGCACTATCTATAAGCAAGTTTGCGGTGTATGCTACTTTAACTTATGCACTATATTTATAGGAAATAATTCTGATTAGTGTCTTAATGAGTCTTAACAAACAACAAAAACAACAGTTTTAATGCTTAAGTTTAAGTAGTAGTCTAGTACTAGTTGCAACAACAACAATGAAAATGAAATGACCGACACAGCAATGAAAATGATTGAATGACCGACACAGCAATAAAAATGAAATGACCGACACAAACGCAGCATTGAACTTTTCTGGGTTCACCGAGTTTCAAGCTGAGTGAGAGGGACAACAATGATGATTGCCAAATGACAAATGTCACAATGACAATCAGTGAATTCAGTTCAGTGATCAGTGTCAATCACAACTCAATGTGAATGTGGAAAACAGTCGACACTGTCAAACTTTTTACTAAATTCTAATTCTCATTTTTATATTAATTACAATATAAAAATTTATTTCAATTACAATTCATCTCTGGAGTTATAGTTACAAAAGTATTATTTTAATCAAACTATTGAAAATAAGCCATAAGCATATAAAAAACAAAACCCACTATCTGATGCATGTAGGATGGCCATTTTAACTTTTCGTATAATCACATGATCCTTGGTCACGTGAGAGTCAAATAGTTAAATACAAATTTCGACTTTAAATGAGAAACGACCAACAAAATCTCTAAATTACCCACAAAGTTCCTACTAAATATATATTTGGGTCAATGGCTTGCCATATGGAGGGGAAGGCTGATTGGGCTAATGCCATATGCTCCTAATGATTTAAGGCTAAATTAAGGGCTCCCAAACTTATTATATATGTATTATTATATATGTACAATAATAAATCGGGCCCCGGGCCCAAGTGCATTGGCAGCCAGGGGTCACATGCAATCTTATACAACCCTGCTTGAATCTGAGTCACTTGAGTGCCCTTGACTTAACATTTTAAACAAGTATATTTGAAGTAAGAAAGATCAGGGTTTAATCCAGTTCGCAATTAATTTAGAACGGCATTAACGCTCAAAATCATTATATTAACCTGTTTATTTTGTACAGGTGGGACGCGGTGGTTGAGTGGTAGCGAGCTCGAATGGCGTACCGATGGTCACGAGTTCGAATCCACCTAACTAGCCAATAGCTGGGCGGCTGGGTAATGCGTGGATTCCTGAAAGCCATGGCCTGTGACCGCTACATCACTTGACAACAGATCATCTGTCATGGTCTGTGGACGCAATTATCTTCTGTATATTCTTAAGATAAGGTATCAGGTCAACCTAGTCCCCGACTAAGGAGCATTGCTACCTATACTTCTCCACCTGTCAGAAACTGTTCAACTTTATTTAAACTCGCCTCTTAAGCGCGACGTACCTTATAATCATCATAAACCTTTGTATCGTGAAAGCCTTTAAAAAATCTATAGCAATTTTTTTTTTTCATTGTTCAATCCAAAGATACATTTAAAAATAATTTTTTAAAAAATAAATTAAAAAATAATAATAACAACAAGGGACAAAAATGGTGTATACACACAAAACAGATAACAGAATCTAGCCCCCCTCCACCCCCCCTCTCTCTCTCTTTTTGTTCCCATGTGTGTCTAAACTTGAAGGAAGGTGAAGCCGATTGTTGCAATAATACGACGACGAATTACCGCGCAGAAAATATTTTTTAAAATATTGCACAAAAAATGGTTGCCGAGCAACTTTGCAACATTAGAGGGAACACTGGTCATGGGCTGAAATTGATAAGTTCGGGTCGAATGATTGTGACTGTACAGTCATCAATGAGCCAACACTCTCACGATTACGCCAAATGTTTGCGGGTCTTCCCCATCCTCTTGTTTTCACCGAAGACATCAGTAATTATTGTTTGGTTAAATTTGCATTTTAAAAAATATATCATTGTTTTGTGATATGACAATTAATTTTATGTCTCCATAAACCTGTCAGGAGCATTCATTGATTTCTTAAACTCAGGATCATGCTTACAATGAGATTTGTAATGTCACTAAGTTGGTTGTCGTTATCGGAAGTTTGTGAAACTATTGCATGTTAAAATTGTAGTCCAAAGAATAGTTCAGGATTGTGCAGTCATTCCCGTTATATCTTCATTGATTTTAGTTAGACCTGCTGATTTAACAATTAGGTTAATGCTGAAGGTTATACAAGCTATAAAGTGATTATTAGATAACTCCTGTTACACACGTAAAAAAAAAAAAAAAAACATTTATACAAAGTCAATCTAAATAGCCTACCACTAATTTAAAATAAAGATTTTTTAAAAATCTGTTTCACTTTCATTTTCAGTTTATGGTTCAGTTAAGACTAATGTCTGTATGTATAGAGAATTTAAACCAATCGGCGGGATTATGTGAGTCAAGTGTTTTGCCATTAACTTAACCTAGTTCTGTTAATTAGTGAGTACTTAACTAATACAGCAATTAAGGAATTCTTTTGGAATTCTAAATTCTAACAAGGATACTTATTTTGACTCTATATTTTACTAGTTGGCTTGTTCGGGGCTCACAAGGCTAATACTAATGAAAGAGCACATTTATGTCGTAGCGTAGTATTCGGCTACCTTCCGTCTTGCGAGACGATGGCGCATCACCGTTGGGTTGGGTTGCAGTTTCTCGAGTTGCTGTGCAGTCTTATCCTTGAGTAAGAGTTTTTACCACAGTTTTTTCACGAATTCTGTGCTTCCAAATGTTTTGGCGTTTCTCCTAGCTCTTCTGTCTGCCACCTCCTCCATTCTTCGCTCCTCGGCTACTATGACACCCTCTTTGACTTGCGCACGTAAATCGGTATTTTGGCTGCTTTCATAGCCCTTTGACAGACATCTTTAAATCGCAAGCGTGGGCGACCTGTTTTGCTCTTTCCTGAAGCAAGTTCACCATATAGGAGATACTTCGGAATGCGGCCGGGGCTCATTCTTTTGACATGCCCTTGCCACCTCAGGCGTCTTTCACTAAGAATTGAGAACATGCTTTTGGGTATTGGTACGCGTTAAGATCTCACTATTAGGCACTTTGTCTTGCCATTTGATACCAAGGATGCGACGCAGGAATCTCAAATGGAAGCTATTAAGCTTGCGCTCTTGGGATGTATAAGTGGTCAATGTCTCGCTCCCACATAGTTGTGTACTGATGACACAGGCTCGATAGACGCACAGTTTGGTTTTCTCCGTTAGCTTGGTGTTTTGCCAGAGCCCCTTATTTATTTTAGCCATTGTGGCAGCTGCCTTGCCAATTCTGCTGTTTATTTCTTCTTCAGTGGACAGTAAATTGGAGACCTTGGACCCCAAGTAAGTGAAGCTGTCCACAATCTCCAAGTTTTCATTATCGATATTTATGGTAGGAGGAGGTCGAGTGTCTTGGGCCATTATGTTTGTCTTTTTCAAGCTGATTTGCAGACCAAATTCTGTGCAGGCATTGGAGAAGCTTGACACGATTTGTTGCAAACCAATTTCTGTGTGTGTTGTTAGTGCCGCATCATCCGCAAATAGTAGCACACGAATTAGGACATCTGTCGTTTTGGTCTTGGCTCGGAGGCGGGCAGTGTTGAAAAGTCCTCCATCAGCTTTGGTGTGTAACCAGATTCCCTCACTGCTATTTTTGAACGCGTATCGAAGAAGTACAGAGAAGAATAGTGCGAACAGTTCTGATACGAGTACACAATACACAACCTTGTTTAACTCCGCTGCTGACTGGAAAGGCTTCTGACTTAGCTCCATCGAACTGCACTGTGCCCTGCATATTTTCATGGAAATGTCTGATGATGGCTAGTAGGGGAGGGGGACAGCCAATTTTTGACAGTATTTGAAATAGCCCTTTGCGACTGACAAAATCGAAGGGTTTTGTAAGGTCCACAAAGGCAATGCATAGTGACATTTACTCAAGGGTCGGAACTAGTAGGTTTTGACACGGTCTTGTTTTGTGACTCGAGATCGGCGCTCGAAGTCCTGCTGTCTGAGAAACGTAGCACCCACTTAGTCGATGCCATCTTGGAGGACGTAAGCAGACTCGAGAGGCTTGGTGGCAGGGTCACAGTGCAGTGGATCCCTAGCCACGTGAATGTAGAAGGCAATGAAATAGCAGACTCGCTGGCAAAAGCTGGAGCAGCCCAACCACAACCAGATGTCATAGTCACATATCTTGGGGCAAAGACGTGGCTAATGGACCACTTCAGGGAAAAGTGGTACCAGGACTGGGAAGATGGAGCGACAGCCAGAGTATTCGCTAGCATGCCCAGGCCGAGCAGATCAGACCAGTGGTGGGGTCTAAAACGAAGGGAACAAAGTTTGCTGACCCAAATGCGCACCGAGCATTGCCCAACCAAATCTTATTTTAACAGGCTAGATCACAACAGGGACCCCAACTGCCGCCATTGCAGGCAAGCCTCTGAGACGATCACACACTTGTTGACGTCATGTCCCGCGCTTGACATAGCCGGGGAGGTTAGGGGGGCAGGTGAGTCCTACGTTCAGACAATGTTGTATGGCACTGCCCAACAGATGGAGCAGATTGCCCAAGTAATAGCCAAGGCCTTAAGAGATTAGATCTCAGATCCAAAGAATATGTGTTTAGTTTAGTGGCATTTACTGCTCTCTGCATTTTTCCTGGAGCTGTCGTATGGAGAACACCATGTCCATGGTAGACCGGCCGGCCCGGAAACCGCACTGAGATTCTGGATAGACACGGGATGCTAGGCTTTGTAAACGTGTTAGTGTGACACGGGCAAAGGCCTTTCCTACCATACTAAGGAGTGAAATGCCGCGATAATTATTGCAACCACTCATATCACCTTTGTTTTTATATAGTGTCACTAAATTTGCATCCTATAGGTCTTGGGGGATGTAGCCCTGTACCCAGCAGAGGGACATAATCTCGTGCAATGGTTGGAGTAAATCTGTCTTGACACTCTTTAGACCCCTCTGGTGGTATTCCATCATTCTCAGGCGATTTTCCACATGCTATGCAGTCAATTGCTTTGCTCAGCTCATCCTGTGTGGGCACGACATCAAGTTCTTCCATGAGTGGCATATCTGGGATGTCATCTAGAGCGGTGCCGGAGACTGTGGTAACTGTTGAATACAATTCCAGATAATGTTCAACCCACCGTTTTAGCTGTGCTGCCTGGTCTTGGATAATTTCTCCACTTTTGGACTTTAATGGAGAAATTTTGGACGTCAAGGGAGCCAGTTGCCTTTTGATGTTTTCGTAAATGACTTTTGCATTGCCCATGTCTGCAGCTGATTCTATGCGGGAACAGAGGTTAAGCCAGTAGGTATTGGCACATTTACGTGCAGCCTTTTGGGCAAGTGACATGGCTGTTTTTAAGGCATGCAACCTGTCGGGTGTAGGCTTTTCATTGTAGCCATAAGAGCTTTCCTTTTGGCTTCTGTGACAGGTTCCATCTCGCCCCAATGTTCATCAAACCAGTCCGTGTTTTGGTAAGATTTTGTTATCTCCTTTTTCTTTTCCTTTTTCGTCTTCTCTTTAATCTAATCTCTCCTACCTCGTCTCTGTACGGTTTGGCATCAAGTCTGCGTGTCAAGATTACGATCAATGGAAGCATTCAGTGGCGTCGTTCGGGAGGGGCGATGGGTTGGTCCGCCCCAGGCGGCACACATTTAGAGGGCGGCATTTTTGGGCTTTTGAAGAGTACAGCCATATCCAACAACCGCCAACAACCCCCCCCCCTTTTTTTCTTTTGGAGGGGGGGAAACCAAGGTGAAACAAAAAATATTCGTTATTTTGAGTCTTAATTACCGGGTCGCATAACATTTGTTTGATTACACATTTGTTGCTATAACTAACGCAAAGCGTTCAAAAATTTAATGTGTTCATTGATAATGTTTGCATGTTATATTTCTCGACATGAATGTTTGCCCCTTTAAATCTGTACACCTTTGTGTAAAGTAAATGGATTTTAACTACAAACAGGGTATGAGTGAGCCCGACAAGACGTCACAATACAGCGAGCGTTTCGGCAAAGAGCCTTCTTCAACAAACAAATAGTACACAGGCGAATAAAACGAATATAAAGAAATAAAAACTTACTTGCGGTGAAATCCAGAGCCAAAAAGAGCAAATAAGGATGTCTGAGACAGGATTAACAAACGGTGGAGTAGGATCTGACGAGTTGATTACTGGAGTTTCTCTAAACAATTATCTAACACAAGATAGTAAAGAAACTTATTTAGGAGACATCAATTCAGATATTGTTGGAATTCGCTATTACGATGGGGAGGTAAGCCACACTGTAAAAAAATATATTTCTTTAATGAGAATTAAAAAAAAAAAGTCTAGCAATTTGTCATTAAAAATATTTATTGCACAAATAAGAACAGCGAAGTGTGCATATGCACTCAATGTATCAAAAGAATTTAAATTATATTTGTAGACAAAGTTTTCAGAGGTGGTGAGTTTTTTAAATTTAAAATGCAATCCATTCGGTATTCCTTTGCGTATTCTGTCACACATTTGAATAGATTTTAAAATATTTTATTCCTAACAGCGTTTCCTGGATAAACGGAATAGTTAAATTGTTAATTCTTATAGTACAATATTAAAGCGGCATTTACAATTGTCATTAAGGTAAATTTTACTTTTTACACCGCGAATGCTTATGTGAGTTAAACGACGAAAGACAAGCAAATGCCTGTAGCTCGGTCGACAGTCTTTGAAAGGTTCTCAAAGCATCGATAAAATTGACAATTCTCACATCCCCTTGTCCAAAACCGTTAGAGATATTTGACAAAAAAACTCACAATGAATATCTCGATTATAGTTCGGTGTCAGGGCACGACTAGCAATCCATTTTCCGTGCACCGGCACGGTGTAAAAAAAAATGTTTTTTTAAACCAAGGGGCGCAAAATTCAGTTTTAAGGAATTGCGGAGGAACGTTCCGGAAAATGAATTACTTTAAAAAGCAAATCATAAAAGGCATTCATAATTTGTTCCCTTCCATATTGTATTATACTTTTACAAATTTACGATTCATACATATTATACAATGAAAGCAAAATTTTGAGATAAACCCAAGCCGCCGTAAGTTTCACGGTGAAAGATTATAGTATAATTTTAAAGTATAAATTATAACTTATACCTTTCTATCTACAGCTCCAGGGGTGTAACTAGAACTAGAATATTTGGCGCCCGGGGGAAAACTATTTTTTCTATAAAATTTGCGCTGCGATCCCACCCCCCTCCCCGTTTAATCAAATTTCACAATAATATAACTTTGTAAGCCTCATTTTGGCGCCGCTGTACCTCGGTGACATATTTACTACCCTGCGTCACAGTGATGGCTCACACTCACAGCACAGTCGGGTTTAATCGTTCTACTTTGTTTCCCCAGTGGCGTCGCTAGGGGGTGCGGAGGGGGCGGGCCGCCCCGGGTGACACCATCAGGGGGGTGACACCAGACAGTAAAATTGTATATGTTCCCTATATTTGGCACTGGAAAACTCGGATGAGTTCTATGGGTTAAATCATGATGGGGTGACACCAGGAGATACCGCCCCGGGTGACACCAACCCTAGTGACGCCTCTGTGTTTCCCCACTGATACGAGCGGACCTTTGTTCACATCAAACAACTATACAAGACGTCTTAGCAATGGAGAGAAATTTCACAGAAATTGATTGTTGCATTCTGTAGCCAAAAATAAGTTTTTTTGCCTTTATTGCTAAATTTTTGCAACGGCACATCTTCTTCGTTAGCAAACGATTGTTGTAGAAATTGGCAGCATATAGTACAAATCCTCGAAAATCTTTAAACTACAAAAACATTTTGAAGTCTAAATTTCTGGCTTGAAGTGAATGTTCGTTACAAAAATTTCGCAAAAAATGCTATTTCTAAAATATTTATTTTGGAATGCATAAATCCAGCATTGGAACGTTGTTATTCATCGTGTACTTTCGATCGTCCAACTTTTATGGTAAGGCTGCTTGGTGTTAGAGCTAGCAATGAAAATGTATATGAACATTATAATGGAGCATTTTTAAAGCTAATGTAACGATTAACTGAATATGATCATGCCATTTAGGACCCTGTCGGGTGGGCTTTTAAATAAACAACATTGTAAAAAAGCACATAGTTTAATAAGACCATTGAAAATACATTTAATTGACCTAAACGCTCGTAATGTCAAAAGTCACCTATTATATGAAGTGAAAAAAAAATTACCTCAATATTAATCAAATATTTAGATTGCACACCTGACTTCTGTAACAGAACAAATGACCTTATAAAGTATGAGGCAATTGGTCAAGAAAACATAAGCATTCGTGAACAATTTTGGGACTTTCTTCTGATTGAAAGATTTCCTTTGGAAAACGTGAGAGGCCAATCATACGATAAGTGGGCTAAGATAACGGGAAAACATGCGTGGGTACAAGCAAAGATGAGAAACATCAACCATCGTGGTTTGTTATACCATGTGATATTCACTCCTTTAAACCGGTGATAAATATAAAAAAATATGACCAACTCATCATTAGAAAAAGCTAAATTTTTTATATTGTCCGAGATTTGTACTTTTTTTTTCTTCATCGACTTTAAGACGGAAAATTCTTTTGTATAATGTAAATAGTTCAATAATAGCCAAAGTACCTGGACTACTTATGTAATTAAAAAAAAAAAATTCCTTTGTTCTGTCGCGATATGTGATAATGCATTAAATCGGGCCAATCCCATTAGTAAACTCATAAGTTCAAAAATTATTACATTGCATTGGAAATATGACTTTTGGAAAGTTCTAATGTTCTTTTAAGAATTTGAGATCGGACAAACACTTTAAGCCAGAACACATTCCAAAAGCTATCAAATGAGCTCCTTTTGCTTTCTGTTGTTTAACGAATCAACCAAGAAAATTATGTCACTGACATAGGTCTTTATGTAAGGACCTGTTGTAAAGTTCCCCTTAGTAGATGATCACAAAAAGAAGTCCATTTTGATTTCCTTCATTTAAAGCAATAGCGCCATCATCTTCGTGGGTTATGAAAAATCCTTGCCCAGTCCTAGAGAGAATGTAACGACGACAAAAATATTTTAGAAAGGTTTAAAGACTTTTTCTTTCTTCAGCGTCTTAGGCATCAGTACCCGTTGAGTTTGCTAAACTAAAAAATGGACAACATTGCTATAAAATAGCACAATCATCATATTATATCACAAAAAATAAATCTATTTGTTGGCTGAAAAAAAAAACACGGTTTGAGACATGAATGTATACAATTAATAAAAGGAGTTGACTTGCAAATAAAGTAAGAAATTCTTATAAAGGTTGGGGAAAGGAACAATTAATGTAAAACGAAGCTTTTTGTTGTTTTTTTTAATCCCCAAGAAATATAATTTAATTAAATCTAAAGAAATGTTATTGAATTTTATGCACACGTCAAATGGCAATCATGAGTTGATGACATATTTGTTTCTGTTTTAGAAGTGCGTTAACAATCTACATATTGTCGTAAACGTTCACAAATGTGACAATACAGGGTAAAATAATTCAGCTTAACCGCTAAAAAAAATTGCTAACAAATCATTCCAATATGTAAATAAGATAGTCTAAAAATTCATTAATTTAATTACAGTACATTTGATCGATCTGAAATTTTGACACATCATTTTTATCATCGGCAGGAGTCTGCCTGCAAAATTTCAGCTCACCAGCCTACGGGGTAGTGGGTTAAAAATCGATACAAAATTCTTTCGGCACTCAAGCAAGCAAGAAAGTAGACATCACGAGATAATATAAAGGATTTTAAATAGAGAAATTTAAAAAACAGAAAAAATACTGATGATTCGTTTCGAGTAAATCATTATATGTCCCTCCCTAATAACTTTTGAGAAAATGCACAAATTTCTCTTACATTTTCATAGAATGTATTTATGGAATCACATTGTCTTTGACATTATATTTTAAAAATCCCAACTGATGCAGACGTTCAAAATAAAATCAAAATTGGATGAAACTAAATAGATTTTTAAAGTTTTCTTGAGAATTAATTGCAATGTTGTAATATTTATTCTCAAATGCTTAACATGCTTGTGACTTTGAAACCTTAATTCAAGAAATCTTTATTTCATGGGATAATAATTTTTCTGTTCCTAGTTCTATTTCTAAACTCCAACAGTTCTTAAATCATGGCAGGATCTGCCCCGAAGCGTTGACGTTTTCCTTTCTATTTGAATCAGGTGTGTAATCATGACATTGTTGCTCTTGTCCGAGAGCCTGACAACCCCTTTGATCAAAATGCTGTCAAGATTTTAAACATGGCCTCGGAAAAAGTTGGATACATAAAAAGGAATCATGCAGCTGCATTGGCCATTATCATGGATAAGTCATTAGCAAGACTTGAAGGGTACGCGTCATGTAAAGATTTAGATGAAGTCAACATAATTTATGTGGATCACCACAATATGTTTTTTCTTATCATCCTTAATAAAATATTTTTAACGCGTATTGAAAATTAGTTTATTTTTCCATAATAGACAGTAATCTAAACCTGATAACGATGGCAAAATAACTCGGAATATGAATAACTGACTACATTGGTGATTTAAAAAAGAATATCTAACTTAATTTCTTTAAATTTTTTTGTTGTTAAAATGTGACTAAAGTGTGTATAAAGTTACTTTTAAATTTGTTGTTTTTTTCATTTCCAGAACTATTCCCTTTGGAGCAGATCAATATTTTCAAATTCCCATACACATACGATTATGGGGCTCGTCAGAAAAGAAGGATGAAATACTATTTATATTAATGCAGCATGGCATTTCACTGATACAAAGTCAAGCTCTATTTAGACATAATGTCCCATTTTCAATAGCTTCCCCGTCATTGAGTCATTTTTCACAGTCCACGCCAATAGGAGGAATGGAAACTGTTTTTAGAATCGATGGTTCTTTTTCAGAATCATATAAATCAATAAGTCAAGAACTGCAATACCCAGCAACAGGAGAATCCCAATATATGTTATACAGCAATGATTCCTCTTCACAGCAATCTTCTTTTATGTCTCAAGATTTAACAAGCCAAGGACATGCTTTTAACTCTAAAACTGTTTTAACTCCTCAAGAGGTACACATTTTAAGCACATTTATTCTTTGATTTTCACATCGCTCCTTAATTTGATTTCATTATTTAAGCTGATTTGCAAATCCCGGACTAAGTTTGAAGTCTTAGATATGTATAAGGCATATGCAATTTAGGCCTTAAAAGATTTCATGATCATTAATTACAGCAAAAATTAATTCAAGACGCGCTGATAAAATTTTTATAAAAATGATTTTCATGCGTGTATTGACTGAAAGTTAGCTATAATGAAAACTCTAAATTATTAAATTTTAATAATTTTATTGTAATTTTTTAAGCATTATTTTATAGTTTAATTTAAACAAGTTTTTCTTTTTATTCAAAGATGCAAAATGAATTAGGAAAAATATTTGACACACTGGATGAATGTGGCAATGGAGAAGAAACAGAACCATCTGAAGTAAGATTCTGAGATTGTTTACCTTAAAGTTAAGTGTTCGGATTTTAATTTCCTCTACTTGGTATAATACAATTATTTTTTTTTAAAAATATTTTAAAAAATCAGCTTCACTTACAATGACATGTTTTTTTTAAAAAGGTGTTAGTTGTTTCTGTAAATAAATAAATGAGTTCAAATAGTACAATCTTGAAAAACTAAAGATATTAATTAATTGATATAAAAATAATGTACACAATTTTCATTAATGGGACCCCACCAAAGGTCAGACTTGATAATACACGTATGTACGTGCCTAACGCTTGACTGTAGGCAGCCGAGAAACTTGTTAATAAATATTTCTATCGACCTTCAAAGGCTATAAGTACAGCGCTCTACCCCTATCAGAAGCAAGCTCTCCACTGGATGATGAGCAAGGAGAACTCAGACGCTCTACCACCATTCTGGGAAGAACTAGACGACCGTTACTGGAACACTGTGGCCATGGTTATTTCTAATTCTAAACCAAAGAGTGTGCATGGCGGTAAGGGCAGAAAGAAGTTGAAAGGTTACACGTTGAGAAAAATCTGCCTGCATTTAAATTTGTAAAAACTTAATTAATTTTCAAGTATATACTTAAACCATTGATTTGAATAATTTAAACAAAATCATAAGGAAAGGAAAAAAGTGTTAATTTTTTCATATAATAAGCATAAAATAACCGAAGAAATGTCTAAATCTCTTATATTAATATTCACCGTGTTGTCGTGGGCTGGCGGAAAAACAAAAGTAAAAAAAAAAAAACCCGTCAAAATAAAGTTGTTGACTATAATTACTTTATATATGAGACAGAAATAAAGGTATTGATTATATTCAAAATAAAATGCACCGTGCGACAAATATTTACAGTGGACGGGTGGGTTTGAGGGTGTGATCACCCATGGCGAGACTGAACTCCAGCAAACACGTGAATGTCAACAACAGAAGGCTACCATACATTTATAGAGAGATAAACTAAATGTGCATTTACTTAATTATGGTACATTTGATCGATCTCAAATGTTGATACCATGCATTGTTAGGTAACACGAGTCTATGTGCAAAATTTCAGCTCGATAGCATGTTGGAAAGTTAGTAATTTTTTATTTTTCTCATATATTTATAGATATATAGATTTATAGTCAAAAGCTTTGTTTTCACCTGTTGCTTAATATACCCCTTATATTAACTTCATCGTCTTGTCTTGGACGAAAAACAAAAGTAAAAAATGACCCTCTTTCCGTGATGTCATCAAGCTGAAATTTTGCACAAGGACTTGTGTCACTTAACAATGCATTTTATCAAAATTTCAGATCGTTCGAATGCACCGTAATTAAATTAATGCATTTTTAGTTTATCTGTATGTATTTCTATGTCGCCGTCTGCTTTTGTTCACCTTCAAGCGTCGCTGGAGTTCAATCCAGACATTGATGACCCCACACCCCGTTTTACAGCAAAGAGAGTTCAGTCACGTTCAGTCTGTAAATTTTGTGGCGCGATACGTATTATATTAAACATAATCAATACTTTTTATTCTGTCTCATAAATAAGATTTTGTTAATTTAAATTTTATTTCCAGGAATTTTAGCAGACGACATGGGACTAGGCAAGTCACTGGAAATAATTTCATTAATTTTGTCTAACTTTGTGGACGGCAAACCGCTGGCTTATTCCTTGCCAGGAACCTGCAGGCTGCCTTTTGAATCGAATATCTTGGTACAATAATAGTTTAACTAATAAGAGTTGATACAAGGGATTGATCGGATATCGGGATTTCGGCCACTATTTGGATTTGCCAAATGCTTATGGCAGATCTGGATAGGACCGATATCAATGTAGTAAAGCTCTATTTTTTAAATTAAATTAAAAATAATAATTTTATGTTAATAACAATAATTTTAAGTTTAATTTGTAATTATTAGTTTACTAGTCTATTACCCGTCAAAAGTTACGGAAATTTTCAAAATAAATATATTTCAGTTGAAATTTATGATTTTCGTAGTTTTAGTTACTGTCCCTTTTGTCTGAAAGCCGTATAGAAAATAATCAGAAAATGTAGTGACCAAAGGAGAAAAGTTAAAACTCATTTCCATATTGGACACTTTTATGTGGACGCTTGAAAAGAGTCATTTTTTAAGCATTTTTTTTAAAATTATTTTTTTAAGCGGTTTGTAACGCTTTCTAAAATTATCAGCGTTACGAACGGACATACAAAGCAAATATTTATATTTGTGGGACGTGGTGGTCGAGAGGTAGCGCTCTCGACTGTCATACCGATGGTCACGGGTTCGAATCCACACGAAGGTGAGGATTTGTTCTCGCGGCCTGAGGAGTCCCCGAGTCACCCAGCTCCGAATGGGTACCTAACTAGACAATAGTTAGGCGGCTGGGGTAATGCGTGGAACCCCTATAGCCGTGGCCTGTGACCGCTGCATCACTTGCCAACAGATCATCTCTCATGGTCTGTGGACGCAATTATCTTCTGTATAGAAGGAGCGTCTGTATATCTAAGATAAGATAAGATATTGATAATAATATAAACTTTATAGTTAAACAGGAGTCTTGGAGACTGGGACAGGCTGAGTGTTTTTAACTTCTTTTTAAAGAAATTGCTTGTCTCACGTGTTAATTCTTATTCAATCCTATAATTTTCAAATTTTTATTGTGAATATTTAAATTATACTTAATAATTTAAGTCACAAATTATACATCAATCAAAATAAACAAAATAACAAGAGTTGAGCATGAAATCATTCAAGATCACAAATTAAGTTAACTAACAGCACATGAAACTTAAATCGTCTGAATAAAAGAACATTTTTATTATGGCTCTGGATCACGACTTCTTGTACACCACACACACACAGTACAACACTGTTCATTGTGTACACACTGCACAATTCGTTGAACTTTGTTCAAGTTCGTTCAAGCAATTCATTGTAAAATGTTCATAGTTTACGTTGACAGTGTCACAGGCTGTCATTGCAAATAGCAGATACTCTCCACTTGTTGGATAATACACATTTTAATTAAAAAATCATAAACACTAAATAGAAAGTAGTAAAGTACTACCGTTAGCTCTTACACTTAAATGTGGAGATATCCGGACTCGGAAATTATTAGGGCCAAACTATCCGGATTCGGCAAGTAGTAACAAACCATATCCGACCACCCCCTAGTTGATACTGATATCTTTTATATTTGATTAATGATGACACCGCTCTATAAATTGTTGTAGTAATAAATTTATTCCATTGCCAAATTGAATTTTTTTTAAAGATTAAACGTAATAGTAATATTATTTAATCGTGCTCTTGTTAGGTGTCTAAAAAGTTAAAGACAATAAGAGCTTCAAGTTCAGACGTCAAACAAGTCACGGCGACCAGTTCAAGCACTGACGCCAATTTTCACCGCAACACCTCACCTCTTTTAAAGCCTGCAACAGTAAGCCCGCACAAAGTTCCTAGGCTAATATTTCCTGGTAAGCTGTCACTCAACGCAAGACATGTTATCAGTCGATAAGACAAGTAACTAAACTATTTTAAAACAGAGCATAGTTGAAGTAAAGTTCATTGAAAAGAAAAAAAATGTTGAAACAATCAGCCTAGCCCACATTTTTTATACAGTTGGTTACATTGCAAAATAGTATGTTTTATATATATATATATATATATAAATTATAAATAAGGATTGAAATCCGATGAAAATTCATTTTAAAAAACTAATTATGCCCGAATAGTCTTTTTTTGTTATCATAGGGAAAAAACAACATGAAACTCCCGAAAGGTCCTCATCTGCAGTTGATGAAGACACTATGACTCATTTGACAGCTGAATTCTGCAAAAGTAACAGATTAAAGAGGTGTTAAAATTAAAATCGAAACTAACATACACAACTTTGGTTAATATGATCACCATTATTTTTTTTTTTAAATTAAAATAACCAGTTAAAACATTAATTTGGAAGGTTTAAATATCTCAATTTGATTCATGTATGAATAATCATAAATTATAAAACTAAATGAGACTAGGTCTGCACACAACTTACAATGGTTGTGGTAATTATAACAAAACTTATTATTTTATTAATGTTAACCATTTATTTTCCTTTTGGCTGATTGACGTTATTTTTTCTATTTTTTCTCAATTTCTGATTGTTTAAACATCAATACAATCAATTATTAAGAAGTTATTTTTGTTAAAGCCTTTAAAGGAAAAATTATACTAAAGTTATCAGCATTCAATAATTCTCAATAGTTATTGTTTTCCTAAACAGATATTTCTATTTTTTAAATTGTAAAGTTGATTTTGCCATGGGCAGTTCTCTCCGAGTTGCCATTTTGCAATATTTTAACTACTTCATAGACATTCTAAGGCTGTGGTTAGGCTGTGGTTACACTGCACGCGAATTCGCTCATCTAGTATACGCGCGAACGCGCATCTGAAAAGTAATTTTTAAGGTGGTTACACTGCAAGCGATTGTTTCAGCTGATATCGCGCGAATTGCATTGTTTGTCTCGACAACAAACTTTAACCTTTATCCTTTTCGCTATTTAAAGACACATTTTGTGTGTTTATATAGACATCGCCTACTTTCGTTTTTATTTGTTTAGCTTAACAACCACTGTTGTTATTTAATAAATAATATTTGCATACAGAATTAAAATAGATAAAAATCAAATAAATCTCCCCCATTATTTCATTTAATTGGTAAATATCAGAGTGACATGTGGTTAAACCCAAATCTTTTTGAATAAGAGTCTTAGTAAGAGTGTTGAATTTCGTTTACCTCGAAATTCGATCGCAACATAAAAATAAAACATTGTTTCCTAATACTAATATGATTAAATTGATTATTAGTCATTTTAGGCCTAGGCCGCTGGCGCTAGACCGCTAGACTAGAGTGCCTAGCCTAGAGTCACCGAAGAAGTTAGTCGTGAAAGAAGCTTTATTGAATTTTTCATGATGAGACCTAGAACATTTGTTTAAAAATTAAATAGAAAAAACCACTACGACAAATTTTGGTAAAGAATTTCTCACGAAGAAAGTAAGAAAGACTGGTCTGCCTTGCCTTAAATCAATACTGAGGTGAGGTAAGTTAATTTGAATTTGAAAAAA